>SJYQ01001402.1:405786-591758 GCA_006410935.1 Redunca redunca | reverse complement strand
AATAAACTCTAGAAATACAAGCTGGGAAGGAAAATTTCAACTAAAAGGGCTTTGTAAAAAGGTCCTATATAACCTAAATCTTCACTTCACAGACAAGATCAGTGAAAACAAACATGCCCTTACTTTTTTGATCAGTCTTTGAAATCATTGAGCTGCAGACAAACTCAAAACCAAACCAAAACCAAGACGTTTTGCTTTATAAGAAAAGCTTTGTGGACACAAACAGTCAGCAACCCTACTGGAGATGGAAAAACAAAAATTTATGTTGGCAAAGAAATACCAAGTTAGCACATCAGAATTATCTGCAGGGTTTTGAAAAAAGTACATCTGTTGTGTAGCTAAAGCAGTACTTAGAGGGAAATTTATAGCTATAAAAGCTTATGTTAAAAATGAAGAAGACCTGAAATCAAAAACCTAACCTTTTAAGAGGTTCAAAAATGAAGAGCAAACTAAATCCAGAATAAGTAGAAGGAAAGAAAAATAAATATTAGAGAATTAAAAATTACATATATACACATATGTGTTCATGTATATGTGTGTATATATTTGTGTGTGTGTATATATATATATATACATGAAAAAAATAAATGAAATGAAAATTTGGCTTCTTGCAAAGATCAAGAATGTTGACAGACCTTTAGGCAGACTGATCAGGAGAAAATGAGAGAAGATTTACATTACTAAAATCAAGAATAAAAGAGGGAACATTACCATCAATCTTATAAAAGAATAAAGAGAATACTATGAACAACTACTCATATACATATTTACTTACTATATATTATATATAAATAATATCTTTATTCATGCCATCTAATTTAGCTAATTTATGATATGTATAACAGTGTGGATGAATATGTGTATGTGTATATATATATATTTTTCAATGCCAGAGGCCTATCACATAAATTTTGATTCAGAAAGTCTCAAGTACAAAAGGAACATTTGTATTTGGTGGTTTTTGTAATGCGTTCTCTTTCCTGAGAACAACTGAACTAATGCATAGTAGTTATTCAAAAGTATTGTTGAATTACAGCTGAATATGTATTAGTTAATATAGGTGCAGCTGCATATAAACACAAAACTTCAAAATAGCTGTGCATTTAAAGTAAGTAAAAGAAATCCAGAAATACGTAATTTGGGGCAAGTATTTTATTTTGAATGACAAAGGGCCCAGTTAAAAATCTCAACTTTGTGTCCGTTGGGAAAAATAGGAAAAAGAATGCTGGGATAAGCCTCTAGAAGAAAGGTCCCCAATCATTTTGGCACCAGGACAAGTTTTGTGGAAGATTTTTCCACAGACTGAGGGGTGGGGAGTGGTTTTAAGACGATTCAAGGGCATTACATTTATTGTGCAGAGTCTATATTATTATTACATCAGCTCTACCTCTAATTATCAGGCATTAGATTCAGAGGTTGGGGACCCCTGGGCTGGAAAATTTGCCAAACCATACCACAGCTTTCAAAACTTAACTTTATACTTAGTTCCTGGAGTATTCTAGGTTGATAGATTGTTTCCCATTAGAAAATTTATAATTAATTCAATTAATTAATTAATTCAAAAGAATTTACTCAGCAAGTGCTATGAGAAAAAAGGCCAGATGTGCTCCTACCCTCAAGGAACTCTCAAGCAATTTGGACAATGAAATCTACACAAACAAAACAATCCAGAAACGCTTTCTACCAGCATTTAATGAAGCACTATGTTTTACGACTTGGCCCACTACTTTATATTTACATTTAAGCTTTGAAAAAATCATTTAGTCAGCAAACTGACTTAAACTAAAATTTTCATTGAAATGAACCACATTTATTCAATCACAAACCATTCCAAAATGTGAAGACATAAAAACAAACAAACAAACAAAAAAAACCCCAAACTCTCCAGAATCCATTGTTTGTAAAACTTCTTATAACTTGTTAGGTATGGACAGAACTTTGCAAAACAGCATGAGAATAATTAGCTTCTCCATCTTTCAATTGATGTGTCTATCAAATGGCTAGTTAGGGACTACAGCCTTTATCACATCAAGTCTGCAAATATTTCCCGATTACCACTAAACAGCCTCTTGATGAAGGTGAAAGGGGAGGGTGGGAAAGCTGGCTTAAAACTCAACACTGAAAAAAAATTAAGATCATGGCATCCAGTCCCATCACTTCATGGCAAATAGAAGGGGAAAAAGTAGAAACAGTGACAGATTCTATTTTCTTGGGCTCCAAAATCACTGCAGATGGTGACTGCAGTCAAGAGATTAAAAGATACTTGCTCCTTGGAAGAAAAGCTATGACAAACCTAGACAGCACATTAAAAAGCAGAGATATTACTTTGCCAACAAAGGTTTGTATAGTCAAAGCTATGGTTTTTCCAATAGTCATATACGCGTGTGACAGTTGGACCATAAAGAAGGCTGAGAATCAAAGAATTAATGCTTTCAAATTGGAGGGCTGGGGAAGACTCTTGTGTGTCCTTTGGATAGCAAGGAGATCAAACCAGTCAATCCTAAAGGAAATCAGCCCTGAATATTCATTGGAAGGACTGATGCTGAAGCTGAAGCTCTAATGCTTTGGCCACCTGGTACAAAGAGCTGACTCATTGGAAAAGACCCTGATGCTGGGAAAGATTGAGGGCAGGAGGAGAAGAGGGCAAGAGAGGATGAGATGTTTGGATGGATCACTGACTCAATGGATATGAGTTTGAGCAAACTCTGGGAGATATGAAGGACAGAAAAGTCTGGTGTGCTGTAGTCCATGCGATTGCAAAGAGTTGGACACAACTTAATGACTCAACAACAACAATGCACTATAGTAAAGCATTGTACTGAGTCCTAGAGATGCCAGGAAGATGCATCCTGCTTTCACAGAGGTCACAACACCCAGTGAAAGGGGATCTCGGCATAGACATCAGATCAACCCCAGAATCAAAAGACAGATGGTGCTAAATGTTTGTTTGTTTGTTTTTTATAATGCCTCCTCTCAGTTCATTTTTTTCCTTCTTAATTTAATTTGGCTGTGCCAGGTTTTAGTTGTGGCACCTAGGATCTTTAGTTGTGATATATGCGCCCCAGTTCCCTGACCAGGGATTAAACCAAGGCCCTTGCTTTAGGAGTGCAGAGTCTTAGCCACCAGACCACCAGGTTGTTGCTGTTGTTTAGTCGCTCAGTCGTGTCCAGCTCTTTGTGACCTATGGACTGCAGCATGCCAGGCTTCCCTGTCCTTCACCAACTCCCGAAGCTTGCTCAAACTCATGTCCACTGAGTCAGTGATGCCATCCAAACATCTCGTCCTGTCATCCCCTTCTCCTCCTGCCTTCAATCTTTCCCAGCATCAGGGTCTTTTCCAATGAGTTGTTCCTTTGCATCAGGTGGTCAAAGTATTGGAGCTTCAGGTTCAGCATCAGCCCCTCCAATGAATATTCAGGATTGATTTCCTTCAGGATTGATTTCCTTTAGGATTGACTGGTTTGATCTCCTTGCAGTCCAAAGGACTTTCAAGAGTCTTCTACTCAAAGGCATCAATTCCTGGAGAAGGGAATGGCAAACACTTCAGCTTTCTTGCCTTGAAAACCCCATGAAGAGTATGAAAAGACCACCAGGGAAGTTCCCTAAACATTATCATTTCTGTTCTTACTGCTTTAGTTGCACAGGTTTTAATAGAGTAATGTTGTATAGTAAAGAGTGGGATAAAGTGATTTCTCATCAAGGGTAACCAGAAAAAAAATTCAAAGAGCAGGGGTTCTCAAACAGAGGCTATTTTGGAGCCCAGAGAACATTTGACAGCGTCTGGAGATATTTTTAATTGTCACGACTGCAGATGGTGGGATGGGGGTGAAGATTGCTACTGGCATCTAGCGGGTAGAGGCCGGAGATGCTGCTTTAGCATCTTACAATTGGCAGGACAGCCCCCTCAATGAAGAATTATCCAGCACAAAATGTGAATGGTGTGAGACCGAGAAACTGAGCTTTAGCAAGAAGGAAACATTTGTTGAGCAATGATCAGAATGTTGATAAGTGGGTAAATGGGAAATGGGAATGAAAGAGGGCTATGTGAGCAGAACCAGACAGGGAAACAAACATACTCCCTGTTTAGGAAATGAAGAGGGCTTCAGTGGGAGTATGGATACGCACCTGGGGTTAGGTAGGTGCGGAAGAAAATAAGGGCTAACATTTAGGCTGAGGTGGGGACCTCCCTGATGCTCCAATGGATAAGACTCCACACTTCCACTGCAAGGGGTACAGGTTTGATCCCTGGTCGGGGAACTAAGATCTTGCAAGCCACATGACTGCTCCTCACTCAGATTTAGGCTGAGGTGGATTGTGGGGGCTCCTGAATGCTTGGGTTTATCCCTTGAGCTAGAGTGAGCCATCAGAAGATCTTAAAAACTGAACAACTACAATTAAAACTATATTTTAGAAATATAAACAGAGGAAGAAATCTAGATTCTCATAGCAGTTAGTAAGAAAATACCTTTGAGAGAGTCACCTTTGTTTGAGCATTGTCTGTTAAGCTCCAGTTTTTAGAAAGTGCCAACACTGCAAGAATAATGGAGAAATTCCACATAATTGGACCAGGGTGAGGTGGTATGAGGTGATACAGGATGGGCAGTGAGATGAGAAGGGACAAGAGGGAAGGGGAGAAAGACACTGCTGAATTTTTTACTCTGAAATCCTTCCCCACAGCCTCTGAAGCTACCGTAATATTTACAAAAATCACAACAGGCTCGTTACCTTTGTATTTCCTGTGGAAGATGACTTTTGAGGGGTTGAAAGAGCATGATGGTGAGAATGGTATCCCAGTGGCTAGAAACGGGATTTGGATGCTTTTGTAATAAGCAATTTCATTACCCACTCCTTCCTTTCATGTTCTATATGTAGTCTTGCTGCTCACATCTTCTCATGCTTCCCTATCAGTCCAATGTTTACCTGCCCTTCTTTCTCCATGACTTGCTTTTCTTCTCTGATCACCCTTTGAAGCCCACTTCTAAAGGTGTATTCCCTGTACTTCACTTTTACATTACCAATATTGTATTGTATTTACTAACATATTTGTTTTCTCCAATCAGATACTGAACACTTAGGTTCACTGGCAGAACAGAGATGGTATTTCATTCTTCTTTGACTTTCCAGCAGGTCGCAAAGTATCTAGCATGTTACCCAAGCTCAGGGATCATTCATTGTATGAAATGTGGGTGAGGCTGGTGAGTGGTAGAAAGATGGTAGCTCTGGACCTAGCTTGCTTTTACATGGCTGTTGTTAAAATGATACTTTCCCTTCTTATTAATTTTCTGTTTTGAACTTCATCTCCCAGCTTAAATATTTCCTTCCAATGGATGATATTCTATCAGGAGGAAAAAAACCCATAGTATGGTGTTAAGCCTGAGTGAATGGACTAAAATCATGTTTCAATATGCTTTTTAGAAAGCTTTCGTGTTATTAATTTAACATCGACCTGCTTATTAAGATCCCATTATTAAGGAAACGATTGTAAAAATCATTAAGAGCATTTCTACATATCTAAGCCACTGAGTCATCTTGCTGGTTCTCAATGAGCTTGGGCTGAATATCTCCCATCCAGAGTAGTGGGTAAAATTTTATTTTTCTAATCATCAGTAAACATTTATCTGTGGGCTGATTTTTCTGTGCTTTTGTTGTTGATGATGTGAAGAAGGTTCTATATAGGAACAGCTGCTGTACATATAGGACAGTGCCCAGGTATGGTTTTTGAAGACCCTTTCCCAAAACATCTTTCCCCACATTGGTGGCATGCAGGGTCTCTGGTCTCAACACATAATAAGTATTTCCACTGAGTTAAAGCATGAAGCCTCTAGTCATATTCCCTCCTTTTGGATTAGAGTATAACTTTTGTGGTATCAACAACCTATATTGGGAATGTGAATTTGGAGTGGAATTCTGGACCTAGAGGTAGGGGAGATGTCTCTTGGGTTGTCATTGCTTCTATCAGATCAAGTTTTCTTCTCTCTTAAATAACTTTGGTGTGAAGTTTGTGACATCATTACTAGGTACCCCTCATTATTGCTGTCATCTGCTGACTTGAGGACACTCCCCACATTCCTTACAGGTTTAAGCTCTGAGCTCACTCTCACTCATTCCAATAATAAGCCTATCATAATTCTTAGATCCACGTAAATGATCATTCTGATACTCTGGCCTTTGACTCCCATGACCTCTTCTCCTCTAATGACCTCCTTCTCTCTCAACCTCAATCACTCATTCCTACCCCGACCCCCAGAATGGACCACTCATCCCATCCCCTAGACCTTGCTATCTCCCATATTTTACTCCCAAGCATCCCACTCTAGGACTCTTACCTCATATCCTTTCAGTTTTCTGTCCCTCCCACTCTGACTTGAAAATACTTTGACCAGACAATTCATTGTCCTACTCACTGTCCACACCCCGCATATCCTAACTTACTTCCTCATCCATCCTAGATTTTATAGTTTATCCTAATAATCACTTATATTACACAGCCGCTCCTGGGCACTTCTCTTACTTCTTTGTCCTTCTTTGGCGAAACTCCAATCCTGGTTATCTCTTCCCACTCTGCACTTGTTTCCTGGCTGCTGAACTTGGCTGAAGGAAAACACCCAGTGTTGCTGCAAGGTCTTACTTTAAATTCATGAATCAGTAAACTCAAGTGGGCCCAGCAGTTCTAACTCATTTCCCCAGTCTATCCACTTTTACTTCACAAACAAGATTTCAAACCTTCTCTCCCTTCAAACTCTCAACACTTTCTCTTTCTTCTTCATTCTCATCCAACGACCTTGATTCTTTTGTCACTGACAAAATGGAAGCAATCAGAAGTGATTTTCCACGTGCTGCTTCCACTGCTTCCACCAGCCTACTAGCATCTTTGCGCATGTTCCATCTGGCATTCGGTTACTCTGAGCATGCCCCTCCCCTATCCACCAGTCTCAGAACCCCATATCTACTCAAGGAGATTACTTTGGTAATTTTCCTCCAGAAATTTTGGAAATGCTCTCTATTCTTCTTTATCAGTGCATTTCCATCAGCATATAAACATGTTATACATTTCATATGAATATGCTCTCCCTTGACTCAATGTTTCCCTCCAGCCACCTGCCCATTTCTCTTATTCCCATTCCCATGGACAGAAAAGCCTGGTAGGCTACACTGCAAAGAGTTGGCCATAACTAAGCATACAGGCAGGTCCCCTATAGCATTCTATCAAAACAGCCCAGGTCAACATCTTCAGCAGTTTTCATGTTGTCAAAGCTAATTGTCAATGCTCAGCCCTCATCTCACTTGAAATAATTGACTATTCCCTTTTTTGGAATGTTTTCTTCATTTGATTTCTGGGATATCACCTCTGGAGTCTTCTCTCACCTCATTGGACACCTTTCAGTCATCTTTAATGGTTCCCCTTTTGAGAAAAAAAAAGATTTATTTATTTATGACTGCAAGGGGTGTTTGTCGCTGCATCCAGGCTTTCTCTAGTTGCTGAGAGCCGGGTCTACTCTGTAGTGGCAGCGCATGGACTTTTCATCGTGGTGGCTTCTCCTGTTGTGGAGCACAGGCTCTAGACACATGAACCTCAGTAGCTGCAGCACTCAGGCTCTGTAGTTGTGGCATTCAAGCTATAGACCACGGGCTCAGTAATTGTGGTGCATGGGCTTAGTTGCCCCTCAGCATGTGTGATCTTCCTGGAGCAGGGATTGAATCCATATCCCCTGTGTTGGCAGGTAAATTAAAAAAAAACAAACACTTAATTTATTGGTTTATTTTTGGCTGCACTGGGTTTTGTTGCTTTGCTAGCCTTTGTCTAGTTGTGGCAGGCAGGGGCTACTCTCTGTTACAGTGTGCAGCAGGCTAACTCTTATGCACCACACCATCAGGGAGGTCCTAATGGTTCCTTTTTATCTCCCTGGGCTCTTAATTTTGCAGGTCCCCTAGAATTCTACCCTTAAACTTCTTTTGTTCTTTGTCTACTCTTACTGTCTAGATGATCTTCTCCAGGCTTATAACTATGTCCTAAGCTATATTAGCATCGTCTGCTAGAAATAGAATGTGAGCTACAAATGAGTTTTAGATATAATTTTGAATTTTCTTAGCTGTCTCTTTTAAAAAAGTGAAAAGAAACGGGTTAGATTATTTTAATAACATATTATTTAGCTAAATTGTAGCCAATATTTTAACATATCAATATTTAATCAATCTTAAATTATTAATTAGATGTTTTCCATTCCTATTTTCATACTAACACTTTGAGATCCAGTGTGCATTCTATACTTAGAGGACATCCCAATTTGGTTGAGCCACATTTGTTTAAGGACTTGTTTTTTTTAATCAAAGTATGATTAATTTACAAGTTTTAAGTGTACTGCAAGCTGATTCATATATATTCCTTTTCAGATTCTTTCCCATTAAAGGTTACTACAAGATATTGAATATAGCTCCCCTGGTTATACAGTAGGTCCTTGTTGTTTACCTGTCTTATATATAGTATTGTGTTTATGTTGATCCTAAACTTCTAATTTATCCCTTTCCCCCACTGTTATCCCCCAGACAAGCCAGATTTTAAGGGCTCAGTAACCATGGTAGCTACTGTATTGGACAGCATGGTGGTCCATAGATGCCGAATACTGGCTTTTATTGAGTGAGATGAAGAGTCATGGGAAAGTTTCAAGGAGGGAAATAACTTGATTTTTTTCTAGAAGATCATTCTGGCTGCTGAGTTAAAAATAGACTAGATGGGAGCCAGGAGGAAGCAGATAGATCAGGCAAGAGGCTAAATGTGTGAAAAAGAGGAGGACACTGGGGAAATTATACTTTAGGAAATATAACAAGTGGTTATATTTTGAAGGTAGAACAAAAAGGATTTTCACATGGATATTACAGAAAGTAAGGAGACCAGAGTGACTCCTGGACTGTTTTTGCTTTTTAAAATTGTGGTATAGTTGATTTACAATATTGTGTTAGTTTCAGGTGTACAGCAAAGTGAATCAGTTATACATATATCCACTCTTTTTTTAGATTATTTTTCCCACATAGGTCATTACAGAGTACTGAGTTCTTTGTGCTGTATAGTAGGTCCTTTGTTACTTACGTGTCCAATTCTTTGCGAACTCATGGACTGTAGCCCACCAGGCTTCACTATCCATGGAATTCTCCAGGCAAGAACAGTGGCGTGGGTAGCCATTTCCTTCTACAGGGACTTTATATATAGTAGTTTGTAGATATCAATCCCAATCTTCCAATCTATCTGTCCCTCCTGGGTTTTTGACCTGAGCCACTGGGAGAATTGCAAGAACAGAGCTGTCTTTAAGCAAGGGGAAGGGAAACTGAAGATGAGCATGTTTGGAGAAGGCAGATTGGTAGCTCAATTTTGGATTTGTCAAATGTGAGGTTTCTATGAGACAGATAGAAAAGAGAAGAAGATAGTTTCAAATAGTGATAATATGTCATGAGAAAAAGAGAACAGCTGTAGAATGACTGGGGAGGTGCTCCTTAGGTGGGCTTATCAGTGGGAGCATGTCTGAGTCAGGAGCAGTTGAGCTGAGTCTGGAATGATGAAGCAAAAATCTGAACCAAAAGCATTTCCATCAGAGGGTACTGCAAAAACAAAAATCCTGAGGCAGGAACATCTGAGGAAGAGAAAAACAGCCAATGCTGAAGTGAGTACAATGGAAAGATGGAGGGCCCGGGGCAGCCATCCAGCGCCTTGGCAGATGTGGTGGAGGAGCTGGGGTTCTGTTTTACGTGCACTGGGAAGCTTCTGGGAGGTTTCAAGCTCGACGTGGCATGATCTGATTTATGTTTCACCAAGAAAACTCTGGCTCCTAAGTGGTGAATGGATTTATATTATATTACATTAATTATTATCATTATTCTTGTTATAGGGGATGAAAGTAAAAGCAAGGAGAGCAATGAGAAGCTTTTCCAGTAACTGGCTAAGATGCTTATGGCTCTTTCCATGGCACAGCTCTACCTGTTCTGTACTGTCTTTTCCTGAGTACAAGGAATGACTGTTGTCGAAAATGAATATTCCCCCTCTCTCTGTCCTCCCCATGCCCAGCACCGTGTCCTGCTCGCTTTTGCTGTTGTTGTTCAGTTGGTACTCAGTTCAGTTCAGTCACTCAGTCGTGTCCAGCTCTTTGTGAGCCCATGGCCTGCAGCACGCCAGGCTTCCCTGTCCATCACCAACTCCCAAAGCTTGCTCAAACTCATGTCCATTGAGTCAGTGATGCCATCCAACCATCTCATCCTCTGTCATCCCCTTCTCCTCCTGCCTTCAATCTTTCCCAGCATCAAGGTCTTTTCCAGTGAGTCAGTTCTTTGCATTTGGTGGCCAAAGTATTGGAGTTTCAGCTTCAGCATCAGTCCTTCCAATGACTATTCTGGACTGATCTCCTTTAGGATGGTCTGGTTGGATCTCCTTGCAGTCCAAGGGACTCTCAAGAGTCTTCTCCAACACCACAGTTTGAAGCATCAGTTCTTCAGAAGTCAGCCTTCTTTACGGTCCAACTCTCACATCTATACATGACTACTGGAAAAACCATAGCTTTGACTAGCAAACCTTTGTCAGCAAAGTGATGTCAAGACTCAGTGTGTGTTGTTGGGTACATTATAAGGCTCTACTCATCAAGGCTCAAAAGCAAATTTTGGACATATTTGTCTTTCTTATATGTTTACATTTTGTCTGTCTCTTAATTGAAACTCAGTAACTGTTGTCAGGGTGGGGCAAGGCCTCTCTTCAGATAACTGATTTACTGAAAGGGACCTTGAAGAACCAGAGGTAGTAAGGAGAATGTTGGCCTTGCACAGGTGAGGGTAGGGAAAGTCAGGGAAGGTGGGATGTGTGGAAAGGAGAGAAGCGGGTAGAGACCCCAACCTTGAGCATGTCAGAGACAGATCTGGCCTGGTCTTTAATTTGGCCCGGAGCTGGCCTGCATCCACGGGTGGTGATTTGATCCCTCTGTGTGGGAATGACTGAAACAGTTTGATTATCACAGGACCATAATCCATCATCCCAATCCTTCATTAAGAAGGTCTTGCTATTCAGCCTTGTTCAAAACCAAGCCTAGAGGAATTTGCCATCCAGCATCAAAATTCTCTTTGTTGATACTGATGTTGCAAGTCCCAGCAAACTCAGGACGGCAGGCTGAATCCAAGCTTTCTGGCACTCTTCCCTTCCTGGCTGGGACAGATGTCCTCGGGCCTACTAGCAGCCTGGCAGAGGGCTGGAAGCTGGGCTGACTCTCAGCTTTGCTGCATGTGCTGGGTTTGAGTTTGATTCTATCCCATAGATGTTTGCAGACCAGAAGGATGACATTTTGGCACTGAGATAGAAACCCAGGTGTCTGGCTGGTTTTCAGTCTCAAAAGGCTTGTTCTTTTCCTTTAAGTCTCTGCAGCCCTTTGGAATTCATCTCTCATCACCGAGAAGTTTCAGTGCCTTTAGATTAGGGATCTACACCCACAAATGATGCTCCACTGGACTCTGATCCTTGGCCTTGGAGAAGAGCCAACAGAGCTGGTTACAAATTCATTGTTAATTACTGTGTGTAATCACAGTAGATCCAAGTATGGAGACACCCTACTTTGTTATTGTTTGGGATTTGAGATGTGTATAAAATGCTTTTTAAAAGAATTCCATTTTTGCTTTCTAATTAGGATAGAGGGGTATGAAGTAGCCCCATTATGCTGTTATTTAATCTTGCCCTTTCTGAGGAGGGAGGAAAGGAAAAGATTTTCCTTTTTCTCTCAACAATTACTCTCATTTCTGCATTAAGAGGGTGGAAACTCGGTTCCTCCCTCATCCCCTTCAGGCAAAGAGTCTATGGCTCGGATTCACAAAGGTTGTTGATTTTGACTGCAGGTTGCCTTGCTCTGTTTTTCCCCTTCTCTGCTGCTCCCTAATACAATAGGTAAGTTCTTTTAGCCAGCACTCCCTAAGGGTGGGTAAGAAAGGCAGTTCAGGTTTTTTTTAAGCTTTGGGTGATCAGCTTTTATATTCGCCAAAATCAGCCAGGCTGGTGGCATATTTTCCTTTGTTGTTACATTTGAGCTGAACTTAGAGTTTAAATGGTGCCAGAATGGATTGTATCGCTGGCGTTCTTGTGCTTGCATTCTTGTAAGGAACTGCAAAACATTCCAGGTTTGAGAGCCAAAAATCCCCTGGAAGATGGCTTGCATGGGGATGTCACTGCTGCCATATTAGCCACTCCCTACTTTGCTAAACACTTGCATTTCTTATATACTGTCCCATCCTCACAAAGCAGAGGTCCTCAATATTTTTGGCACCAGGAACCAGTTTCTTGGAAGGCAATTTTTTCCATGGAATGGTGAGTGGAAGGGGGATGGTTTTGGGGGTGATTCTCTTAAGAAGTGTGCAACTAGATCCCTTGCACATGTGGTTCTCAGTAGGGTTTGCATTCCTATGAGAATCTATTGCCATGGCTTATCTGACAGGAGGTGGAGCTCAGGCAGTCAAGTGAGTGATTGAAGTGGCTGTAAATTCAGATGGATCTTCACTTGCTTGCCATTCACCCACTGTTGTACGCCTGTTCCTAACAGGCCACAGAGCAGTATTGGTCTATGGCCCGGGGGTTGGGGACCCCTGTCCTAGAGAACTGATGAGATTCCAATATCATTCTTGCCCATCACCTCCCTCTTTTGAGAGGAAGTCAACATTTCCCCTTTCCTACCATGCCCTCCCATTCTTACTTTCCTGCTTTACAACCCAAGCCTCAGTTTCCTCATAAGAATAACAGGGACAATGAGAAATAACTGGCATGCTACATGCCACAGAGTTGTTGAGGATCAAATGAGATCATGGCTATGAAAGTGCTTTATTTCGACAAATGTAAACCACTGTCACTATTATTTGCTTACTGTCCTTTGTTAGCCAGTGTTAGAGAGGAAGAAATTTTCCTCTACCCTTCTGGGGTTCTCCTGGCTATTCTAAGAATTAAACTGACATGAGACAGGTTAATGGGAGAAAATCAGATAAAAGTTTAACAACATCAAACCAGTCAATCCTAAAGGAAATTGACTCTGAATATTCAAGGGAAGGACTGTTGCTGAAGCTCCAATACTTCAACCACCTAATGTGAAGAGCTGACTCATTGGAAAAGATCCTGATGTTGGGAAAGATTCAAGGCAAAAGGTGAAGGGGGTGGCAGAGGTTGAGATGGCTGGATAGCGTCACTGACTCAGTGAACGGGAATTTGAGCAAACTCTGGGAGCCAGTGGAGGACTGAGAAGCCCAACGTGCTACAGCCCATGGAGTTGCAAAGAATCAGACATGACTCAGCAACTGAACAACAACAACAAATACGTCGGAGAGACCCAAGAGAATTGTGTAACTTGCAAAATGGCTGAAACTCTCACCTTAAATAACATATTCAGCTGAAGACAAAGGACCATGTTGGGGTTAGTGGTTTAGGACTTCAAAGGGGAAGAAGACAACTGACTTTGAGATGGAAAAGCAAATGTTTGGTAAACACATGTTTGCTGGGCATGCAGAGAAGATGGGACACAGAGAGGGATTTTAACAAGCAGACTTTGCTGGGTTCCTTTCTGTCTATATATTTAGTTTATGCTCTAGTGCAGGGGTCCCAACCTCTGGGCCACAGATGGGTACCAGTCCTTGGCCTGTCAGGAACTGGGATAAGGGGCACACAGCAGGAGGTGAGCAGAAAGCAAGAGAACGAAGGTTCATCTGCTGCTCCGCATCGCTCCCATGACCGCCGGAACCACACACTGCATCCCACCGCCCCACCCCCGGCTCTGTAGAAAAACTGTTGTTCATGAAACCAGTCCCTGGTGCCCCCAAAATGGTTGGGGATCACAGCTATATAGTATTATATGGGTAGCAGCTCCCTTCCTGAAAAATGTCCTCTATCCACATTCTTTCGGCAGTTAGGGGAAAGGTCAAAGTTTCTTCTTGAGCCTTTTGGGTTTTCATGTAAAATAATCCACATGCCAAAGAGACACTTTGAGGAGGGAAACTTTGCTCACTTACACTAGCTACATGATGTAGCCTACCTCGTGTTTCAAAGGTGGAAGCTCTATTGGTCCTGGTAAGTGAGGGCCATTTCAAAGCCCTGAGAAAAGGACCCGATATGAAAGCGTATAAGAAAAACTTCTTGTTGCATGGCTGATTCATTTACTATGCATGTTATTTATATTCTTTTCACCCAGGCATGGGTTGAATGTGGCTGCCCGGGCTGTGACATAAAAGGCAGCATCATAAATCCTTTGGGGATCAAGCTTTTCCGTCCAAATGGCCGCCACTCAAAATTGGATTTCCCCTTGATTTTCAATAAATGGAGAACAACAGACTGTTATTTGTTCTAATTATATAGCAACAGGAATTCTAAGCATTGCTTTACAAATAGCTGCTTTTGTGTCATATTAATGAGTTTTGAGGGGAAGCATTCTGAGCCTTTGTAGCATATTCTTTGTTTTCTCTATTTGATCCCCTTGCAGAAGATGGATAAACTGAGGGCATGAAAATGAATGTAAACTCTTCAAAGTCATATAATTATTGGCTGTGCTATGACAGCCTCTCACCTCCTTCTTCATTTACACCTTTTAAATGTTTTCTACAAGCTTGATAAAATATAATTAACTCTATGTTTACAATTTTCACACTGACTTTTACTTTATTTTTGGTTAGTGTTCACTGTAGGTCTCTGAGGACTTAAAGTTACCTGCTAAAACCTGCATTCTCTGTCCCAAAAAGGATACTTAACCACTTCTACCAAGTCAGATCTGCTGGGTGAAGCACGTTCTGACACAGGAAAAAGCACAAGGAAGTAGTATTCATCATTGTCTATGTGGGGTCTCATGCTAGGCTCTTTAAACAGGTCATTTTATTTAATCCTCACATCAGCTCCACAAATTATGTAAAATTATTTTCATTTTATTGACAAGTGCACTGAGGCTAGTAAGTTACATCTCTAGGAGTTCTCTACCTATGAAATATTTAATTCCCTAGATGTTCTGGTCTATGGCATTTGCATTTTTGAAATATTTATAATCTTTTCAAAATTATAGTCACATCTTTCCCCACTTGACAGACCCCACTGTCTTTGATTTTTTAAAAAAGTATACCCTCCATCTACAAAGTAGTTGTTCAGTTCAGCTGCTCAGTCATGTCCAACTCTTTGCAACCCCATGGACTGCAGCACGCCAGGCTTCCCTGTCCATCACCAACTCCGGGAGTCTACTCAAACACATGTCCATTCAACCATCTCATCTCTGTCGTCCCCTTCTCCTCCTGCCTTCAATGTTTCCCAGCATCAGGGACTTTTCAAATGAATCAGTTCTTTGCATCAGGTGGCCAAAGTGTTGGAGTTTCAGCGTCAGGATCAGTCCTTCCAATGAATATTCAGGACTGATTTCCTTTAGGATGGACTGGTTGGATCTGCTTACAGTCCAAGGGACTCTCAAGATTCTTCTCCAACACCACAGTTCAAAATCATCAGTTCTTTGGTGCTCAGCTTTCTTTATAGTCCAACTCTCACATCCATACATGACTACTGGAAAAACCATAGCTTTGACTAGACAGACCTTTGTTGGCAAAGTAATACCTCTGCTTTTTAATATCCTATCTAGGTTGGTCATAACTTTTCTTCCAAGGAGCAAGTAATAGAGACTTAGTTATATTCTAAAAGTTAAATATAAATCTGAAAAAATGCTAATAATACAAATAATTTATCAATAATTTTTCATCAAATACAAAGAATATTAGTGGTCCTGCATATATCATTTTGTGAAGACTTAGCCATTTTAATTATGATTTACATCAGATATTTCAGACTGTATTTTATGGTTTTAATAGAGTATGCAAATAGTACTTATCATTATTCCTTGAATTAAAAGATTCTCTGGGTACAAAGATTTCCATGTGGCTGGGAAACTACCAGAATGCACACTGATGAAAGTATACTAAGGAAGTACAGACAGTCCTGTGGTCTGAAGCTTTCTCTTCTGAGGTCCCATCGTGTTTGTATCTGCCTCTTCACAGATGAGAAGGTTGTATTATCTCTGCTCAAGGTAAGCCCTTAATGTTATCTTTTTCAGTCAAATCTGAGCCACTTAAGCTCTTTGAGCACTGAGCCATTACCCCCTAGTGGAAACTTCCAAATGACTTTTGTACCTAGAAACTGAAGGGCAGAAAAACAGATGGACTACCTCCTTTTCAATTGTTTTCTGGGGAGGGGAAGAGAGAACTATAACTTGTTGCACAAATACTCTGTACCTGGCTTTCCAAATGACATTATCTGATTTATATTTGATAACAATCCTGCAAAGAAGATATAATTATCTCCATTTTTTCAACAAGAAGTGGTTAAGTATCTCACTCAAAAGTTATGTGGAGGCCCAGCTTTAAACCAAGATCAGTAGTATTTTTCTGCTACACGTATATCAGTAGTTCCTCGTTGGGGGGAACAATTACCAGGATTTTCTTCATAGAAGAGTTATCAAATACAGTAGAACAAATAACTTTTAAAAATAATATGAAACAGCAAGGACCTACTGTGTAGCATAGGAAACTATATTCAGTCTCTCGTAATAACCTATGATAGAAAAGAATCTAAAAAGAATACATATATATCATATATATTCCTGTGTATCTCTCTCTTTATAATCCAGGTCTCCCGCATTGTAGGTGGATTCTTTACCAGCTGAGCCACAAGGGAAGCCCAAGAATATTGGAGTGGGTAGCCTTTCCTTTCTCCAGTGGATCTTCCCAACCCAGGAATTGAACTGTGGTCTCCTGCATTGCAGGGGGATTCTTTTACCAACTGAGCTATCAGGGAAGCTCACACATGTAAAATTTGGAGATGAGTGAAATAGTGTCTACTTATTTAATTTATAAATTTAGATGACATAGGTATTCATAATGACATATCATAGAAAAATATTTATTCAAAAGTATGGCTTTTGTGAACTCAGATTTTACCACCCTCTCCCCTTGGGGTCTCAGCACTGACTACCCAGTGCAATCTCCCTGGAGGTTTAAAAACTTCATGCTGCCTGGTAACATTTAGGCCAGATTCTCTGGGATTGGACACCAGGCATTAGTGATTTGCAAAATCTTCCCTAGGGTTGAAAGGATTAAAACCTCTTATGTCATCCTTCTGAAAATGTGAAGAGTAGTGACCTATTGGAAGGGTTGGGTCTGAACAGAGAAAGCATCTGTAAAATGTACTGTTTCTTTAAGTATCTCCTCTGCACCCCTAGTCGCTCCTAATATCACTATTATAGAGTTAGACACAGGAAGCCCTGGCATAGCCCCAGAGAAGAAGCTGAATGCTTCCGATTGGATGGGACATTACTGGTAATGGGCAGTCTCATTTCTGAATTGAATTTGAGTGCTGGGAAAGCATATTGGCTAACGTTTCAGTCCTTTGGTTGAATCTATATATTTGACAACAAATGCTGGCTCTTGGGGCTACACAATTCTCATCTCTTTCCATTTCCCCTCACCAGAACAAGCTTCCTCTATGTATTTTTTTAACTTTTTATTTTGTATCGGGGTATAGACGATTAACAATGTTGTGATAGTTTCAGGTGAATAGCAAAGGGACTCAGTATACATATACATGTATTCATTCGGCCTCAAATTCCCCCTCACTGCACCCCCCATCCATACAGGCTGCCACATAACACTGAGCAGAGTGCCACGTGCTATATAGCAGGTGCTCGTTGATAACCCATTTTTAATATAGCAATGTGTACATGTCCATCCCAAACTCCCTAACTACGCCTTCCCTCCATCCTTACCCCTGGTCACCACAGGTTCGTCCTCTAAGTCTGTGACCTTTATGTATTATTTCCTCCGACGGGGAAGAGAACTGGCAGTGACCCTTCTCTTCAGCTATAGGCTGCCTCTCTGTGAGTTGTAAGAGGGCAAAAGAGAGTAGGTAGGAAAGACGAGAATTCTTCTTCTATGAAGGTAGCCTGTTCCGAAGGCGGTCAGGTTTAGAGATGAAAACCAAGAGTACCAGTGGGGAGCAGTAATAATGCCTTACAAGGGTAGGATGTGTTATAACTTTTAAAACACTTGGGTATTCATACTTTTCCTTTGAACATTTCAAAGAGATTGATGGAACAAATATTGATAGCCTCATTTTAGGGTGAAGAAACAACAGAGATGCTATTGATGAATCAGTTTCCCAAGAGCATAAGGACAAGAACCGTGGTGGGACTAGTACCTGGATCTTCAGGTATTACTCACCTTGAACAGCGTTAAAGGTCATCTGATAAACCAGGAGTCCTCAGATCTGCCTATTCACTAGAACAGGCTTGGAAGATCATAAAATAATACAATTACCTCAACTCACCTGGGGGGCTCTAACTCAAAAGGACTGCAGCTCGGGGAATCTGTCATTTAAAATAATTTCCCTGTAGGTGTTCTCAACTCTGACTAAACTTTACAATCACCTGGAGGCTTTAAAAATAAATCCTCTTGTCCAGATTGTACCCAAGACCAATCGAAACAGAATTTCTAGTGTTGGTACCCAGCATCAGATTTTGTAAATATTCCCAGGTAATTTCAATGTGCCACCAAGCCTGGGAAACACTACTCTAGACCAGAATTTTACAAACTCTTTTTTCCCTGAATTTCATCACAGCAGGTAGGGAAAGATGAGTGTAGAATTGGGAGAGAAAAGACCAGCATTCAAGTTCTGTTTCTGTCTTTTGGGAAAGTCACTTCATCTCTGAGTCTCAGTTTTCTCAGAAAATGCTAGTACTTCCTTGCAGAGATACAAGAAGTAGATGAGATAATGGACACAAAGTCGCAAGGTACCACCAGTTATTAGCCATTCCTATCACTTGCCAAAGAGCTCCTTTAAAGAAGATGTGTTTTTTTTCACCAGTTGTTCCCTTTGTGTCTGAAGGTCCCATCCTCAACCTTACAGAGAGTTAGACCTCTAGGGAGCAGAGCTACCTCTGTTAGTTTCCACTCATAAAAGAAGGTCTGGAGGTTGGCAGAATGTCCTCCAGGCTTCTTTTTGCTATTGCCATCGGCATGTTCAGCACACTGGAGTTATGAATCTGCCAGTTTGCTAAATGTTTACCCAGAAGGGCAATTTTGTTTTCATAATACAGGAACACTTTAGCTATCACTATTCACCTTCCCCAGTTCTCCATCTAGCTCGAGTTCCCCTGAATGTGCCCCCAAACACCTCTTGTTTAGTCCCATTCAGCAAATTAAGGCAGGTTCTAGTATGTGTTTATTATCCAGTAAATGCTGAGTTCACTGTTACCCAGGCCCACTGGAGGACAAATAAACCCATACCATAAACACCCACTCCTTGGCCTAACAATTTGTACTGGTTACAACAGAATCTTCTAATATTAGGAATGGTAGCGTGAGGATCATTTCATAATGGCAAACACAGGCAAAAGCAATCGTGAAATTATGGATGACTCACTGTCAGAGGAACTCTTGAGTCATCTTGGTCAACCTCCTAGATTCATTGGATGGGGAAACTTTTGCACCAAATGCATACTGCGCTATTAGTCTTCTCTCTGATTGTTATTGCCAGCTTCACCTTGACCATATCAGATATATTTTTAAACCTCTTACAATTCCCTCCTCACTAAGTAAAATATTTGTGTGTGTGTGAATACCTTGCTCTTATTTCTTATATATTTCCTGGCTTCTTCTGCAAACTATATAATGAGTTAAGGACACAGATTACATCTTATTTCTCTTAAGTAAAGTAGTACCTGATGCATAATACCTTCTCCTCTGACTGACATGGGAAGCCACTGGAGAACTGGATCTGATTGATGCTTAAAAGCATCTTTCTGGCTGTGTGATAAGAACAGTGGATGGGAGGGGAGGGGTGGAAGTGAGAAAACCAGCTAGGAAGTTATGTCAGTAGGACAGGTGGTCCAGACCATGATAATGGAGGAGCTGGAGGCAGTAGAGAAGGAAGAAGTCTGGAAAAATTTTGAAGGTAGAAGTAATGGGATTTGCTCTCAGATTGACTGGGTCATGCGGAGAATTAAAAATTACTCCAAGTTGTTTGATCTAAACAGCTGAGGGGATGGACAGATGGGGTTGCCAGTAACTGAGTGAAAAAATCCAACAGAAAGGATTTGTGGTGAAGGGGAAGATGATGTGTCTGTCTCTATCTGTCTGTCTATCTATCTATCTAATAAGACCAATATAATATATGAGATAAAAATACAGAATACTTTGCTGATAGTCTCATAGCTAATATGCAGTGATTTGA
Source organism: Redunca redunca (assembly GCA_006410935.1). Lineage (NCBI taxonomy): Eukaryota > Metazoa > Chordata > Mammalia > Artiodactyla > Bovidae > Redunca > Redunca redunca. The sequence goes on along the minus strand of SJYQ01001402.1, from coordinate 571,517 downwards.
CATCTAAAGTATTTTAGACTTCAAACCCCCTACCCAACTAGGCCCTTCTCATATATGTATTATCACTTTTAAGTCTCACAATGACTTTATCCTCATTTTTCAGTTTAAAAAACTGAAGTTCAGAGAGTTCAAGTAACTGGCTCTAGCCATGTTAAGAGAGGGAGCAGAGATTCAAATTTGGTTTCTCATTCTCACTCCTATATTCTTTCTAGGAAACTATCCTCCCTATTATCTATAACTTATTGCAGGGGTCCTCAACCTCCAGGGTCTAATGCCTGATAATCTGAGGTGGAGCTGTTGTAATAATAATAGAAGTAAAAGTGCACAACAAATGTAATGCCCTTGAATCATTCAAAAACCCTTCCTCCTCCCCCTGGTCTGTGGAAAAATTGTCTTTCACGAAACTGGTCCTTGGGACCAAAAAGGTTGGGGACTAATATCTTATAGGATAATGGCAGAAATTAAATGTATGTACTCAGTACATACAATGTCTGACGCATTGTATGTTTTAAATAAATGACTATGGCTGATTGATGTAGATTTCATTTGTATACATATTGTGTTTCCCCCCAAGGAACTGTTTTAAGTTTATTAAAACATAAGGTTTAAAGTAATTTCTTTTGTAGCCTCAAACACCCCAGAAATATTTATTAATAGTTACTGAATGAATCACAAAGTGTGCAACTGAAACAGTTACAAACAACATACCATGGACATTTTCACAATGAATATGGGTGTTTCCTAGTAGGAGAGATGTAAAAGTAGGAGTCTGTATGACAGCAGATAATACATGGGGTTACCAGGGTGCCTTTTAGTAAAAAAGATAGAAAGCCTTGCAGAAGAGGCCACCACTCTGCTGCAGAGAATGCTCTGTCCTTTGCTCCCAAACAACTCTTATCTATTATAACTCTAATTAATTTTGCACTGGACTATCTAGAGTTTTCCCACTTGGAATCAATTTCTTCCCCTCTTTCAAATGAGGTGATGGGTTCATTAATTTACCAATATCTTGGCTGTGTTCAAATTAAATCTGATGCACCCTAAGACCAGGTATGAGTATTTTTCTACCACACAAAATTTTCCACAAAAGTTTTTAAAAACAAATATCATTATATTCTTGTCTAAGAAGAAAGTTCTCTAATCAATAACCTAGACTTTTATCAAATAAAAAAGGAGGCAAGAATATACCATGGAGAAAAGACATTTTCTTTAACAAGTGGTGCTGGGAAAACTGGTCAACAACTTGTAAAAAAATGAAACTAGAACACTTTCTAACACCATACACAAAAATAAGCTCAAAATGGATTAAAGATCTAAATGTAAGACCAGAAACTATAAAACTCCTAGAGGAGAACATAGGCAAAAGATACTGTAAGAAAAGTGAAAAGACAGCCTTCAGAATGGGAGAAAATAATAACAAATGAAGCAACTGACAAAAAACTAATCTCAAAAATATACAAGCAACCCCTGCAGCTCAATTCCAGGAAAATAAATGACCCAATCAAAAAAAGGGCCAAAGAACTAAACAGACATTTCTCCAAAGAAGACATACAGATGGCTAACAAACACATGAAAAGATGCTCGACATCACTCATTATTAGAGAAATGCAAATCAAAACCACAATGAGGTACCATTTCACGCCAGTCAGAATAGCTGCTATCCAAAAGTCTATAAGCAATAAATGCTGGAGAGGGTGTGGAGAAAAGGGAACCCTCTTACACTGTTGGTGGGAATGCAAACTAGTACAGCCACTATGGAGAACAGTGTGGAGATTCCTTAAAAAACTGGAAATAGAACTGCCTTATGACCCAGCAATCCCACTGCTGGGCATACACACCAAGGAAATCAGAATTGAAAGAGACACGTGTACCCCAATGATCATCGAAGCACTGCTTACAATCACTAGGACATGGAAGCAACCTAGATGTCCATCAGCAGATGAATGGATAAAAAAACTGTGGCACGTATACACAATGGAGTATTACTCAGCCATTAAAAAGAATATATTTGAATCAGTTCTAATGAGGTGGATGAAACTGGAGCCTATTATACAGAGTGAGGTATGCCAGAAAGAAAAACACCAGTACAGTATACTAACGCATATATGGAATTTAGAAAGATGGTAATGATAACCCTGTATGTGAGATAACAAAAGAGACACCGATGTATAGAACAGTCTTTTGGACTCTGTGGGAGAGGGAGAGGGTGGGATAATTTGGGAGAATGGAATTGAAACATGTATATTATCATATGTGAAAAAAAAGCTAGAAAAACAGGAATAAAATAAATCCAAAGAAAGCAGAAAGAAGAGAGTAATAAAGGTAAGAGCAGAGATCAATAAAATTGAAGACAGAAAATAGAGGAAAACAATAAAAAAACAATGGCTGATTTGCTGAGATTAGTAACATTGACAAGCCTTTAGCAAAACTAACAGAAAAAAAAATAGATAAGACATAAATTATCAATATTAGGAGAAAGAGGGGGGATATCACTACAGATCCCATAGACGTTAAAGAGGTATTAAGGGGATACTAAAAACAACTCTGTTGACATAAATTTGAACACATAAATGGAATAGAATAATTCCTTGAAAACAACACACCACCAAAACTCACTCAAGATGAAACAGATAACTCAAATAATTCTATACAAGTTAAAAAAATTGAATTTGTAGTTAAAAATTTCAAAAAAAGCAATCTTCAGGCACAGATGGTTGCACTGGCACATTCTACCAAATATTTAAAGAAGAATTAATGCCAATTCTATACGATCTCTTCCAGAAATTAGAGGAGAACACTCTCAGCTCAGTTTATAGGCCAGCACTACCAAGTTACCAAACTTAGACAAAGATAGTACTACAAGAAAACAAACAAAAATCCACTGCAGGCCAAATATAGCTCATGACCATAAATGCAGTAGAAAGAAAGAAAGTGAAGTCGCTCAGTTGTGTCCTACTCTTTGCGACCCCGTGGACTGTAGCCCACCAGGCTCCTCCATCCATGGGATTCTCCAGGCAAGAGTACTGGAGTGGGTTGCCATTTCTTTCTCCAGGGGATCTTCCCGACCCAGGGATCGAACCCAGGTCTCCCACATTGCAGGCAGACGCTTTAACCTCTGAGCCACCAGGGAAGCCCAATAAAGCTCCATAAAATACCATATTAAGAAACTGAATATAAAGGCGAACAATCATATGATCATATCAAATACAGAATCAGTATCTAACAAAATTCAGCATCTATTCATAAGAAAGACTCTCGGCAGGCTAGGAATAGAAGGAAACTTTCTTAACCTAATAAAAGGCACCTAGAGAAACACCTAGCTAACATCATACTTAATGGTGAATGCCCTTCCCCCTAAAAGTATGAACTATGGAAAGATATCCACTTTCAACACTCAACATTGTTTTGGATAGCTTAGCCAGTATAACGTAAGAAATAAAGGCAAGCATATTTTCAGATGCTAAGATACCCATGCAGAAAATTCCAAGGGGAATCCACAAATGAATTCCTAAACTAGTAAGTGAATTTAATTAGATTGCAGGATACAAAGTCAACATTGTGTTTGACAACTAGAACATCACTGTAATGTAAAAAGACTTTCAGAGCAAGAGCCAGAGGGACATAGCTTTAGGAGTGAATGAAAAGTAAGGGAGCATCTTCAGAAAGACTTGGCTTACTTCAATTTGGATTCTTGAATAAGGTTTTGGTGTGAAGATTACTCTCATCTCAAAACACCAAGCCAAGCTAAATTAGAATTTCAGTGAAGCTTTGCATTTCTGGCAAAACATGAAGCCAAGTAATAATTATGTGTGTTTAGGGTTTAGACACAATCCATTTCTTTTTTTCTTTTGTGAATTAGCAGTCAATTCAGCACTGCTAATTGAGCACTGACAGTGTTGCAGACAATGAAAGATGTTAAAGATGTACAAGAATTGAGAACCCAGTTTGTTTAACCTATCCTCTTCACTTGAAAGATGAAGAAACTGAGACTCAGAAATGAAGCAATTTGGCCAAGATTGTGCTTAATCTGCTTTCCTCCTCTCCCACTATGTATTTTGCTAGTTCTTATATTTTTTCCTTTACATAATGCTCTTCTCCACCACAAGTATAGTATATACATACAGTAGATACTCACAGCCTATTTTGGTCCTTTTCTAAGTGGATTTTGTGCAGCTGGGTGAACCAGAAATTTATGGGAAGAGGGGATTACTGTCTCTGGCAGTAAATGGGCAACAGATTCAGTGTGCACAGGGCATGAGTATAGTATTGATGGATTCATGGGTGTGTCCTCAGTTGCTCAGTTGTGTCCAACTCTTTGCAACTCCGTGGACTATAGCCCACCAGGCTTCTCTGTCCATGGAATTCTCCAGGCAAGAATACTGGAATGGGTTGCCACTTCCTCCTCCAGGGGGTCTTCCCAATCCAGGGATCGAACCCGCAACTCCTTGCACTGGCAGGCAGATTCTTTACCACTGAGCAACCTGAGGAGCCCCTGATAGATTCATAGACTTGGTATCAACGGAAAGAAGAGGTCCAGGTATACTCAGGTATTGCAGGTTCTGTTGCAGATCACTACAATAAAGTGAATATCACAATAAAGTGAGTACATGATTTTTTGGTTTCCTGATACATATACAAGTTATGTTTACATTATATTATAGTGTATTAAGTATGCTAAGAAATTTACATACTTTAATTAAAAAACACTTTATTAATAAAAAATGCTAACCATCTTCTGAAAATCCAAGGTTGACACGAACCTTCCATCTGTATTAAAAAAAAAATGCAATGTCTGTGAAGTGCAAAAAGCAAAGTGCAATAAATAAGATGGGGTAAGCTTGTGCAAAGATATGGACAAGCATAAAAAATAATATTAAAAAAAATTTATTGATGGATTTATTCAGCCATGCCAGGTCTTAGTTGCAGCACATAGGATCTTTTCTGGGGCATGCCTGATTGTGGCATGCAAGCTCTTCACTGCAGTGTGCGGGCTTCTCTCTAGTCATGGCGTGTGGGCTCAGTAGCTGTAGCATGGGCTTGGCTGCTCTGTGGCATGTGGGATCTTAGCTCACCAACCAGGGACTGGACCTGTATCCCCTGCATCAAGAGGCAGATTCTTAACCATGGATCTCCAGGGAAGTCCCCAGACTGCCTTTTGAAGGCAAAACAAGACCTTTGGCAGGAAAATATTGTGATTGATATGTACACATGAACAGATATTTGATTCTCCCCCTCACTGGACACTATCCTTCTATTCATCTTTGCTAAAACACTGAAAGTTTCTGTGGTTTACTCTCATAAGAGAGATTGTTCCTTTAATATAATTCTAAATAGTATCTGGGGGGAACATTGTTGGAAGAATTTTGCTAAAAGATATCTTGGAGAGGGAGAATGGATAACCCTCAATGACAGACTATATTGACAGGTGTAGTGAATACATGTGTTGGTGTTCAAGTTAAACGGTGGATCTCTTGCTTGAATTCATTGTTGCCTACAAGATGCATAACCTTAAATAAATGTCCTGACCTCTCTAAGCCTCAGTTTCCTCCACTATAACATAGATAATGTGTAAATACTGAAAAGAATACATAGGATGTCCTTCATATAGGACCAGGCTTATTAAATGACCGACTTAATGAATGTTAGGTTTTACTTTTATTATTAATCAGGAGTACAGCTCTCTTCTGTAGGAAATGGTTGAAGATGATATAAGCCAACATTTTTGGACACAAATAGTCCCTGTTTTTTGTAAATGGATCTTTATGTGACTTAAACTGGCATGGCTAGTCTTCTCACTGGGAATTGGAAACGTATTTAGAGTTGAATACAAAAGCCTGAGCTCAAATGGGATAAATGATGAGAGGATACTAAAGATATAAATGGACAGACACTCTACTAGGGGGCTGGGGGTGGGGCAGAGGCATTACTTGTCACATGACATCAATGTCCCCAGTAGACTGGACCAGTGGGAGGAGGGGAGATGGGGTGGCAGTTTTACTCTCAAAGGGGCCTGGAAGCAGAAAGCAGGGTGATGCGGATCTAATTTCTTTAGGATGATGAGGACTATAATGTTCTAAGAGATCACTCCAGCTTCTAAAGAGAAAGTAGCCAGATCTCAACTTCCTGTCCCTGAGAATTTATGGCACTGGATGCCACCTTTCCAGTGCTTTTTTTTTTTTTAAGATTTTTTATGTGGACCATTCTTTTTAAAGGTCTTTATTGAATTTGTTACAATATTGTTTCCATTTTATGTTTTGGTTTTTTGGCTAAGAGGCACGTGGGATCTCAGCTCCCCAACTAGGGATGGAACCCACACCCCCTGCATTGGAAGCATGGAGTTTTAACCACTGGACCACCAGGGAAGTCTCTTTCTGATTCTTTTTATTCACCCATTCCTTTTAAAAAATTCCTTGAAAATGAAGATGACAAGATTAGAGGTGAATATGGTCACTTCATGTGTTTGCTGTAGATTTGTTCTTGGACTCTGAAGTAGGAAGGTGATGGGGTGGGGAGTGCAATTTATATTCTTTTCATCAATCACTGCTGTCACTTGGATGTTTAATGTATGTGTGCTTACACATGGATGTACGCAGACAAAAGATGTTCTATAAAATTCATTTATGAGGGCTCATAGTTGCATTGCTCAAAAAAATGTCTGGCCTAGTCATGTTTTTTTTTTATTTAATTTTTTATGGGATTTGTAAAAAATTGTGTGTCAGCACAGTTACTTCTCCCCTGAAAGTAAAATTCCTGGGTAGATCAGGAGCTCATTAAGAAGCTCCAGCGGTCCTCAGCCCTAACTGGACGGTAAACTCAGCTCTACAACTTAAAAAAAAATATGTGCCTGTCTTGGGCTCCACTCCACAACATTTAAATTAGACTCTCCAGAAGTAATTCCCTTTAATTTACTCAAAGAATCTAAGATTCTAAAAAATAGAATTGGCACATTTCTGTTTCTTACAAAAAAATTCTTGGTATAATGTATCTTCCCCGAATAACTTTTAGAATATTAAAATTTTGCAAACTTTGACCTAGCATATCAATCTTAAAGAATGGGGCAGGAGGAAATGGTCCTGGATGCATGCAAAAATCTATCAACCATGAGTCACTGAAGCCATGTTTTTAATGTTAATTGTAAAAATTGGAAACTACCTAAATGTGTAACAATAGTTTTTTTTTTAAGTTATGATACAACCATTTAACCGGCTACTTTGCAGCCATTAAAATAAGGTTATGAGAAATCCTTAATACATACAACATGCATACAATTCCATTAAGAGAAAGAAAGATGTTATATGTACAGTGAGGAGTACTTTGTAAAAAAGAACATTATATAAATAGAAAAAAAGTGGAGGAATATATTCTAAAATAATAACATTTATAAGATGATAGGATGGAAAATAATATGATTTTTACAGTCTTCTAGGCCTAACATTTTCTACATCAAGCATAGATTGTTTTTTATAATGAGAAAAAAAACAATATTATTTTTATGATGAGAAAAATGTTGTTAAGTCAAACACAGTTATAGAAATCTAAAGGAGATTTATATGAAAACATTGCTCTGTGGAGTCACTGACTTCGTGTTTAAAGTAACTCACATTTCTCATTTTGTATATGTTACCTGTGTGGATGGATTCCACAGGTAAAATTACCTTACAGTAACAGCTTAAGGAGATCCAACCAGTCCATCCTAAAGGAAATCAGTCCTGAATATTCATTGGAAGGATTGATGTTGAAGCTGAAATTCAATACTTTGGCCACCTGATGCGAAGAGCTGACTCATTTGAAAAGACCCTGATGCTGGCAAAGATTGAAGGTGGGAGGAGAAAGGGACAACAGAGGATGAGGTGGTTGGATGGCATCACTGACTCAAGGAACATGAGTTTGAGTAAGCTCCAGAAGTTGGTGATGGACAGGGAAGCCTGGTGTGCTACAGTCCATCGGGTTACAAAGAGTTGTACACGACTGAGTAACTGAACTGAACTGAACTACTTACAATTTTCTCTGAAGGTAACCATGGGCAGGTCCATAACATCACCCTGATTTAGGATGGAGAGTCTAGAACAATGACTTAATTTGGCAAACACAGAGAAAGATGGGATTTTATGCTCCATGATTGGTTTTTGCAGTTGTTCTGAATAGGCTGCTTTCTTCCTTAATGATTTATAATTAGGAAGAGCTGCCCTGTTCACAGGGTTTCTTCCTCCAGTCAACGCCCCACTCTTGGAAGTTACATCTAACTTTGTAGTGAAGAAATGGGTAGAAAAGGTAAGGAGGGCTGGTAAATTTGTATATGTCTACTTGGTTTTATTTTTTTTTTAATAGTATTCTGCTTTAAAACACAAAAGTGGAGATTTCCCTGGTGGTCCAGTGGTTAAGACTCTGCACTCCCAATGGAGGGGGTGCAGGTTTGATCCCTGGTCAGGGAACTAAAGCTCACGAGCTACAATTAAGAGCCCATAGGCCACAACAGATATCCTGGACATGGCAACAAGGACCAGGTGCAGCCAAATAAATAAATAAAACACGGAAGTGAAGTGTCCTGTGTGAGAACTGGATGTGGTGGTAGAGCATTAACATCTTCCTATAATATGTTTTTCAACATTAGATTGAGAAAACACATTAATGTTAATTGACTGGGCAATTGATGTAAACAATCATATTAATAAAAATGAGCACACTCCCTTCTCCCAAACCAACTGGTGTTCAAACCAACTGGTGATCAGCTAAGAAGCCAAGGATGCGTTCAAGGCTGCATTGTCTGAGGGCATATCCCTGTCCTGTGTGAGATGAAGAAATAAGAAGTGCTTGACCTTAGTAACTATAGGCTAAAATGAGAACATAGTTTCACTCCTTTGTATTGATATATGCTTCTTAGTTGTATATGTTTTAAAAAAAATTTTTTTTAATATTTTATTTGGCTGAGCCAGGCCTTCCTTGTGGCATGTGGGATCTAGTTCCCTCACTAAGGATCAAATCTCAGGCCCCCTGCATTGGAAGCAGGGAGTCTTAGCCACTGGAGCACCAGGGAAGTCCTTGGTTATATATATTGAGATCAGCTTATTCCCAAACTGATGGAACCAGAAAGCCCCCACGACCCCTCTCTCAAAGGGAATGGTGTATCTCAAAGGGGTGGGCCTCTGCTGACACCTTGAGGAGTTGCTGATAACTTCCCCAATTCCACCTCCCCACAGTCACTACCACCCCACGAGTGGAGACTGGGTGAGCTTTGGAGAGGGCAGAATTGGACTGTTGGAAGATGAATCTCGGAAATCATCTGCCTACTCGAGTGACTTCCCAGATGATGAAGCTCACACCAGGTTAGCCAAGAACACCCAGAGTAGGAATGGTGGAAATCAGATTTTGCTAAGCCCGTGTTCTTCAAGTGATTTCTTTCCCCCATACAGAAAACAGGAAGAACTATAGGGAAGAAGACAGTGTCTGTCCCCCCAAACTCAAGGGCTGATGTGAGATCTCATAGAGTTGTCACTGTGGGGAAAAAAGGAGCGGGGAAATGGCAGGGGAGAGGGATGGAGGGGAGCAGAACTGCACAGTTGCCAAGCTCAGGTATGCGGTGACAAGTCAGTCTGGGGTGATGGGAGCTCAGATGGGAGAGAGGACCAACTATGAGAATGTAAGGGAAGATTTTACCACGCTTGGATATAGGCCAGTTTCCTCTGTTCTTTGCTAAATTAAATGAAATAAAAAGCCCTTGGCACCGTCCCTAACATTTGGTACAGCCTCAGTACACAGGAGCTTTTACTAACTACAGACTGGACTTAACACGAGCTACAAATGAGAGAGTCCCAACACTTGAATAAGCCTTAATGAATCTGCCATGGTCCCATTGTTAGGCTGATTCTATATTTTTGTGGGGCTGACACAGAGCTAAAGGCATATCAAAATAATATATTATAATGATAACATGTTTTTAGAACATATTAATACTTCCCCTTATAAATGTTGCTTTATTATCCTCTGTCAACATATCTACATATACACATACACACTCAAATCTCTTATATATGCACAAGGCATGTTCACATTATCTAGAAGCAGATACACATATACTAAGCTATCATCAAGTTTATATGTATTTAAGGCCACATGAGTTTTATCTAGGTATATCTCTCTGTACTATATGTCTATATGTAAATCTATATATTATTCTATCACCAATCATGAATTTCTGGCTACCACAGGAAATGGTCTGTGTATTTATGACCAATACAAGTACAAAAGATTTTACATATTTAAATTGCATCAGTACATAGTCTATGAATAAAAATGACATAACTTAAACTATAGCCATTTACATAATGCCTTCATGATTTTTGAATAAAAACTGATCTATACATTCATTTTGGGGAAGTAAGTTTTATAAATGTGATAAATGAGTTTTTCCTCTCAGTCCTCAAAATGACAGTGTAAGGAAATGGGATTTCTTTTGCCTGAAGATGAAACTACCCGAGGGGTATAATATTTCCAGAATGGATATTATAGAAGTGGTGGGAAGCTGCTGTATTTCATTTCCAATGAAGCCACAAGAACATGATTGTAGCAGGAAGTTGTGGTTTGGGCTTTAAAATGCCTTTCCTGTGAGGTAGCATAGAAGGAATTTATGTATTCTCTCTCTTTTTTTTTTCTGTCTCAAAAAGGCAATCAGTTATCTGAGATTTATTAAGTCAACCTATTCTGCAGCCCTGTTCTAAGAAGAAATGTCTCCATCCTTCTCTCAATAGTCTCTGTTGAGATGGTGGGTGGGTGGAGGAGGCAAGTTTTATGTCACCACGACCCTGGTACTATTTTCTTTTCCCCCAGGAACACTAGCTGATGGGATCAGAGGTGGGAATAGTAACCAAGGGGGACCAATCAGAAAAGTCTGAGACATCATGTGGGCTGGCATTAAAATATGAGCTGGACCTATCCTATTTACTTTCTCAAGAAATTGCTAGAATGTTTGCAAATGAAGCAATTAAGAGATTAATTTCCAAAATATGAAAACAGCTTAACCAACTCAATATCAAAAAAACAAATGACCCAGTCAAAAAATGGGCATAAGTTCTAAATAGACATTTCTCCAAACAAGATACACTTATGGCCAAAAAGCACATGAAAAGGTGCTCAACGTTGCTAATTATTAGAGAAATGCAAATCTAAACTACAGTGAGTTATCACCTCACACCAGTCAGAAGGGTCATCCTCAAAAAGTCTATAAACAAAAAATTCAGGAGAGGGTGTGGAGAAAAGGGAACCCTCCTACATTGCTGCTGGGGAATGTAATTTGGTGCAGCCACTATGGAGAACAAACAGCATATGGAGGTTCCTTAAAAAGCTAAAAATAGAGCTATCATATGACACAGCAATCCCACTCCTAGGCATATATCCAGAGAAACCATAATTTGAAAAGATGCATGTACCTCAATGTTCATTGCAGCACTCTTTACAATAGCCAGGACATAGAAGCACCTAAATGTCCATCGACAGACACATGGATGAAGGAGATGTGGCATATATATACAATGGAATAATACTCATAAAAAGGAATGAAATAGTTCCATTTGCAGAGATGTGGATGGACTGAGAGACAGTCATATGGAGTGAAGTAAGTCAGAAAGAGAAAAACAAATATCGTATAATATTGCTTATGGGGGAATCCAGAAAATTGGTACAGTGTGAACTTATTGGCAAAGCAGAACTAAGTACACAGGTGTAGAGAACAAACTCACAGTTATCAAGGAGGGAAAGAGGAGGGGGGTGAATTGGGAGATTGGGATTGACATATATACACTACTACGTATAAAGTAGATAAATAATGAGAACCTACTGTTTAGCACAGGGAACTCTACTCATTGTTCTGTGGTGACCTAAATGGGAAGGAAATCTAAAAAAGAGTGAATATATGTATATGTGTAACTGATTTACTTTGCTGTCCAGCAGAAACTAACACAACATTGTAAAGCAACTATACTCCAATAAAATTTTAAAAAGAAAAGAATAAAACAACTACAAATGGCAATAAAGAAAACAGTAGAAAACATGCATGTTAACAATGGCAGCAGAAATTGAAAAGAAGTCATTAAATACATGAGGGTTGTGACCAGCCATTTACTTAAAAAAAAGAAAACAAACAAACAAACAAAAAAAACAGGCAATGAGTAAGCAGAGGAAATGATGGCTAAAGAAAGGAGACTGAAGAGAGAAAATTAGTAAGAGTGTTCACGTGACTGAGAGAGCTTCCTAATTCATGATGCTTTTTCCAAACTATTCTCAAGCACTCTATCCCCTTTCTCCTGAAGCAACTTGAGTCTCTGTATCAGTTGGATGATTTTGGCCACAAGGAATGGAAAAGCCAGCTGAAGTTGATTTAAGCTGCTGCTGCTGCTGCTACTAAGTTGCTTCAGTCGTGTCCGACTCTGTGCAACCCCATAGACGGCAGCCCACTAGGCTCCCCTGTCCCTGGGATTCTCCAGGCAAGAACACTGGAGTGGGTTGCCATTTCCTTCTCCAATGCATGAAAGTGAAAAGTGAAAGGGAAGTCGCTCAATCGTGTGCGACTCTTAGAGACCCCATGGACTGCAGTCTACCAGGCTCCTCCGTCCATGGGATTTTCCAGGCAAGAGTACTGGAGTGGGGTGCCATTGATTTAAGCTAGGGACTATTTATTATCTCACATAATACAATGTCTGGAGACCAGGATGTTTTTAGGGATGGTTCTGTGATGTCGTCATAGACAGTTTCATTTTATAAAGACAGAATATATAGTATAGTTATTTGCTATACTCAACATCTTGGATTTTGGCAAAGGCTTGTTCCATCATTGATGCCAGATTCCTTTAACAGCACCATTTATCAACCTTATTTTCTCAGAGATATATCCTCCAGAACCTCCTAAATGGCACCAATATAGACTAATTTCTCTCTAGGCTCCCCCACCCAGTTCCCATCCTGAAGTCTGTCTCCACCATCATCCTGGAGTCTCCTGGGTCTATTTTTTGTGTTGAATACCCTGCTTCCCAGATTTCTTGTCTTCAATTCTCTTGGATTATTCCCTTGGTAGAGTAAATCCTCTAGTAGCTTTCAGAGACAGTGTACATGGGAAATATATTTTTTGAGACCTTGAATAGTTGCAAATATCTTGTTGTGTTCTAATATTTAATAGTTTGGCTGGGTATATAGTTTGTAATTTTCGCTGAGAGGTTTGACGACTCTACAACCTCCCAGCTTCTTATGTTACTGTAGGGAAATCCAATGTCATTTTGTTTCTTGTTCCTTAATATGTAATATGATTTCCTCCACCTCTATAAATAGACTCTCCTTATCCCCAGTGCTTTGAAATTTCATGATGATGTGTCAGTATGGACCTATTTTTATTATCTGGCACTTAGTAGGACACTGAGCCTCCCTGGTAGCTCAACTAGTAAAGAATCTACCTGCAATGCAGGAGACCCTGGTTCAATTCCTGGGTCAGGAAGATCCTCTAGAGAGGGGATAGGCTACCCTCTCCAGTATTCTTGGGCTTCCCTGGTGGCTCAGATGGTAAAAAATCTGCCTGAAATGTGGGAGACCTGGCTTTGATCCCTGGGTTGGGAAGATCCCCTGCAGGAGAGCATGGCAACCCACTCTAGTATTCTTGCCTGGAGAATCCCCATGGACAGAGGAGCCTGGCAGGTGATAGTCCATGGGGTCACAAAGAGCTGGACGTGACTGAGTGACTAAGCACAGCACAGGACAGGACCCTGGAAACATAACCTCTGATAATGGGATTTTTAAAAAGCTATTCTTTCATTTTATATCCCACTAGGCTTGCTTTCTCTTTTCTAGAATTCTATTATTTGGCCACTGTACATTTTTTTCTCTACTATTGCTCTTCCTCTGTCCACCTTTGTTTCACTTCTTGATCTATTTTCAGGAAGATTTCCTCAGTTTTAAAAATCTAATCCTTTTATTGAAAACACTCTCTCATTTTTAATTTTTAAGAGGTATTTTTTATTCTTTGAATCTCTCCCTCATCTCTTTTGTAAAAAATGGCATTTTGTTCTTTGTATCTAGATGCAAAATACACTCTTACCTCTCTGAGGACATCAATTATAGTTCCTTGAAGTTTTTTTTCTCCTGTATCATAGCTGTCTCTTCCAAACTGTTTTTTCATACTTGCCTTAGACTCTGTTCTTTATGTTAGAGACTTCCTCTTATGATCCTTTACAGTCTAAGCTTAGTTAAGAGTGGGCTGCTAAAAAGCTAGTTGAAATTCTTTACACATAACTGGATCTTATTAACTGAGAGCTTCAATGCTGTGTGATCTGACAGGGAAGATTTACTAGAGGAATCCTTGATAATATGATCTTTAGTATTTTGGTTTTTTTTTTTTTTTTTCCCCTTTTCTTGGCAAGATCGATTACCCAGAGAAGAATCCTGCTTGGAGGATATAATTCTGGGGCTACCAGCATGTTGGGAACGCTACTTGTAGAAGAGGTCTGAGGATCTCAATAATGAGTATGTAGAATTTCACTTATTTCTTTGGTATGCCCCACTTCACCTCCATCTTCAACTTTTCTTGGTGTTCCCTAAATGAGAGGTTCTCTGTCCCCTCTTGGAAAGTAGCCTGTTTGTATTGGAAGAGGTAATGAGATATACAGAGGGGATTTTAGATGTCTTTTTCCCCCCTTTAATGGATCTTTCAAACTTCCTTTGTTTTCAGCCTGGTCTTTACCTCTGTGACCAGAATTTCTTCCTTTTTCTGATGTTTTTGAGAATCTTTGTGAAACTGATTTTTTTTTTCCCTCAACTTTCTCCACTGATGGCTTAGGATTCTTAGCATTCTTAGATCTACAGTGGGTTCCTACTTTTACATGTTTAGCATTTAAAATTTTGTTGGTCTTCTACCCTACTTTCCTTGTTCTTGCAGATTTATTCTTTAAAGAAAATTTCTTTCCTGACACTTTTGACCAAGCCACATGGCAAGTGGGATCTTAATTCCCCACAAAGGATTCAACTAGAACCCCCTGACTTCGAAGCACAGAGTTTCAATCACTGCACAGCCAGGGAAGTACCTCATTATTGTCCTCTTAGTGAGGCTTTGGAAGGAACCAGTGGTGAATACAGGTATTCAATCCACCAACTGTATTGTGAATCCTATAAGACATCTTTTTTAAGAATGAAGACATTTTCCTAAAGTTTCCCCATTAGACTTATTCTTTCATTGGTTAGAATGGGGCTACCTGGTAAAACCTAAACCAGTCACTGACAAGGGGAATGATGTCACTTAGATTGGCTTATACAAACTGTAGTTCATTCCTTGGGGGTAAGGAGGAGTCCCTTCCCTTATCCTTTTCTATGGAGTGTGAAAAACAAGAGTGCTATTCAAAATACTCAGCATCAGATATAGCCTGCTGCTGCTGCTGCTAAGTTGCTTCAGTTGTGTCTGACTCTGTGCGACACCATAGACGGCAGCCCACCAGGCTCCCCCGTCCCTGGGATTCTCCAGGCAAGAACACTGGAGTGGGGTGCCATTTCCTTCTCCAATGCATCAAAGTGATATAGCCTAGCACCTACCAGTCAGAATGGAGATGCCTCATCAGAGCAAATGAAACCCTATGAATACCCAAGTGGAATCTGATTCAGCCAACAAGGAAGGGAATGAAAGCAGATTCGTGCAGGTCCTCAAGGACGGCTGCTAAATCCTCTGTTACTGGCACCTAAACAGCAATCACAGGAAAGAAAGCACAAAACTGCTTTGGTGTGTGTGCTGTGCTCAGTTCTGTCTGACTTTTTGTGATCCCATGGCTGGTAGCCCGCCAGGTTCCTCTATCCATGGGATTTTCCAGGCAAGAATACTGGAGTGGATTACTCTTTCCTACTCCAAGGGATCTTCCTGACCCAGAGATTGAACCCATTTCTCTTGTGTCTCCTGCATTTGCTCTTCTCCACTGAGCCACCTGGAAAGACCAAGTCACCTCGTAAGGGTCATCCCAGCCTATAAGTTATCAACTCAAAGAGAATTGCTCCATTTAATAATTTTTTCTTAGAGCAATCTACCAACCTGAACTGGACACCAGGGGGCTAGAATAAGTAAGTACAAATTACAGAGTTGAGGCACTTTCCAATTCTTTCATAACAGAAGGTTTTATGGAAAAGGTTGCTCCAAGCCTTTAAGAATGAACTTTGGAAGAAAGGTTTTGCCTCAGAGGTGTTTACAACTATTTGGCTTTATCTCATTTGCCAGCTCTCGGTTGATGTAAAGTAAGTGTTAGTTGCTCAGTCATGCCTGACTCTTTGTGACCCCATGGACCGCAGCCCACCAGGCTCCTCTGTCCATGAGATTTTCCAGGCAAGAATACTGGAGTGGGTTGCCATTTCCATCTCCAGGGAATTTTCCCAACCCAGGGATCGAACCCAGGTCTCCTGCACTGCAGGCAGATTCTTTACCAACTGAGCTCTTGCTTGATGATGTCTGTCTAAAAGACTAGCCTGGGTAGAACTCTGGGACCTGACTGCGATCAGCTAGAAAGAGCACTGTGTTCATTTAGCCATGTGAGTGTGGGTATTGGTATGGGTAGTGGGAGCACACAGGCTGTGTGTTTTATCTCTTCTTTCAGACCATTCCCATGTTGGTCAAAATTTCATGGAATTACCTGAGCTGAAGGCTTCCAGTGGCAAATTATACCTAGGACGAGATTGTCTTTCTTCTTGGATGACATTCTCAGTCAAGGAAGAAGAGCATCTTGGAGGAAAAGATCTTAGTGTTTTGCTCTTATCAGGGTCAAAGGGTAAAGAAGTTTTGTTGAGCTTCATCTTGAGAAGGAAGCTAGAAGACAGAGGTTCAAGGGTGTTTCAGTTACTATGAAATGAAACATGGATGAACAACCATAAAAAGTCTCCAGAGCTCTATGACTCACAATGCCAAGTTGACTCTGTTTCCTGGAGCTAATTAGCAGTCAAACAATTTGTGTGTTTGAGGTCAGCAAATATGATTGTGGGTAGGGAAAGCAACTATACTTGAAGCAACATGATTCAAAGGATGGAGTGGGTGGTGACAGCTATCACAGGAGAGGAAAGCAGGTTGAATCTCTGGCCCCTACCATAAAGAGGAAAGAGAGTGTGAGGAAAGGCTGAGAGGGAGCTTTGAGCTGAGTAATAGAAAGGCTCTCATGGAGGTTTCCAAAGATAGTGCCTTGTACTATTTGATGCATGTTCTCACTGCAATATCATGCAGTTCTCTGACGTCTCTGTGGGTGAGGTGCAGTTGACATTTTCAGCTCTGTTTTCCTAATAAGTAAATTAATTTTCAGAGAAGGTGAAGTCACCCAAAGTACACAGCTTGATAGAATTTGGCCCAAGACCAGAAACAAGTCCATCTTACAGCTCAGGGCTATCTCTCTATGTCTTAATGCCATTAGGGACCTAAAACAGCACTTCCTGGTCTGGAGACTGTCTAGGAGTGTGAGTGTGAGTAAGGAAGAGCATTCTAAGTAGAAGAAACATCCCTTGCAAAGCCCCGAGGAAGGAGGAAGCAAATGCTTTCCAAGATCCAAAAGCAAGCCAATAAGATTAGAGCAAGAGAAGCAACATGACCTTTGGTGTGAGTAAAGGTTAAAATGTGGCTTAATTTAAAAAGAGTGGTGGCTACATGGGCGCCAGAGGGCCTAGAGGAGCTATTCCACGTTCAGGGTTGGGAGGGGCAGCGGTGAGGAGATACCCCTCGTCCAAGGTAAGGAGCAGTGGCTGCGCTATGCTGGAGCAGCCATGAAGAGATACCCCACGTCCAAGGTAAGAGAAACCCAAGTAAGATGGTAGGTGTTGCAAGAGGGAAGACACACTGAAACCATAATCACAGAAAACTAGTCAATCTAATTACACTAGGACCAGAGCCTTGTCTAACTCAATGAAACTAAGCCATGCCCTGTGGATGGAAAGAGTGAACGTCGACATTCTAGGAATCAGCGAACTAAAATGGACTGGAATGAGTGAATTTAACTCAGATGACCATTATATCTACTACTGCGGGCAGGAAATAGTACTACTGCCTTCGCTTAGAAGAAATGGAGTAATCATGGTCAACAAAAGAGTCCGAAATGCAGTACTTGGATGCAATCTCAAAAACGACAGAATGATCTGTGTTCATTTCCAAGGCAAACCATTCAATATCACGGTAATCCAAGTCTATGCCCCAACCAGTAATGCTGAAGAAGCTGAAGTTGAAGGGTTCTATGAAGACCTACAAGACCTTTTAGAACTAGCACCCCAAAAAGATGCCCTTTTCATTATAGGAGACTGCAAAAGTAGGAAGTCAAGAAACACCTGGAGTAACAGGCAAATTTGGCCTTGGAATATGGAATGAAGCAGGGCAAAGACTAATAGAGTTTTGCCAAGAAAATGCACTGGTCATAGCAAACACCCTCTTGCAACAACACAAGAGAAGACTCTACACATGGACATCACCAAATGGTCAACACCGAAATCAGATTGATTATATTCTTTGCAGCCAAAGATGGAGAAGCTCTACACGGTCAACAAAAACAAGACCAGGAATTGACTGTGGCTCAGATCATGAACTCCTTATTGCCAAATTCAGACTTAAATTGAAGAAAGTAGGGAAAACCACTAGACCATTTAGGTATGACCTAAATCAAATCCCTTACGATTATACAGTGGAAGTGAGAAATAGATTTAAGGGACTAGATCTGATAGAGTGCCTGATGAACTATGGATGGAGGTTTGTGACATTGTACAGGAGATAGGGATCAAGAACATCCCCATGGAAAAGAAATGCAAAAAAGCAAAATGGCTGTCTGAGGAGGCCTTACAAATAGCTGTGAAAAGAAGAGAAGCAAAAAGCAAAAGAGAAAAGGAAAGATATAAGCATCTGAATGCAGAGTTCCAAAGAATAGAAAGAAGAGGTAAGAAAGCCTTCCTCAGTGACCAGTGCAAAGAAATAGAGGAAAACAACAGAATGGGAAAGACTAGAGATCTCTTCAAGAAAATTAGAGTCACCAAGGGAACATTTCATGCAAAGATGGGCTTGATAAAGGGCAGAAATGGTATGGACCTAACAGAAGCAGAAGATATTAAGAAGAGGTGGCAAGAATACACAGAAGAACTATACAAAAAANTGGGAATACCAGACCACTTGACCTGCCTCTTGAGAAACCTATATGCAGGTCAGGAAGCAACAGTTAGAACTGGACATGGAACAACAGACTGGTTCCAAATAGGAAAAGGAGTACATCAAGGCTGTAGATTGTTACCCTGCTTATTTAACTTCTATGCAGAGTACATCATGAGAAACGCTGGGCTGGAAGAAACACAAGCTGGAATCAAGATTGCTGGGAGAAATATCAGTAACCTCAGATATGCAGATGACACCACTCTTATGGAAGAAAGTGAAGAGGAACTAAAAAGTCTCTCGATGAAAGTGAAAGTGGAGAGAGAAAAAGTTGGCTTAAAGCTCAACATTCAGAAAACGAAGATCATGGCATCTGGTCCCATCACTTCATGGGGAATAGATAGGGAAACAGTGTCAGACTATTTTGGGGGGCTCCAAAATCACTGCAGATAATGACTGCAGCCATGAAATTAAAAGATGCTTACTACTTGGAAGAAAAGTTATGACCAACCTAGATAGCATATTGAAAAGCAGAGACATTACTTTGCCAACAAAGGTCTGTCTAATCAAGACTATGGTTTTTCCAGTGGTCATGTATGGATGTGAGAGTTGGACTGTGAAGAAAGCTGAGTGCTGAAGAATTGATGCTTTTGCACTGTGGTGTTGGAGAAGACTCTTGAGAGTCCCTTGGGCTACAAGGAGATCCAACCAGTCCATTCTGAAGGAGATCAGCCCTGGAAATTCTTTGAAGTGAATGATGCTGAAGCTGAAACTCCAGTACTTTGGCCACCTCATGTGAAGAGTTGACTCATTGGAGAAGACTCTGATGCTGGGAGGGATTGGGGGCAGGAGGAGAAGGGGACAACAGAGGATGAGATGTCTGGGTGGCATCACGGACTCGATGGACGTGAGTCTGAGTGAACTCCAGGAGTTGGTGCTGGACAGGGAGGCCTGGCGTGCTGCGATTCATGGGGTTGCAAAGAGTCGGTCACAACTGAATGACTGAACTGTACTAAAGGCTAAAATATATAGCAGGGGACAGATTGGGAGGGTCCCTGAGGGCTAGTTTCCACTTCTTCAGCTAGACCTGCCTATCTCTGTCAGTAGATTCCCTCCTAAATAGCATCAGCAAGCTTTCTTCTTGGTTCTTTTGTTACAGAAAATGGTACCAAGCTTTGAGTCACTGGTGGCAGGCTGGGGGGAGGACATGGGATTATTGTAAGTACATAACTCTTTTGGACACCAATCAGTCTGAATGAATAGCATTCTGCACTTTTATGTACTATTTTTTTCAAACAAATAAATATACTGTAGTGAATAAAACTAAAATTCATTTCAAAGGACTCCTGAATTTTTAGGAGCTTTGAGCTAGTATGTGTATGAATCCTATGTCTTTGGTCTCATCGGCCTGTGACAACAAATACAGTTGCAACTCCTTTTGCTCTACAAATTGCAGCTTGAAAATTGCCCTACTCAAAATACATCCTGAGTGTTTGCATCAGAACAGGATAGGTGGGTCTATTGGGTTTCTCATCTTGTCTCCACAGTTTTTTCTGCTATGCTCCCCCTCTGATTCACTTCACCTCTAACCCACCTCTGTTCATTTGCACCTTCCACGACCCCATGACCACCTTGATGTCTTCCCATCATTCATGTCTCCTCTGCTATCTTTGCTCATCCCCACTGGTCATGTCATCATCGCTACTGTTGGGTGCAAAGGCTCAAATAATTTGCCTCCTGCTTGTTCTGGAAGACCGGCATTACCTCCTGAGATTAGAGGGTGGTCTTGGGGTGGACCTCCCCTCCAGCTACCATCATCTGCCCTCTGCATCTACAGTTGCAACCGATGTAACTAGTACCAGCACAGATGCCCACTGAAAGCAAAGACTTGTGCCTCCTACCTTGTACCAGGACACCTTACTCTCAGCAATGGAACTTCTCTGACTTCACAAATCCTTGTGAATCCAAAGGATTCCAGTCCAACTGGCTCTGCAGAGAGAGGAAGCTTTTTACTGCTGTAGTCCAGGCGTCAGCAAACTATGACTCAGGAGCCAAATCCATTGTCTGTCTGTTTTTTGTAAATAGAATTTTCCTGGAGTACAGCTACATTCCTTTATTTACATATTGTTTATAACTGCTTTCGCACTAGAGTGGCAAAATGGAAAGGTTGTGACAGAGACAGTGCGGCCTGCAAAGCCAAACATATTTGCTATCTGAATCTTTACAGGAAAAACTTTGCCAGCTCTTTATCGAGTCATTAGGTCTGCCACATTTTCTGCCTGGAGAGTTACTTCAGCCCAGTAGAAGCATCATTCCCTTCAGTGGAAAATTATATTCCTCCTTGCTAAGCTATGTTCTTGTCTCATGGATGCCACTTAACAATCTCATTCTGAAAATAGATGGATGATTTTTCTAAAAGCTGTGCTTTTCAGTCTTATTGATGGCAACCTTGTTATTTGTACTTTTTGTATGAATCAGCAACAATATTAACACAGTCATGTTAATAGTTTTGTTACCGATCTACCTTATTATCTATCCATTTATGTATCGTATCTACATAAACATAATTTGAATTACATATCACATACACATTTGTGTAACACAACATTTTCATAAAAAAATATGACTAACTTTATTGACTGAGCACTGAATCAGAGATATTATTGGTTTAAATGTTGTCATTATTTATTTAACAACTCTTCTATTATTGTATATTTAGGTAGATCACAAATTTAAACTTCTCCGTGTTAACGTATATTTTCTCCATAAAGACTTCATTTTCACTTCAGCAAAAGTCCCTTGGAAGGCTCCCATTGGCCTGTCTATGATCTTGTGACCATCAGTGGAGAAATACTATGTATAGGGAATAATGTTATTGTTCAGTTTCTCAGTTTTGTTACTGTGTATAGGGAATAGCATTTTCTAATTGACCATGTCGGGGTTCAAAGGCCAACACTGAAATCTGAATTTGGAGTCAGCTCCACACAATAAGAACTAAAAAAGAAAGGACTCTTACATAAGATAAGTCCTCTGTTGTTAAGTCACTAAGTTGTGTCTACTCTTTGTGACCCCATGGACTGCAACATACCATACTCTCCTATCCTTCACTATCTGCCAGAGTTTGCTCAAATTCATGTCCATTGAGTTGATGATGCTATCTAACCATCCCATTCTCTGCTGTTCCCTTCTCCTTTTGTCATCAGTCTTTCCCAGCACCAGGGTCTTTTCCAAAGAATCAGCTCTTTGCATCAGATGGTCAAAGTAATGGAGCTTCAGCTTCAGCATCAGTCCATATTTCAGGAAATGAAGCTAGTTCCAAATCCTTCCTTTCAGTTCACATGGTTATTTTGTCAGTACTCAACATGTGCTGAGCCAATTCCAAGATATAACAAAGAAAGGTAGATAGCTGTCCTGTGGCTTCAGGATCTTAAAAATGCCAATTCTGTGCTTTTTATTCACTTACCTAAACTGTTTGAAGGTATTTTCATGGAATGAGAGGTGATAACTCTCTCCTGCTCTCCCCTCTAGAGTTCTTTCTCTGTTCATCCTATATGCTTGTGTGCTGATGACATCCTATATCCTTGTATGCTGATGACTCCAAAATTTACAGTTTCCATCCTGGAATCCATATTGTATTATGGGCCCATGGATTCATTGCCCACTGAGTTTCTCCAGCTGGATATTCCCCAAACACTTCAAGTCCAATCTATTTAAAAACTGAGCCATTTGCTTTATCTCTCCTTTTCCTTTTCTTCCTCCCAATTCTTTGTACTGATGACTGGCCCCATCAATCACCTCTTCAAATAAGCGGAAGTGTGAGATTCATCCTGAAGTCATAAAAGCTTGCTATGTTTTTACGCTACAGTCTGTCAGGATTCTGTCTCTTAAATGCATTTTTAAAATTCCTTATTTCTTCCACATTCTTATTCCTTAGTTCAGTCTTTCAGTTTTCACAATGACTAGTCATTTCCTGGCTTCTCCCTTTGTTTTAGTCTTGTTATGACTTAATCCTTCAAGGAAAGAACCAACTGACCATCATCTTCCTATTCTCTGTTAGGAACTCATGTGAGGTGGGCGTATGGAGACTCCTTGTTGAATATACATTCACTTCTAAATAAAGAGGATAGGCAGGGCTGCATGTGTCTCTTCCTTCTGACACTCCTTCTGAATTAAGGTTTTCTCTTATCAATATTTTCCTTCTGGGTTTTAGAAAATTCCTCCAGTGCTATGGAACCGTGGTCCCTGATCTTTTTGGCACCAGCGACTGGTTTCATGGAAGACGATTTTCCCACAGATCCAGGGTGGGTGGGGGAGACAGTTCAGGCAGTAATGTTAGATGGGGAGTGATAGATGAAGCTCACTCATTTGCCTGCCACTCACCTCCTGCTGTGTGGCCCAGTTCCTAACAGGCTGTAGACTGGCATACTGATTTATGGCCTGGGGGTTGGGGCCCTCTGCTATGGAAGACCCTCAAATGAGGTTTCTATTAAGACTCTGAGAAAATTGGAAGCCTTTTAAAATAAAAAGTTGTAGCTTTTCCACAAGCACTGCTATGGCTCACTTTGGGAGGTGGGAAGGCCTTCTGCTGGGGTGAGAATACAAGTCAGGCTCCTGAATTTTAATAACAGAATGTCAATCTTGCCACCTGACAGCCTAAAACATATGCCTAAAGCATATGGATCTCTTTTCAATCAACACAGTGTCTTCACTTCCTCTAAAGAGCTCAATCTTGGCCTGACTGATACTCAGCCCTGTCAAAAAGCTTAGCTGAGAAGAGTGATATTTGAGGGATATTTGAAGCTGGTTAGTCCCTACATTTTAGCCTTAAACCAAGTTAAAATTTTGTTTGGACTATAGCTCTAATTCCATTAGAAATGCCATCACTGGCTAACATTTAAGTAATATGTTATCTGGTTTTAGGCAGGGATGGAAAGACATGTCTACTTTTGAAGACCCACCTCTAAAGTATTTTTTTTATTATTTTACTAAATGTATCATTAAGAAAAAAATGTTTCTAAAGAACTAGAATTTTTTTATTTTATGTAATGACAGCTATACTGGTTCTGTTCAAGACAAAGTTTTGATCTTTGATCCACTTCCTTCTTCTGGGAGTAACAGTTATTAAAAAAATAAATGTAAAAGAGAAACTTTAAATGACAATAACACTCTAAAGAATCAAAGAAATGTTTCTCTGGATCAGGAAGAGAACAGAAATACAAACCAACAAGTGGGGCCACTCCTGAGGTTCTGCTGAACTCTAGCCCTGTAAAAAGACAGAGGCAACTAGAGTAACTCCCATGGAGTCATAAGCTATTAAGATGTCAAGCAAGTGGGGATCAGACCTGGAATCATTCTTTAAAGTTAGGGTATAGGGTACCATTCCATGAAAGGAAGCTTACAAAAATCACCCCTTTTGCCTACCACCACCTGAGTATCCAGAAAGTAAGATGCAGACACAGTTTTAAAGCCAGGATGTTAGCCAAAAAGACTTTTGCCTCAGTGACCAGTGCTCTAATGTCACAATTCCTGCCACATTATCTTACCCCTATCCCATTAGCATGTCCCTATGGGGCAAAATACCTGATATATCTTGATCTAGATAAAGATCTAGCTCTGGCTTGGAAGCTTACCAGGGTTGGGTGGGAGCAATTGAAAAACCACCAAGGGGAAAAAAAAGAAAGGAAAGAAGAAAGGATAGAAGGAGGAAGAAACTCATGAATAACTGACAAAACTTCCTCCTACTCAAAATAAGCCTGAAAATCTAAATTTCATTATTCATGAAGAAAAAAATGCTAAGAAAAGACAGCCANATTCATGAAGAAAAAAATGCTAAGAAAAGATAGCCATCAAAATATTGATAATTTATAATGAATAAATCATTCATTCTTTTCCAGATGAAGTCAAAATAATAGAACAACTGAAAAGGTTTTTATGGTAAGATATAAATAATAACAGTCATCTCTAAATACAGCCTATTAGAAATTCTGGAAATAAAATTGCATAATGTTTAGAGACGGCACAATCAAAGCAATTAAGCAGTAAAGTAAAAAAGTAGAACTGAGAAACTTGTGGAAAAAAGCAGTTTGAATAGATGGAGGGTAGACTGAAGAGGTCTAGAAGCTCCAAAAAGATTAGAATAGAGGAAAGAGTGGAGAAGCAATAGATGAAGAGATTCTGGTAAGCATTTTTTCAGTGCTGAAAATCCTCAGATTAAAAATGTAATCCATGTTCTAAGAAGGATATGTTAAAATAAATGTGTGCTTAGATGTACCATAATGAAATTAAAAATACATAGAAAATAATGAAATTTATTAGCGAAAAATCAGATTCTTACAGGAATGACCATTAGACAGGCAGCTGACTTCCCACTGGCAACTATAGATATCAGGTAACAGTGGAGCTATATTTACAAATTGCTGAGAAAAAAAAAAATCACTCTCAATCTAGAATCTCATGCCTGGCTAAAAAAATATCAACATGAGTTCTGAGACCTAAACACAATAAAACTGTCCTGCACACACCTAGGCCAATTAATCTTTGACAAAGGAGGCAAGAGTACACAATACAGAAAAGACAGTCTCTTTAACAAATGGTGTTAGGAAAGCTGGACAGCTGCATGTAAACCAATGAAATTAAAACACTCCCTCACACTATAAACAAAAATAAACTCAAATTAGCTCAAAGACTTAAATATAAGACATGACGCCGTAAAACTCTTAGAAGAGAACATAGGTAAAACATTCTCTAACATAAACAGTACCCCAAGGCAATAGAAATAAAAGCAAAAATAAACAATTGGGACTTCTTGAAATGTATAAGCTTTTATACACAAAAGGAAACCATAAACAAAACCAAAAGACAACTTACAGACTGGGAGAAAATATTTGCAAATGATGCAACGGACAAGGGCCTAATTTCCAAAATATACAAAAAGCTCATATAACCCAATGACAAAAAAACAAGCAATCCAACCAAACAATGAGTAGAAGATCTAAATAGACATTTCTCCAAAGAAGACACACAGATGGCCAATGGGTACATGAAAAGATGCTCAACGTAACTAATTATTGGGCTTCCCTGGTGGCTCAGAGGGTAAAGCGTCCGCCTGCAATGTGGGAGACCTGGGTTCGATCCCTAGGTCAGGAAGATCCCCTGGAGAAGGAAATAGCAACCCACTCCAGTATTCTTGCCTGGAGAATCCCAGGGATGGAGGAGCCTGCTGGGCTACAGTCCACGGGGTCGCAGAGTCGGACATGACTGAGTGACTTCACTTTCACTAATTATTAGAGAAATGTAAATCAAAACTATAATAAGGTATCACCTCACACCAGTCAGAGTGGCCTTCATTAAAAAGTATACAAATAACAAATGCTGGAGAAGATACAGAAAAAAGAGAACCCTCCTACATAGTTGGTGAGAATGTAAATTGGTATAGCTACTATGGAAAACATTCTGGAGGTTCCTCAAAAAAAACTAAACATAGAGTTGCTATATGATGTAGCAATCACTAGGAATATATTTGGAGAAAACTATAATTTTCTATGTTTATAGAAAGCTGCTATTCTTATACAAATAGCCAAGATATAGAAACTACCTAAATGTCCATTGACAGAGCAATAGATAATGACAATATGGCACAGATGGAGTACTACTCAGCCATAAAAAGAACAAAAAATACCATTTGTAGCAACATGAATGGACCTAGAAATTAGCATAATAAATGAAATAATTCAGAAAGACAAATACCATATGATATCACTTACATGTAGAATCCAAACTATAACACAAATGAGTCCATCTATGAGGCAGAAATAGACACAGAGAATAGAGAACAGACTTGCGGTTGCCAAGGTCAGGGGGTGGAGGAGGGACAGCCTGGGAGTCTGAGATGCAAATATTGAGATAAGATATACGGCCAATGCAATTCTTGAGTTGCAAGTAGATGCAAACTATTATCTAGAGAATGGATAAACAATAAGGCCCCACTGTAGAGCACAGGGAACTAGATTCCATATCCTCTAACCATAATGGAAATATGAAAAAGACATATATTTATGTATAACTGAATCATTTTGCTATACAGTAGAAATTAATACACATTGTAAGTCAATTCTAATAAAAATAATTGCTTAAAAAAAGACTTTCCTGGAAAGAAAAAAATTTCCTTCTCAGTAATATCTTCTCACAGCATCATTCTCTTGGACACGTGCTGAGTTAAGAAAAATGTGGAATGTTACATATTAAGAGACAATTATCTGCATTATTTACTGTGAAATTTGTGATTGGTGGGAGTCCATCTGGGCAGAGGTTCCTGTAAGCAAGTGTACAAGTCTTGGGTCTGTGTGACAGGAACAAAATAAAAGACTGATGGGAAACCAAGGCCTCTCTGAGCCAAGTTAAAGCACACGCATGTTGAAGGTACCCCTATTTGTTGCACACGTCCTGTTCAGGTAAGAGGAGAAATAAGAAACTATGTACATATATAGCTCAGGGCCTCCCCAATGAGAAGAATACTATTTCTCCTGAATTGTCCTATAAATCTAAATAAATATAACAATACATTCAATCTTACTGTGTTATGTGTGTTATGTGAGTTTGATTGCTTAACTTGTGATCACTGCTAATATACACTTATTAAAAAGGAATGAAAATATTTTTCTGCATACCAAGATAAAGGAAATTTTTCACTTACAAGCCATCATGAAAGAACTAGGAAAGATATGGTTTAGCAAGAAGAAAATTGAACTCAGAGAGGAAGACTGTGATGCCAGCAGAGAAACTGAAAAGGGTTAATGAAGCAGAATCCAAAAAAGTGAAACTAAATCTGTAAACAACAGTCATAGAAAAAGGAATCTTCACTGGATACTTAGTGTTTTATAATAATATTTTTATCCTGTTTGAAATGAGGATAAAGATACTGATGCTGAATGATTTTATACTCTTCTTGAAACACTTATAAACTATTTTCAAAATTTAAGAACCACCATTAGAGGGATGGAATCCTCTCGACAGCTTTCAGATTCATTGAGGGAAAAAAGAGAAAACAAAATTTTAGTAGTTCATCAGAAACTAGGAAAGGTAACCAGAGTAACTAGAACAAAATGAAAGGGTAGAGCTGGATAACCAGAGTGTTTCCCTTTTTTCCACAGCTGTCAGGAAGCCAAGACAAAAATTTTTCTCAACTATTTCATCCTGTGTTCCACATATGTTTTGTCTTTCCTTCTACAAAATAAAGTTTCATCTTTTTAACCTTCATTTAAAATATCTACATAGTCAAGTTAATTTTCTTTTTGTACTAAAATCATGTAATTTTGGACCTGGGAAAATTCTTAGGCATATTCTTGTCCAGGGATTAAAAAACAAAGCAAATATGGTATTGTGATCTTATTTTGTGCTTAAGGCTGACATTACTAATTAAATATAGTTTTTCTTCTCACTAATCATGGTCTTAGAGGACTTCTCAAAATGTCTTCCTATTTCATTTTGTTGGCTTGAGAGATGAAACCTATTTACCAATCCAGATAGAGTCCAATTATGTCTTTGACAGAGGAAGAAGCTGAAACAGAGAAAAGTGAGGCAACTTGCCCAAGGTCACATAAAAACTGAGAGGAGAAGTAAGCCTACCAAGTCCAGTGTTTGCTCTTCTACATCAGCCTGAGTCAGTAAATCCTGGAGATGTCCTCCAGGCAAAGACATTTCTAGAAACCCTAAGAATTTTGTGATTACTCTCTTGAAATCTTATTTTTAACTCTATTTTTTAAAAAATCAGTTGTAGTCTTCAATTCTGGATATGATAGGGGAAACACATTCCATTTTTTTGTTTTGTTTTTTTAAATATAAATTTATTTATTTTAATTGGAGGTTAATTACTTTACAATATTGTATTGGTTTTGCCGTACATCAATATGAATCCGCCACAGGTATACATGTGTTCCCCACCCCGAATCCCCTTCCCTCCTCCCTCCCCGTACCATCCCTCTGGGTCATCTTAGTGCACCAGCCCCAAGCATCCAGTATCATGCATTGAACCTGGACTGGCGATTCATTTCATATATGATATTATACATGTTTCAATGCCATTCTCCCAAATCATCCCACGCTCTCCCTCTCCCACAGAGTCCAAAATTTAGAAAGATGGTAAACACATTCCATTTCACTCCTCCCACTAATCACAAAAAATAAACCCTGACAAACTACATAAGCTTGGGACTCCCTGACGGTCCACTGGTTAAGACTTTGTGCTTCCAATGCAGGAAGCATGGGTTTGATCTCTGGTCTGGAAGCTAAGATCCCACATGCTTTGTGGCCAAAAAACCAAAACCTAAAAAAAAATCCCAGAAACAATATTGTAACAAATTGAATAAAGATTTAGAAAAATAGAAAAAAAAATATAAGCCTGAAAAATGGAGGAAGAGATGGTAGATTGCCTAGGGACCTCAGGACTTGGGGAATTTCCTGGAAGTGAATCCCCTGTGGCTTTTTCTTGCCTCCTATTTGTCCTGTCCTTGGAACTAGAAAAGCCTACAACCTGGAAACAGGTGCAGACAAAAAAAAAAAAAAGCCGCAGATGCAGGTGGGACTTTCCAGCCAAAGAGTTGTGAAACGTTCTTCGTGAAAACTAAGGCCTGAGAGTCAGAAACCTTCACTCATATTTGTCTGCTCTCAAGATGCATACCTTGAACAAACCATGCCCCTCCTCCACCCTGATGGGCACTGCAGGGGAGAGTCCATGGGCAGGACCCTGTTGTCCAGACACCTTGCAGTAAGGAGGCAGTGGTCTTCCCTTGCAAACCTGTGGATAGAATTCGGACTTTCATCCGTTTATTAGTCTGCTTGAGCTGTCGTAACAGAATACTGCAGACTGGGTGATTTAAGCAACAGAAATTCATTTTCTCATACTTCTGGAGGCTAGAAGTGCAAATTCATGCCAGCAGGGCTGGCTTCTGGGAGGTCTCTATTCCTGCCTTGCAGAAAGCTGACTTCTTCACTGTGTCTCCATGTGACTTTTTTTCCATGCATGTGCAGAAAGAAAGGGAGTCTCTTCCTCTTTTTAAAAAGTCCTATCGGATTTCCTAGGGGCTCAGTCAGTAAAGAGTCTGCCTGCTATGCTGGAGACCCAGGTTTGATCCCTGGGTCAGGAAGATCTCCTGCAGAAGGGAATGGCAACCCACTCCAGTATTCTTGCCTGGAGAATCCCATCGACAGAAGAGTCGGACACGACTGACTGACACACACAGTCCCATTGGATAAGGGCTCCACCTTTACAACGCCACTTAACCTTAGTTGCCCCATCAAGGCCCTATCTCCAAATACAATTATACTGAGGGTTAGGAGTTCAACATATTGGTTGTGGGTGAGCACAATTCAGTCCATAACAAACACTGTTCTTCAGTAACGAAGAGGTGACCCTCTCTAGTGGAACCTGTCTGTGGAAACCTGAACTCTATCCCTGTCTTGCACTAGTGAGGAAACAAAACTGTTGTTTCATTTCATCAGAAATAAATTTTTTTTTGTTTTCTGTAAAACGCCTGCTAAAAAGGATGAAAAAGCAAGCCATGGACTGAGAGAAAATATCTTCCCATCACATTTCTGTTAATGAATTTGTATTCAGAATACAAAAATAATTATCTTAACAGTAAGAAAACAAACAATCCAATTAGAATATCGGTAAAAGACTTGCATGGATACTTATCTGAAGAGGGCATACTGAAACAGTGTTCAACATCATAAGCCTCTTTGAAAATGCAAATTAAAGCTTTATGCACTATTACACACATATAAGAATAACAAAAATAAATCATACCAATAGTGCCATGTGCTGATGAAAAGTGTAAAATGGTATAGTCATTTCAGGAAAAGTTTGACAGCTTTCTACCAAGTTAAACATACACAAACCATATGACTCAGCAAAAGAAAAGTTAAATTCACACAAAAGCCTGTATATGAACATTCACTACACCTTTCTTTGTAATGGTCAGAAACTGAAAACAAATCCAAATGTCCTATAGCAAGTGAATGGATAAACAAACTGTGGTACAGCTTAAACTATGGAATAATACTCAGCAATAAAGTGGAATGAATTACTGATACATTTAACAATCTAGGTGAATTTTAAAGAAACTACGCTGAGTGAAAGAAAGCTATCTCAAAGGGCAATATACGTTGTATTTCCATTGATATAATATTCCTGAAGCAATGAAATCATAATGGTGAAGCAGGTAGTGATTCCCAGGTGTCAGCTTTGGGGATAGGATACGACTAACCTAAGGCATAAACCAAGGGAGTTTCTTTGTATTGACAGAACTGTTCTGTATCCTTAACGTGGTGATGGTTACATCACTGATAGAATCACACACTTGTACCCACCTCCCACCCCTCCACACACACACACACAAGTCCATGCAAAAACTGGTGAAATCCAAATAAATTCTTTTCCTGAGCATAGTGTTGTACCCAGGTTAATTTCTTGGTTTTGGTAACGCACTATGCTTATGTAAGATACTATCCTTAGGGAAAACTGGGTAAGGATATATGAGAGTTCTATGCAGTGTTTCTAGAATCTCTTGTATTTGTAAACCTGTTCCAAAATAAGAAGCTGTAATTAAAAAAAAAATCAATTGTAACAAATTTTTGAAAATATTCTAGTCTTAAGCATGGAAAACCACTGCTCTTATCTGTTATCTAACACTAGAAAATATCTACTGGGAAAGTACCTATAGGCAGAAATAAAGGCCTGTCCTAGCTACTCAACATTCTTTTTGTCTGCTTAGGAGAATAAAGCACAAAAGAGGAAATGGTTACTTGAGACAATTATGGCAGTTGAGGTGGGATGGTTTTTATATACAACTCTCTGAGGATAAATCCCATTTGCTCGTTGTAGAATGACCTCATATTGTAGTATGAATTTTTCTAGCTAGGTTTTCACATCTATATTCATACAACACCTTATTCTAGGCAGTCTTCACTTGAATATTATTTTTGTTAAAATATCATGCTTCAAAAAGCTCTTTCCTATCATTTTGGTCAGTTAATTGAGAGCTAAACTGAAGGGAAGCCTACATGTTTAAAATAAGCTTTTGTAAAAGTTGGAGCCGATGCTTTTCACTATTTTTCTTACCCTAAATACCTCATTAGCGTTATCACATTCCTGAGATACCTAAAATAGTTAGAAGTGTAAAAAGCACAGTATTGAGAGACCTTAGGAGACTGCTTTGTGAAGCTCTCAAAAAATGTTAACTGGGAAATACATAAAACAATTCTATTTGTCAGGGTTAAGGTCATGGGAAATACATCTGTTTGCATTTGTAGAGTGTCATAGCAAAAAGTAGCGTGCAGTTACATCATCTGCTAAGCATGTATATCACAAATTGCTTGAAAGCAATCATCATAATTTTCTGGGTCCCACCAAAATGTTATGATTAAACAGCCACAACAAAGGCTGTGCCCAGAAGGCCCCGCTTTTGTTCTGAGTTGGGCTTATTTGAAGAAAATGGAATGTGATTTTAATAAGAAGTCAGGGCCGGCTCTGTCTCTTCAACTCATTAGGCTGCTGTAATGTGCAAGAGGCAGGGAGGTGGCAGCAGGGGTGGGGGTGTGGACAGGCAAGGGGGAGGCTTGTAAGTTCCACATGACACCCTGGGGCTTGACAAGGAAAGAGGGGGTGACAGGTGCAGTGGAGACAGATGAAGTCCTCCATCAGATGAGTCCCATGGGGTTGGAGCCCTAGCCTTCAGGGCAAAGAACTCTCCAAAGGTGGGGAGGGGGTACACTCCATCATAGTCAGAAATTCCAGTGATTCATGAGAAAAATCAGACAAGGCAATTACAGAAAGGAGCAGGAAGCCACCTCTGTCTTCCAGTCAGATTTTCAATATTTAACCATCACCTCTGAAGTACCATTGGGCTCAGTGAATTATGCAGTATCCACAGGCTGTCCAAGGAGATTTGCTCTTAATAATGGATTTTTGCATCACAGATGAATAGGGCTTTATAGTCATCTCTCTTTCCTGTGGTTACTTCTGCCTAATTTGCATTTTCACCCGTGACTTTGGCTTTATTATAAGAAATGTGAAAATATGAAGAATCCTCTCTTATGACCGTGGTGCACTAGTGCCCAAAATGGTTGATCCTATATTAATTAAAATGCTTGTTTGGGTATTTTGTTCTCACTTGAATGCAGGGCTTCAAATATACAAGTCATATCCAGTCAAGTTCAAATGTGCTCTTTTGCTTGGAAGAATAAAAACTGGCACTGGCCTGCTTGGAGCCAAAGGTGACAAAACGGAAACAGGTGTAGCCGAGACGGAGCAAATAAAAAGTGGGAATCCAAGCACATGGAAACAGAGAGTAGAATGGTGGTTACCAGGGGCTGGTGGGTTGGGACTTGGGGAGATGTTGGTCAAAGGGTGCAGATTTGTAGTGAGAAGATAAACAATGGAGATCTAACGCACAGCATAGTAATTATAGTCAGCAATATTATATTATATACGTTAGAGTTGCTAACAGACTAGACCTTAAATGCTCTTAACACCTAATGCTACAGTGGTAAAACTGTAGTCATATTGCAGTATAGAAATATATCCAATAAACTCATTGTACAGCTTAAACTTATACAATGTTATATGTCAATTACATCTAAGTTAAAATAATTGATTGTTTGACATTGAAAGAAACAGTGGAAAAAATAAATAGGGGGAGCCTGGGGCATTTCTCAAAACAGTACTAGAGCAAGTGGAGCCTGGGAACTGCCTACTGTCCTGTGAGTGGTTTTGATGCTATAGGGAGGTCATTCCATGGAGCACATTACTCTCAGGCTGTAGGGGTAAGGGTGATGACCTTTTTTCCTGCAGAAGGAGAACGCTCACTTGTGAAGGGACTGCCTGGGCTTTGGCTTTTTCCAGGCACAATGTAAGTGTTACGATTTCCAGATATTAAGGATATTAATTTCCAGGCATTAAGGATGTTGTAATGAACTCTGCTTTCTAAGACTTCTGATCCTTAAATATAATTCAAGGACTGCTGTTACTGCTGCTAAGTCGCTTCAGTTGTGTCCGACTCTATGCGACCCCATAGACGGCAGCCCACCAGGCTCCCCCGTCCCTGGGATTCTCTAGGCAAGAATACGGGAGTGGGTTGCCATTTCCTTCTCCAATGCATGAAAGTGAAAAGTGAAAGGGAAGTCGCTCAGTCGTGTCCGACTCTTTGCAGTCCCATGGACTGCAGCCCACCAGGCTCCTCTGTCCATGGGATTTTCCAGGCAGGAGTACTGGAGTGGGGTGCCATTGCCTTCTCTGAATTCAAGGACAGTAGTGGCTTATTTTCATCTGCATATATTCTCATGCCTTTATTTATCTTTTTTTCAGTTTTCTTTAGATATAGTTGACCTGTAACATTGTGTGAAGTTTAAGGTGTTGATTTGATAACTTATATATTGTAAAATGATTACCACTGTGGTTTAGCTCACACCTTTATCGTTACACATAGTTACCATTTCTTTGTGTGTGTGTGTTGAAAACATTTAAGATCTGCTCTCTTAGCAACTTTCAAACCCATACTAGAGTATTATTAGGTATAATCACCATGCTGTATGTTAGATCCGTAGGACTTACTCATCTTATAACTTTGACTTAAACTTTAGTCAAAAGTTTGTGCTTTTGACTAAAATCTCCTCATCTCCCCCAGTCCCTGGAAACCACCACTCTGCTTTCTGTGTTTTTATGACTTTGGCTCTTTTAGAGTCTGTATATAAGTGATACCATACAGTATTTAGGATTTGTCTTTCTCTGTCTGACTTATTTCAATTAGCGTAATGCTCTCCAAGTTCATCCATGGACACTGAAGTGGCTTCCATATCGTGGAAACTGTTTATAATTCTACTAGGAACATTGGGGTGCACGTATTTTTTCAAATAAGTTTTTTTTTTTTTTTCCAGATACTTACCCAGGTATGGAATTGCTGGAGCATATTGGCAAATGGCAGGATTTCCTTCCTTCTGGCTGAGTAGTTTTCCATTGTATGTAATCTGTTGATGGAAACTTAATTTGTTTCCATATTGCGAACAATGCTGCAAGGAACATGGCAGTTCATGACCTTATTAAGGCTGTGCTTGGAAAAGGGGACACCTATATAATGAGCAGTCTTCTTTCCTTCCTTCCTTCCTCTCTCCCTCCCTCAGAAGAACTTTATGAGTGCCAGCTATGTGGTAGATAGGTATCGTGCTAGGCTCTGGGGAAATCACAGCTAACAAGATTCAGGCTCTGTACAAGGGGTAATTTTTATTATCTAGAATGAAATATAGAAAAATAAATAAGCAACTGCAACCCAGTATAATAAGTGGAGCAGCATCTTATGAGGATAGTGATAACAATAATAAGGATTTAAATTCATTAAATATCTTCACAACTATGCCTTGAGCCAGGGTCTAGTACTATTCCTATTTTACTAGTGAAAAGCTTGAGGTTTAGTCAATTTTTCAAGTTCATGCACTTAGCAAGTGCCAAGCTGGAATTTGGATCTTGGCCCGTGGAATTTGGATTCTGTCTGAGAAGTCATAGAATTTGAGAACTTTGACGCTAATCAGTTGTGCGGGAAAACACAGTGATGGGAATGTGCAGCTAACACAGTCTTGGAAGATGCAGTGGGTGGTCAGGGAAGGCTTCTTAGACGAAGTTACAGCTAATCTGAGAACTGAAGAAAGATTGATAGTGGAAAGAATAAGACCTGAAAAATAAGATAAATTTAGGTCTGAAACCTGCCTATTTCCACTGCCTAGTTTGGGTGAAGTTTTGACTTCTCAGCCTTAACTGCCTTATCTAATGAGGCTGATATTATCCTCACTTGAGGATTGTTAAAATGAAATAAGACAGCATACGAGAAAGTTCTAGCATAGGGCTTGGCATTAGGAAGATACTTTGTAACTGTTTCTTTTCTACACTACGCCAAGAAATAATATTTTGCATTTCACTGTGTGCCAGGGAACATGTGATCTGCATTAAACCCAATACCATGGAATAATTCAGATAGTTTAAAATGAGTGTAGAATACATATTCTACTTTTTATTAGCACTAACCCTATTATTTCCTTGGTTATTTGGGGGTGTTTCATTTATCTGCTTAACAACTCATTTGGCTGTCACTGGATATATTTTAAGATAAACATTCATGGAGGAAAAAAGATGTTTGGCTATTTCTCAGAAACAACAGAGTCTAAAAGAAACATTTATCAAAACAATTAAAAAAAAATCTCTGTGATTGTTTGCTGAGATAAAAAGAAGACACGAATCTAAAACATAATCAACTTGCTAACTGATTCTCAAGTTCTTGGCCATTTGCAACATTTTTAAAAAATGTATACTTTATGATGAAATCACTTCCAGATGTCAGAAACTCCTCCACACCATTTAATAAAACATTAGATGCTGTTGAAACTGATGCAATTAGTTTAGGACAAATGGATATACTCCAGATACTTCAAGATGGACAGTTCCTAGCAAGATTCATATTTATCATTAAAACTTTTTTCTCTTGTGTGTCAAATCAGCTAGTGACATCACTATTCTCTTCACTGCTCAGGCTAAAAACGTTGAGTGATTTAAGTCTCCTGTGTTAAATCAGCTGTTAAACATGGTAGGCAACTTGGCAGGCCCAATTCTTATCCTATGGTGTAACACATTCTCTATAATCCCTTCCCCCCCCCCTTTTTTTTTACTTTTGTGGCTGCCTCACGTGGCATGTGGGATGTAGGATCTTAGTTCCCTGACCAGGGATTGAACCCATGCCCCTGCAGTGGAAGTGTGGAATCTTAACCACTGGACCACCAGGGAAGTCACAATAATCCCTTGAGTGTAGGGAGGACCTGTGAATAGATGGATGTCACTCCAATGGTTAGGTTACATTATATTGGCACGGGGCTTCCCAGGGGGCACTAGTGGTCACCTGTCAATGCAGGAGACATAGGAAATGCAGTTTTGATCCCTGGTTGGGAAGACCCCCTAAAGCAGGGCATGGAAACCCACTCCACTATTCTTGCCTGGAGAATCCCATGGACAGAGGAGCCTGGAGGGCTAGAGTTCATGGGGTTGCAGAGTCAGACAGACTGAAGCGACAACACACAAAGGAATTTTGCAGATGTCATTAAAGTCCTTAGTTAATTCTGAGTCAATCAAAAGGGGGTTACTCTGAGTAGCCCTGACCTTGAGCCCAGAGGAAGCAGCTGAGATTCTTCTGTTGCCCTTGAAGAAGTGAGCTGCAGTGTTGTGAGGGGAGGGGTTCTGTGGCAAGGGTCTGAGAGAGCCCTCTCACAGCTGAGAGGTGTTCCCCAATGATAGCTGCCAAGTAAATGGGGGACTCAATCATATAACCACAAAGAAATGAATTCTGCCAACAATCCAGGTGACCTTAGAGGTAGAGTCTTTCCCAGATAAGAATTTATCCAGCCTCCAGATAAGAACACAGACAAACTGACACTTCAACTGTAGCCTGTGAGACCCTGAGCAGAGACCTAGCTAAGCTGGGTCTCATGCCCAGACTCATGACCCATAGAAGCTGAGATAACACATGTATATTGCTTTAAGTGACTAAGTTTGCCTTAATTCGTTATACAGCAGAGAAAATGATCCCCAAGTTCCTCTAATTCTCCCTTTCCAATGTCATTATCAATTCCGTTTTCTGTACTGTCATTGACCTCGTGCCCGTCATCTGAACTAATGCCTTCCTAACTAGCCTTCCGGCTATCAGTTTCTCACTTTTCCAGGAAATTTATTGCCCCTATATTTTATCTTCCAGAAAGTTTTGATTATGTCTCCCTCTCAAAAAAATGTTCCTTGCTCCCACTTTCTCCAAAATCAAGGATGAACAGTTTAGTCACTTTTGCCATAGGTTTTGGATTTAGACAGCTCCGGATTTGAATCTAAATTCTCACACTTAACTACCTGTGCGAACTTGGGTATGTTAACAAATCTCTTGAAGTCTCAGCTTGCAAAGTGGAAATCCTAATTATATCATTCTTCTAGGGTTATTGTAAGAATTAATTGAGATAAAGCATATAAAGTTTGTTAGCTATATTTGCTCAGTTCATAACTATCATTGTGGTTATTATCGAATTAAATCCATATTCTGGTATTTAGAGTCATTGATGATCTTTAATAACTTTCTCAGTCACATTTCCTTCTATATCTTTCCACAAATTACACTCATCAGCCACACCAGTCTAATCAATGTACTTGAAATTCTTGGTTTCACATTAGGCAATCCATTTTTTTCCAGTGTTTATTTTCTTCCTGCCATTCTGCTGCTGCTGCTGCTAAGTCGCTTCAGTCATGTCATGTCCGACTCTGTGCGACCCACCGAGACGGCCATAGACGGCAGCCCACCAGGTTCCACTGTCCCTGGGATTCTCCAGGCAAGAGTACTGGAGTAGGGTGCTATTGACTTCTCTGTCCTGCCATTCTACAGCTATCCAAATTCTGCAGATTATTTGAGGCTCAGCCTTTATGAGACCTTCCCTCTGACCAGTGGAAATCTTTAGCTGGCACCCACTGCTATCACCATGCTGCATATTCAATGACTATGTATATTCTGATTTATCACAGGTCTGTTCTGATTGGTAGTATAGGTGGGTGTAGTTTTAGTAGTAACTCTACCTACAGTCCTTCTCTTTCTTTGATCTCTTAACTTAAAATTATTATTTCCTCTCTTTGTGTTCCTGTAGCAATTTTCTTGAACCTATGTTTAGTATTTCAAACTATATTTTGAACTTCAACCTGCTCACATGATTGTCTTCCTCACTGTATAAAAAGAAGGGGTCATCTTTAGAGTCTCAGTTCACCAGGAACATAATAAATGCTCAAATCCATATTGGATGATTAAGTAGTAGTTTCATTGGCCTACTTGTCTATCTTCAGAAGGATAAAGCAAATTTTTGTAATGGATGATGTCTACTAATGGTTGACTGGCTTCAGCTGCACCTTATTTGGCTTAAATAATTAAATATTCTACACAAGAAAGCATCAAGGTAAACTATGTATGATTTACAAAGCACAATAAGATCTACAAAGATGTGGATCGCCAATTTATTTAAATGAGCATATCTCTATCTTCATATCAATGTTTCTTTGTCAGAATAGCTTCAGCAATTGATTTCTGCAACATATCTTTTATGTCAAGCAATTGCATTTATGATCCTCGAAAAAATCTGACACAACACTGTGTCTATGGAATTGTAGATTTGAGTCCATGTAAAGTAGGAACTACGTCTTCTCTCCCTTCTAACCCATCTTTTGGTACACACTCTCATTGCCTGGCTTCCTCTTCTCTTTCCAGTTAAACACCATTCTTGCTGGGAAATGTAGGTTTCAAGCAGAAAACATGTAGTTCTGTCTTCTCTTTTTCATCTGGTAACTGTG
Source organism: Redunca redunca (assembly GCA_006410935.1). Classification (NCBI taxonomy): domain Eukaryota; kingdom Metazoa; phylum Chordata; class Mammalia; order Artiodactyla; family Bovidae; genus Redunca; species Redunca redunca. The sequence continues at coordinate 532,008 of SJYQ01001402.1, read as the reverse complement.
TATGTGTGTGTGTGTTAGCCTCTCAGTCATGTCCAACTCTTTGCAACACCAGGGGCTGTGGCTCGCCAGGCCCCTCTGTCCACGGAATTCTCCAGGCAAGAATACTGGAATGGGTTGCCATTCCCTTCTCCAGGGGATCTTCCCGACCCAAGGATCAAACCCCGGCATCCTGCATTGCAGGCAAATTCTTTAAGGTCTGACCCACCAGGAAAGCCCAGTAACTTTGTATAATAGTCCCCAAACAGTACCATATCTTCTTCCCAAAAAAATGTACTGAAGAAATCTTGTCTTTAGAAATATAACTTCATTTCCTCCTGAGCACTATCCTTTTAAAACTCCTTCCTTAGAGGTTTGTGATAGCCTTTCATGTTCATTCTTAGTCATATCCTCCTTTATTCCACATTCTATTCATTTTAAATCTGAGCTATCTAGTTTCTTTCATGAACTTACTTCTTCCTTAGAATTTGAGAGTGGGTGTGTATATGCATTTTAAAAAATGCTTACTATTTATCAAACATAGTACTAGGTAATTTACATGAATTTTCTTAGTTAATTCTCCCAAGAAAACTATGTGGCATATATAATTACTACTTTTTTTTTTTTAAATACAAGTTTAGAAGTTAAACGATTTCCCCAGGTACTTTATGCTTTTCATACTATTCTCATTTTGCAAAGGACAGCTGAGATTTAGAGAGGTTAAACATTTTGCTCAATGTTACACAACTAGCGAATGGCATACCTGGCATCCAAACCTATATTTTTCTTGAATCTGTAGTCAGAGCTCTTACATTCTGTGCTATAACTCCTTCTTTTCCTTTGAAGCTTTGACATCTGCTTCTTAAAATCTTCAGCATGCATCAGCCTCTGCCCTATATTTCCTTCCGTTATTACAAATTCCAAGATGATGTGGTAACCATTTAGTTCTTCCTTGTTAGAGAAAAGGTGGTCCAAAATATTAGTTTCTTTGGTGTAGTTTCTATAATTTTGGAGATAATTTCAGTAAGTAAAACAACTTTTAACCACCTTACTTTGAGCTGTAAAAGAATCCTAGTAGATATCAAGAGAGTTGAGATTGCTCATCAGTGTAAAACTTGCCTCTGTGTGAGTTTTGTCATTGAGGCAGTCCATCATTTTAGTATACGATAGTTCCCTAAGATTGTGCAGGAAATCAGATGTACAGATATTAAATAGCAGACTTGGACATTATAATGGAGGACTGTTTCCAGAATAATTAAAAATTCTTAATTATACCACAGTTTTTGATTTTAAAAGTTGAGTGTTTCTGCATTTTTACATATTTTTTTTTTCCTTTACAACTAAGCATCAGCTGGAGAGCTTAATCCCCATGCTCTCAACTGAATGCAAAGAATTGCTACTTTTAAAAATAAATGTTTTATTTATTTCTTTTTTGGCTGCACTGAGTCTTCATTACACATGCTTTTTCTAGTTGTAGTGAGTAAGGGCGACCCTCTCGCTGCAGGCAAAGGATTCTCTTTGCAGTTATGTTACAGAGCATGGGTTCCAGGGCAAGTGAGCTCAGAAGTTGCACCTCTGGGCTCCAGAACACTGGTGCAATAGTTACGGCACATGGGCTTAGTTGCTCTGTGGCATGTGGGATCTTCCTAGATTAGGGACCAAACCCATGTCTCCTGCATTGGCAGCCGGTTTTTTTTACCACTAAGCCACCACGGAAGCCCAAGAATTGCTATTTTTTTGAAACAAATTATGGCTTCTATCTTGGTTTTAGTTGTGCTAAGCTTATAGAAATATACTTTTTCGTAGCATTGATACTAATCTTTCTATTTCCTACTCACATTTTAGAGAACAACCAAAAAGATGTAATAGAATACTCAGATAATTGCACAAACACTCTAATAAGGGCAAAGGTGGCTACACAGCTGAAACTAAGCCGTTTTGGCCAACCAACAGGCATTGTGATAGCTTGAAACATTTGTTGTAAAGCTCATGGATAACTGTCCAAGTTCAACATATAAAGGTAAGGTGAAGAGTCTCAAACTGTAATTATGAAAACCCAGGGTTCCTAGTTTATTTTAAGAAGGCATAATCACTTGTAACTTCCATTCTATTAAGTAAGTAGTAGCATGATTCTGGCGGAGAAGGCAATGGCACCCCACTTAAGTACTCTTGCCTGGCAAATCCCATGGACGGGGGAGCCTGGAAGGCTGCAGTCCATGGGGTTGCTGAGTCAGACAACACTGAGCAACTTCACTTTCACTTTTCACTTTCATGCATTGGAGAAGGAAATAGCAACCCACTCGAGTGTTCTTGCCTGGAGAATCTCAGGGACAGGGGAGCCTGGTGGGCTGCCATCTATGGGGTTGCACAGAGTCGGACACAACTGAAGTTACATAGCAGTAGCAGCATGATTCCGTAACTATCATTTGTTTCTTATTTTATCTTCACTGAAATGGTTTTCCCTCTTTCACTGTCAAATTAAGAATCCCCACTAATCTTATACCTCATTTATCCCGGGACTTTCTCCCTTCCTTTTATAGTTCATCCATTTCTTTCCAAGAAGATATTTCCTTTGGCTCTCATATTCTTGACATGAGTTTCACCAAATATCAGGAATGCCTATAAGTTATACTTTCTTAAAAATCACATTTTTGTTATCTGTTTTAGTCAATATTATTTATTAATAACTAACACATTGCTTAAGAAAAAGCTTATTGGAAGGGAACAGGAATGGCTCACTAAAACTTAGGATAAGAAGTAAAGCTGAACTTTTTGAGGTTCCAAAACCAGCACCTGCAAAACCAAGAGACAAGGAGTTGCTCTTTATCTCTGTGGGCTTACAGGCTACTAACTTGGTGGTTAGATCCTTTGGTTTTATAGGAGCCAAAACCAATGAACCATTCTCAGAATGGTTCACAGATCTCATGGGATGCTTTCCCATTATTCTTGTAAATAAATATTTTTATCATTGTTAATTTTTCACATTTTCACAATCTCCAATAATTTACTGGGTATGCATAATGTCCCCCTTCAAGTATCACTGTCTTGTCATGGTGAAGGGGCTTATGTAACTCAGTGAAGCTATGAGCCATGTCATGCAGGGCCACCCGAGATGGATGGCTCATATCAGAGAGTTCTGACATGTGATCCACTGGAGAAGGGAATGGCAAACCACCCCAGTACACTTCCTATGAGAACCTCATGAACTGTATAAAAGGTCAATAAGATATGATACCAAAAGATGAGTCACCCAGGTCTGAAGATGCCCAATATGCTACTGGGGAGGGGTGGAGGAGAATTACCTTTATCCCCAGAATGAAAGAAGTAGCTGGGCCAAAGCAGGTACATTGCTCAGTTGTGGATGTGTCTGGTGACAAAAGTAAAATCTGATGCTGCAAAGAACAGTATTGTGTAGGAACCTGGAATGTTAGGTCCATGAATCAAGGAATATTGGATGTGGTCATGCAGGAGATGGTAAGAATAAACATCAACATCCTAGGAATCAGCAAACTAAAAGGGATGGGAATGGGTGAATTCATGGGCAAGAATCATAGAAGAAATGGAGTAGCCCTCATAAGCAACGAAATTCCAAAATACAGTACTTGGGTGCAACCTCAAAAATGACAGAATGATTTTGGTTCATTTCAAGGCAAGCCATTCAACATCAAGTAATCCAAGTCTATGCCCCTACAACTGATGCTGAAGAAGCTGAAGTTGATCAGTTCTTAGAAGACCTAGAAGACCTCCTAGAACTATCACCTTAAAAAGGTGTTCTATTCATCATCAGGGATTGGAATGAATGTGAAAGTAGGAAGTCAAGATATACCTGGAGAAAGGCAAGTTCAGCCTTGGAGAACAAAATGAAGCAGGGCAAAGACTAACTGAATCCTGCCAAGAGAATGCACTAGTCAGAGCAACATCCCTTTTCAACAACACAAGAGACCACTTTACACAGCGACATCATCAAATGGTCAATACCAAAATCAAATTGATTACATTCTTTGTAGCCGAAGATGAAGAAGCTGTGTAGGGTCAGCAAAAACGAGACCTGGAGCTCACTGCGGCTCAGATCATCAGCTTCTCATAGCAAAATTTAGGCTTAAACTAAAGAAAACCAGGAAAACCTCTAGGCCAGACAGGTATGACTTAAATCAAATCCCCATATGAATCTGCAGTAGGGGAAACAAATAGATTCAAGGGACAAGATCCAATTAACAGTGTGCCTGAAAAACTATGGACAGAGGTCCTTAATGCTGTTTAGGAGGTGGCAAACAAAACCATCCCAAAGAAAAAGAAAAGCAAGAAGGCAAAGAGGTTATCTGAGGAGGCTTTACAAATAGTGGAAACATGAAGAGAAGTGAAAAGCAAGGAAGAGAGAGAAAGAGGCATCCAACTAAACATAGAGCTTCAAAGAATAGCTAGGAGAGATAAGAAGGGCTTCTTCAATCAACAGTGCTCAATAATAGAAGAAAGCAACAAAAGGGGAAAGACTAGAAATCTCATCAGGAAAATTGGAAACGTCAAGGGAGAAATCCACCCAAAGATGGGCACAATAAAGGATAAAAATGGTAGAGACCTCGCAGATGCTGAAGAGATCAAGAAGAGATGGAAAGAATACATGGCAGAACTGTAGTGCAAGGTCAAGTGGGCTTTAAGAAGCACTGCTGTTAATAAAGCTAGTAAATGCGATGAAATTCCAACAGTTATTCAGATCCCTAAAGGATGATGCCATCAAGGTTGTGCATTCATGTCAGCAAATCTGGAAGATCCAGAAGTGGCCACAGGACTGGAAAAGGTCAATCATCATCCCAGTCCCCGAGAAGGGTGAATGTGCTAACCACTGGACTACTGCACTCATCTCCCATGCTGGTAAGTTCATGCTTAAAATCTTATATGCTAGGCTTCACTATTATGCAAACCAAGAACTTCTAGGTGTGTGAGCTGGGTTTAGAAAAGGAAACGGAACTAGAGATCAAATTACCAACATTTCCTGGATTATAGAGAAAGCAAGGGAATTTCAGAAAAACATCCATCCCTGTTTCACTGACTATGCTAAAGCCTCAGGCTGTGTGGATCATGACAAACTGTGGAAAGCCCTTAGAGAGATGGAAATACAAGATCATCTTACCTGTTTCCTGAGAAACTTGTATGCAAGTCAAGAAACAACAGTTAGCACCCTGTGTAGAACAACTGATTGATAAAGATCGAGAAAGAAGTATGACAGGGCTGTCTGCTGTCACCCTGTTTGTTTAACCTATACACTGAGCACATCATGAGAAATGCTGGGCTGGATGAGTTACAGTTCAGTCCAGTTCAGTCACTCAGTCATGTCCAACTCTTTGCGACCCCATGAACCACAGCACACCAGGCCTTCCTGTCCATCACCAACTTCCGGAGTCCACCCAAACCCATGTCCATTGAGTCGGTGATGCCATCCAACCATCTCATCTTCTGTTGTCCCCTTCTCCTCCCGCCCTCAATCTTTTGCAGCATCAGGGTCTTTTCAAATGAGTCAGCTCTTCGCATCAGATGGCCAAAGTAGTGGAATTTCAGCTTTAGCATCAGTCCTTCCAATGAACACCCAGGACTGATCTCATTTAGGATTACTGGTTGGATATCCTTGCAGTCCAAGGGACTCTCAAGGGTCTGCTCCAACACCACAGTTCAAAAGCATCAATTCTTCGTTGCTCAGCTTTCTTTATAGTCCAACTCTCACATCCATACATGATCACAGGAAAAACCATAGCCTTGACTAAACGGACCTCTGTTGGCAAAGTAATGTCTCTGCTTTTTAATATGCTGTCTAGGTTGGTCATAATTTTCCTTCCAAGGAGTAAGTGTCTCTTAATTTCATTGCTGGAATCACCATCTGCAATGATTTTGGAGCCCCAAAAAATAAAGTCAGCCACTGTTTCCACTGTTTCCCCATTTTTTTGCCATGAAGTGAGGGGACTGGATGCCATGATCTTCGTTTTCTGAATGTTGAGCTTTAAGCCAACTTTTTCACTCTCCTCTTTCACTTTCATCAAGAAGCTCTTCAGTTCTTCTTCACTTTCTGCCATAAGGGTGGTGTCATCTGCATATCTGAGGTTATTGATATTTCTCCCGGAAATCTTGATTCCAGCTTGTGCTTCCTCCAGCCCAGCGTTTCTCATGATGTACTCTGCATATANTAATTTTCTTGAAGAGATCTCTAGTCTTTCCCATTCTATTGTTTTCCTCTGTTTCTTTGCACTGGTCACTGAGGAAGGCTTTCTTATCTCTCCTTGCTATTCTTTAGAACTCTGCATTCAAATGGGTATATCTTTCCTTTTCTCCTTTGCTTTTCACTTCTCTTCTTTTCACAGCTATTTGTAAGGCCTCCTCAGACAGCCATTTTGCTTTTTTGCATTTCTTTTACATGGGGATGGTCTTGATCCCTGTCTCCTGTACAATGTCACGAACCTCATTCCATAGTTCATTAGGCACTCTATGTATCAGATCTAGTCCCTTAAATCTATTTCTCACTTCCACTGTATAATCATAAGGGATTTGATTTAGGTCATACCTGAATGGTCTCATGGTTTTCTCCACTTTATTCAATTTCAGTCTAAATTTGGCAATAAGGAGTTCGTGATCCAAGCCACAGTCAGCTCCCGATCTTGTTTTTGCTGACTGTATAGAGCTTCTCCATCTTTGGCTGCAAAGAATATAATCAATCTGATTGCAGTGTTGACTGTCTGGTGATGTCCATGTGTAGAGTCGTCTCTTTTGTTGTTGGAAAAGGGTGTTTGCTATGACCAGTGCGTTCTCTTGGCAGAAGTCTATTAGCTTTATCCTGCTTCATTCTGTACTCCAAGGGCAAATTTGCCTGTTACTCCAGGTGTTTCTTGGATTAGTTACAAGCTGGAATCAAAATAGGCAGGAGAAACATCAACAACCTCAGATATGCAGATAAATACCACTTTAATGGCAGAAAGTAAAGAGAAACTAAAGAACGTCTTGATGAGGGTAAAGGAGGAAAGTGAAAGAGCTGGCTTAAGACTAAATATCGAAAAACTAAGCTCATGGCATCTGGCCCCATTACTGCATGGCAAATAGAAGGGAAAAAGTGGAAGTAGTGACAGATTTCCTCTTCTTGAGCTCCAAATCACTGTGGATGGTGACTGCAGCCATGAAATCAGAAGATGATTGCTTCTTGGCAGGAGAGTGATGACAAACCTAGACAGTGTGTTGAGAAGCAGAGACATTACTCTGCCGACAAAGGTCCCTATTAGTCAAGGCTATGGCTTCCCAGCGGTCACATACGGTTGTGAGAGCTGGACCATAAAGAAGGCAGAATGCCAAAGAATTCATGCCTTCAAACTGTGGTGCTGGAGAAGACTCCCGAAAGTCCCTTGGACAGCAAAGAGACCAAACCAATCCACCTTAAGGGAGAACAAGCCTGAATATTCACTGGAAGGACTGATGCTGGAGCTGAAGCTCCAGTATTTTGGTCATCTGATGCAAACAGATGACTCAATGGAAAAGTCCCTGATGCTGGGAAAGATTGAGGACAGAAGGAGAAGAGGGTGTCAGAGGGTGAGATGGCTGGATGGCATCACTGAGGCAATGAACATGAACTTGGGCAAACTTCAGGAGATGGTGAGGGACAGGGAGGCCTGGCGTGCTACAGTCCATGGAGTCACAAAGATTTGCACACAACTGGGCGACTGAACAATAACACGCATAATGTCATCTGCCTAATATATACTGAATAAATATATGTTGAATAAATGTTATACCTATTACAGTGCTGTCACACATTCCTTCTTGGATGTCAAAAAGATGTGACAGTGACATTTGTCACTCCGTTGACTGACAGGATGTATTTGACTGATCTGGCACTTAATCTTTGTGTTTCCTGCAGATCTTAATTTTCCATATAGTGCATGAAAGTCTTAGAAGATCAGATAATACTAGTTCAGGATAATTATCTTAGAAAATCATTTTTCTTTGAAAGCCAGGCTTCTTGATTTGAAAATATATATATATATTTTAATAATTTACAGTTTGAATTAAAGATCTGAATTAAGGAAATCTTTGTAAGGGTAAACTTCATTTAAAAAGCTAGATGGTACAAATTCCAACTCTACTTGAGTGCCAAAAACTTAATGCTTTAAGACACCCTGATGGTGAGACAAGGTCAATAAAAGCTGGAGGAAATAGTAACCAGTTCCTTGGCAAAACTGTCATATCAAATCCTCCCTGTCTCAGATTTCTTCCTCCACCTATTGTTCCTGATCAGGTTTGGTCCCTGGGACCCTGATTCATGGATCTGCTATTCTCAGCATCTTCATCAAGTCCTTTCTGATTCCCAAACTCTTGCAGTTCTATTCTCAACTCCAGTTTCTTTTTCTAGAACTTATCTTTAAATATCTCTTGGCATCCTTCTGTAAAATACTAATTGTGACCAAACTACATGAGTTAGCTCCTCTTCCCACACTACAGATGAAGACTGGTTTCTAATCAAACATTCTTGTGACAGATTCAATCCCCTCTTGTGAGGGTACAGTATTAATCATTAGCATACTCCCAAGCCTGGGTTCTTGTATCTGCCCTAATGAAGAAATACAGCTCATTTATTACTATTAACATCAATGGCAGAGTTACCGCATAATGTATTGCCTCCACTAGGAAATATCTGAGACTGAAAGGAAGCACTAGTAAAAACTGCTCAGGAGTAACAGGTACCCATCAAGGTTGCTGGGTAAACTGGTACTGTTTGTTACTCTAATCACTAGTGATCATCTGGTTTCTCTAAGAAAAAGGCTTTCCATTGAGATTCATTTATTTTTCTTGATGTGTTTACATCTCTCTTGGACTTTGCTAATTTTTGGAAACGAGTGATTCAAGAAATAGGTTAAGGACCAGACTTTTTAAAGTGCTCTTTAAAAGCAAACAAAGAACCATCCCAAGGGCCTTAGACTTTCAAAAATGAGGAACATTTGACATTTCATAAGTTACTGGACAGGGACACTTTTCTTTTTAAAATAAAGAATTGACTATAGTGTCAGAAGGAGTTAAATACTTCTTTCTCCATTCACGAGTAATTACCAGCTTCTTTACATGAAGCCTTTAGCTTCTTTTGAAAAGCCCCTGTAAGTTGGTCCAGCAAGGACTATAATTTAAAGTTCTTTTATAAAAACATACATTAAAAATTAACTAAGTAGTTTAGCCTCTTTTGTGTAGCAATTTTCAGACTTCTGAGTTTAGGAGAATTCTTTATATTCACTTATATAATCATAGAATGTCTAAATTGATACGTACCCCCAAAACCATCTTAATCTCCAACACAGCAGCATAGCTGAATATTTGTGTGCTTAGCTGCTCAGTCATGTCTAATTCTTTGCAACCCCATAAGCTATAGCTTGTTAGGCTCCCCTGTCCATGGAATTTTTCAGGCAAGAATACTGAAGTGGGTTTCCATGCCCTCCTCCAGGGGATCTTTCTGACCCAGGGATCAAACCTGTGTCTCCTGCATTGCAGGCAGATTCTTTACCAGCTGAGTCATGGGGAAAACCCATAGCTGAATATTTGGGGAGCTTAAAAATTACTTCTGCCTCTCCTATTTCCAAAAATTCTGATTTAAGCAGTCTGAGATGGGTCTCAGGAACAGACATTAAAAAAAAAAAAAAAATGCCCGGGGGGATTTAAATGAGCGATTGGGAACAAGGACCTCTGATTTCACTCAACTCTTTCATTTTCCACCTTCATCTGTCACTGTGGGTTAACAATCCAAATATCCCTGTGAATTGTGAGAGGTTTTCAAAAGGGCTCTGTGAATGTGACATCACCTTCTTTATTTAGAACTGATCACAATTTTTATGGCTTTCAACAGATGTCTTGGTTTCTGGAATTATCCTTTCACGTCACGGAGCTTCTAAGGCACTTGCTGCCAAAGAGCCGGAAGGTATGTCTCTTTTTTTCATTTTCCAGGTAGTAGAGCATATTTTAGCTTTTTATTTCTTGCCAGAGCTTTTGTTTCAGTTTCTTCATGTATCTTTTTTGTCCACTGAAGTTTGTCATCTAACACTTTAGACTATGTGGATTGTATCCCTGAAGAGCTCACAACTTCAAACATAATTTTTTCTTACCTTTATGCTTGAGTGATAGTCTAGCTCAGGGGTTGGCAAACTATGACCCATGGGCCACATCCAGTTGGCTTTTTGTAAGTAAAGTTTTATTGGCATACAACAAAACCCATTCATTTATATATTTTCTATGACTGCTCTCAGGCACAAGAGTAGAGTTGTGACAGAGACTGCATGAACCACAAAGCTGAAGGTATTTACTACTATTCCTTTACTGAAAATGATTTCTGATCCCTGCTTTAGCTGGTTTTAACTCCTTGATCAACAAGGTGTTTGTAGGCAATGCTCCCTTATCTTCTAATGTTAAATGATGCTGTGGGGATGTCAGAGGTCAACTTCCTTCCCATCCACCCTTCCTTTACCTACAAGATTAGGCCTTTTTGTCTGGATGCCCAAAGGATACTTTTCTTTGAAATCCAGTAACTTCTAGGTGTCAGTTTTTAAGATTTATTTTCTGGGAATACTATATTTGACTCTTTTTTCTTATTTTTTTAATGCTATCTTGTTTGTATATAGAACTGAACATCTGTAATCCAAAAAGACCAATTATACACATTTTAATATGACTTTGGCTTTTATGGTGCTGTCTTTTTTCAAATTTCTTTTATTTTGCTCTTTTTTTACCCCTATCCTCGGTATACCCTACAGTATTCACAATATGTCTATCTATTCCTTCCTTCTTTGACTGCTGCATTCTGCTTTAAGATAGTTAAAGGTCATTAAATTCTTGGGGTATATGGCAATATGCTTGATCATAAGTTTATCTGCTTGATAGCAACTTTTTTGGTAAATGATCTTCATTTGCCATTTTTTCTCTTTCTTTCCTTTTTTTTTTTCTTGTAATATTTTTATGTTGTTTGTGTGCTGGTTCCTTTTTAATGACTTGTTACCTCTGAACAAGATTCAGTTCTTTCTGGACTAGTTACTTGCAGGAGGTTCATAGAGACAAAACAAGGTTGTATTTTTGAGTTATAAAGAATTCTTTCTAGTTCACAGTTGTGGTAGAAACTACTGACTGTATTCTCCAACATCCATTTCTTCTGTGATAATAGGAACCAGATTCTGTTCACTGTCATTGTGCCCAGCCAAAACTCTAAAGTTCCCAGCTTTCTTTATGGCTGGCTATGGCCGGGCAGATAGACTAAGCTCTACTGATGTAAAGCAAGTGTTGAGTGTGGCTTCCAGATAAGCTCCTTAAAAGTGAGAGGAGAATAAGGCCTTCTTCCTTACTGCTGTAGCTTGAAATATAGATGTGATGACTGGTGCTCCAGAAGCCATCTTAAACCATGAGATACCTTGAAGACAGAATCCATGTACAGAAGGAAGCAGAGCAGAAAGTGAGGAACTGGGTTCCCTTATGAGACCATGAAGATGTTGTACAAACACTACTTTTGAAATTCTTTAAATGAGAAAGAAATAGCCATCTGTCATATTAAAGTTGGGAGGTGGTGCTTTCTGTTATATAGCTGAGCATTATGTTAACTGATAACAGTAGTGAAATATCCCTCAGGTTTGCATGAATGAATACATGTGGCCATGCACAAGAGTAGCTTTTGCCTTTGTTTTTTCACTGCTAGGAAAAGCTGGTAGCTGGCGATTTACATCTTCTCCACTTTGCTTCATCTCACCCATATATTGCTTCCGGTTAAAAGGTCACATTTGTGTGGTTCTGCTTTCAGCCCATTTCCCTGCTTCTCCAAGCTGACAAATGAGGACCAAAGAAGCTTCCATTACAAGTCTGTATGTTCCATGTTTATTGTTTAAACAAGGAACTGCTGGCTTCTCTCCTCAGGGTCTCCCATTTCTTAGGAGAACACTGCTCTAAGATTTTGCCTTAGCTTGCATTTCCAGGTGGGTCCTGGCCTTGTCTTCTCACCGGCCTCCCTGGTGGTTTTTGCATTGAAAATCCCCTTCCTCATATATCTTGGTTCAGATGTTTAGCTGTTTCCTAGCTTTGTCAGAGGTAGAGATTTGTTCCTATTATCCTGCTTCTTGCTGGAGGGCAACTTTGCAGAAAAGAAGGTACACTGATGTCTTTACTCCTCCATTTTAAAACCAGAAGTTTCCTTGCTTTTATTTTTAAAATAACATTTTTATAAATTAGAAAAGAATGTATGCTCCTTATGAAAATATTAGAAAATGCAGAAAAATTAAAAAAAATGAAGGAAAAATTACTAATTTCACCAGTCTAAACTTCTGTTACCATTTTAGAGAATATTCTTTCAAATTTTCTTTCAATCTTTCTATCTATAAGTATATTGATAAATAGAATACATGTGTGTATATATACACACTTTTCACACACATGTTATTTTTTAACCTATTTAGTTTTTGGGGAATGACGGATTTTTATTCAATAGTCTACAATATTATTTTTAATTGCTCTTTGGCATTTCAATATATTAATATAAGTTTTATTAACCAGTCCCTTAGCTTTGGGCACTAATCTTTTCCACACATTGGCTATTATATAAAATGCTACAACACTTTTTTTTTTTTTTAAATAAAAAATGAGCTAAGTATTTTTTTTTTCACATTTCCTTAGTAAAATCTTTCAGCTCAGGTCAAATGGTCATTCATTATAAATCAGTAGTGGAGTAAGAGGTTCATATTATTCAAGGTTCATGATGATGCATAATGGTAAATGGGAGCCTGCATGCGTGCTTAGTAGCATTGGACTCTAAGGGTCTGTAGCCTGCGAGGCTCCTCTGTCCATGGGACTTTTAAGGCAAGAATAGTGGAGTGGGTTGCCATTTTCTCCTCCAAGGGGATATTCCCTACCCAGGGATCGAACCCACGTCTCCTGCATTGCAAGTGGATTCTTTACCCACTGAGCCAGCAGGGAGGCCCACGGTTCAGCCATTACTCCAGCCCCACTAGAGCTGAGGCAATGCTCTTCAACACTGTGACAGGCTCGGCTGATACTCTGTGTATGCACAGAGGCACAGAAAGCCACAGACTGCCAAGGACGGCGATACCTGCCCTACTGGGTATTCCTAATCTGTAAAGGCCTCCTCTGTCTACATGGGGGTCCTTTTAAAAAGTCTTTAAAGGAATTTTAAATTTACAGAAGAGTTGCAACCATATACGGAGTTCCCTCACCCTGCATTTCTTAAGATAACCATCTTATATAACATAGTATAATGATCAAGAACAGAGTATTATCACCAGCACTATACTGGCAGCTCAGCTGTCAGACCCTGTGTGAATGTCATGACTGAATGACTAAACAGTAACAACAACAACTTTTCCCGTTAATGTCCCTTTTTTTGTACCAGGGGTCCTGATGATGATCCCACCCTCTCTTTAACTGTTACTTCTTTGCCTCCTCTAATCTGTAACAGTTCCTCGGTCTTTCCTTATCTTTTCTGACAAGTACTGATCAGTGACTGTAGGATGTCACTCAGTTTGGATTTGTGTGCTACTTTTCCGTGATTAGATTGAGGCTATGCATTTTTGGCAAGAATACTACAAAAATGCTTTTGCATCTTTTCTCAGTGCATCCTATCAAGGGGTTCAATGACGTTGATATGCCTTATTGCTGCCGATATTTTTACCTTGATTACTTGGTTAGGTTGGTGTCTGACCAGTTCTTTCACTGTCAAGTTATTACCTTTCCTTTTGTAATTAATAAGCATCTTGGGAGAGACACTTTCAGATTATGCAAATTCTATTCCTCCTCAAACTTTTGCCCAGTAATTTTAGCATCCATCAGTGTATCTTGTCTGAAGCAATTTCTCTGATGTTTGTCTAATGGTGATTCTATTATTTTCCTCTTTCCTTCCATGTTTATCAATTGGAGTTTATTGTGAAAGACAGTAATCTCATTCCCCCATTTATTTATTATGCCTGTATGGAAACATAGGTATTTATTTTATTCTATGGATTAAAATCTAATAATAACATTATTGGGCTTCCCTGGTGGCTCAGCAGTAAAGAATCCTTCAGCAATGCAGGACATGTGAGTTTGATCCTTGGGTTGGGAAGATCCCCTGAAGAAGGGAATGACTACCTGCTCCAGTATTCTAGCCTGGAGAATTCCATAGACAGAGGAGCCTGGTGGGCTACAATCCGTAGGGTCGCAAAGAGTCAGACACGACTGAAGTGATTGAGCACACAATATCATTATTAGATAACATCAAGGACTCAATGGACATGAGTTTGAACAAACTCCAAGAGAAAGTAAAGGACAGGGAAATTTGGCGTGCTCCAGTCCATAGGGTCACAAAGAGTCGGACACACTTAGCAACCGAACAACAACAATATCATTATTTGTTGTTCAGTTTATCCCAGCTTTAGCCATTGGGAGCTCCTTCAGGTTGTGTCCTGTTTTCTTCCACATGTTCCCATCTTATTTTCAACAGTTTCTTACTAGCTGTCACTATAATAAGTTCCAGGATCATCTTGTGTTTATTCTGCCCCCAATTTGAAATCAGCTGCTCTCCTAAGAGTTTGTGTGTTTAGAGATCAAGATTTGGGCAATGAGTGTGTTCATTATTCTTTGGTGTGTGTGCTCAGTACATCTGACTCTTTGTGACCCCCTGGACTATAGCTCTCCAGGCTCCTCTGTACTGGGCTATTACTGCTTCAAGGCCTTCTCAGCAGACAGAGCTAGAAAATATATTATGAAACAACATAAATATATATATGTATTTCTGTATTTATATGTTTACATATATAGTAAAGCCCATGAATCTATGCTGATACCTTTGATTACAGTCCAAACCACAGGGTTTATTCTAATATGCATTTGTCCTTATTTATAACTTCTTTTCCCAACAATAAGAAACACAGCTGTCATTACCTACAATTTATCTACTTATTTGTTAAATTCTAGTGTATGCAGAAAGTTGTTTCAGAATTTCTAACCCTTACCCCTGTGAGAAACACTTTCACTAACTAGATTACAGCATCTATGCTATTGCTTTGGGGTTTTGAATCATCCACACAAAGCCTTTCCCTACACTGAGGTTAAACAGGAATTTACCTGTGGTTTCTTTAGTACTTGTATGATTTCATTATTTTACATTTAGAGACCTAATCCACTTGGAGTTTATTAATATAAATGATATGAGATATGGTATAATATGGTTATGATGTAGAATAAACATCCACAAAATAATTATTTCATGGATTACTATGATTACTATTGTCCTGGGGAAGTGAGCCATGGTCAGGTTGAGAACACTGAATCACATCAAGCATCTTCTCCAACCATAACACTATGAGATTAGAAATCAACTACAAGGCAAAAAGCTGAAAAACAAACACAAGGAGGCTAAACAATATGCTAATAAACAGCCAATGAATCACTGAAGAAATCAAAGAGGAAATAGAAAAATACCTAGAGACAAATGAAAGCAAAAACATGATGATCCAAAACCTATAAGCAGTCCTAAGAGGGAAGTTCATAGCGATATAGCTTTACCTCAGGAAACAAGAAAAATCTCAAATGAACAACCTAACCTTATACCCAAAGCAACTATGGAGAACAGTTTGGACGTTCCTTAAAAAACTAAAAATAGAGCTATCCATATGACCCAGCAATTCCACTCCTATGCATATATCCAGATAAAGCCATAATTCAAAAAGACACACGCACCCAGGGTTTATTCCAGCACTGTTTAAACAGCCAAGATGTGGGAGCAACCTACATGTCCATCAAGAGAGGAATGGATAAAGATATGGTGCATATACACAGTAGACTCAGCCATAAAGAAGAAAATAACGCCACTGCAACAACATGGATAGACCTAGGGAGTGTCATACTGAGCGAGGTCAAGTCAGACAGATGAAAACAAATATCATATGATATCATTCATACATGGAATCTTAAAAAATATATTTATTAACAAGACAGAAGCAGACTCATAGACTTAGAGAACAATTTTTGGTTACTGAAGGGGAAAGGTGAGGGGTGATAAATTAGGAGTTTGTAATTAGCATACACACATTATTATATATAAAAATAGATAACCAACAAGAACCTACTGTACGTACAGGGTAACCTACTCAATACTCTGTAATAACTTAAATGGGAAAAGAAATTTGAAAAAGAATAGATATGTGTATATGTATATCTGAATCACTTTGCTGGACACCTGAAACTAAAACAAGATTGTAAATCGACTATATTCCAATATAAAATAAAAAAATTTTTAAAGTCACCCTCACCATTTATGCTGCCCACTGATGGTGACGACTGTTCGTTTTGCTCACAGTACCTGGTACAGAATAAATTCTCAATCTATGCTTGCTGAATAAGCATATGACTGCATGCAGGCTTGTCATTCTTCAGTCGTTCCCTTCTGGGAGCCACTGCCAGTTTGGTACTCAAGTCACCAGTAACACTTGCTCTGAGGTGCCATCTCACGCTGACCGATAGATGGGACCCTGAGAGACAGAAGTCACGGAAGTCACACTCATGCTTTGTGTCACTGATGCCAGTTTCACTCCTGGATCCAGGGAGGTGTGGCACAGGGAAAGAGGCAGGTTGGGAAGAATAGGGGAGGGGGGCGGTGGTGGTCTCTAACAGTTTTTCCCTTAGACTTGGCCCCTCTCCTGTAAACCTCATCACACCTATTACCTATATGCTCCCTGGGAGTGAAGACTATGTCTTCTTTACTTATTGCTATATCACAAACACTTAGAGTAGTGTCTAGAACATACTAGGTTCTCAATAAATATTTGTCAAATAAATAAATGAATGAATAAAATGTGGTCTAGAGTTTTTGTGCATGTAAAGTAGCATGTGAGGTATCAGGACACATAACATACAGTTTCCACCTGCAAGTAGCCTGCAACATAGGTGGATATTTAGGAACACACAGAACTCTAATATACAGCTCAAAAGAGACTTCGCAGCAGGAAAAAAGTGTAAACCTTTGCTCCCAGTGAGTTGCCTGTGCCCAGTGCTTCAGTGACCAAAGAAATTGCTCTCTTCTACAAAAAAGAAAGAATGCGGCAATTGGATCAACTTAGAGATTATCATACAAAGTGAAATAAGTCAGAGAAAGAGAAATATCTTATATCACTTGAGTCTAAAAAGTGATACAAATGAGCTTATTTATAAAACAGGAACTGACTCACGGACTTAGACAACAAATTTATGGGTACCTAAGGGGAAAGGTCGGAGAAGGCAATGACACCCCACTCCAGTGTTCTTGCCTGGAGAATCCCAGGGGTGGAGGAGCCCTGTGGGCTGCTGTCTATGGGGTCTCACAGAGTAAGACACGACTGAAGCAGCTTAGCAGCAGCAGCAAGGGGAAAGGTGGAGGGAGGGATAAATTAGGAGTTTGGGGTTAACATGTACATATTGCTGCTGCTGCTGCTGCTAAGTCGCGTTAGTCGTGTCCGACTTTGTTTGACCCCATGGACGGCAGCCCACCAGGCTCCCCCGCCCCTGGGATTCTCCAGGCAAGAACACTGGAGTGGGTTGCCATTTCCTTCTCCAGTGCATGAAAGTGAAGTTGCTCAGTCGTGTCTGACTCTTAGCGACCCCATGGACTGCAGCCCACCAGACTCCTCCATCCATGGGATTTTCCAGGCAAGAGTACTGGAGTGGGGTGCCATTGCCTTCTCTGATGTATATACTACTATATATAAAATAGATAATCNACTGAAATAAAGTCCAGGATATATATAGTGTCTTAACCTCTCCAGGATTCTGTTTCCTCATCTGTGGAATATAGGTGGAATTGGACACTGGAGTAACGACTAATAAATTTTTTCATAAAATTCTTAGAAAATGTAAATTGCAAGATGAATATACAAAGAGATAGGTGAGCAAGCATTTTCGCCCAAAGATGTTTCAAAAATACATCATCACAAAGCTGCCCCAAATGGAACATATCTCATATAATTACACATTGACCTGTATGTGAACCTAAAGCATGTAAAAGGAATACTTCAAAAGTTTTCATACAACAGAAAATAAATCCCCGAGAAATTAGAGAACAATATCTTGGCTAAAGAAAGGAGTAGTTGATATTAGTTGAACTGTAGATATTCAGGAATTTAATAATGATTACAGTTGAATACAAGAAAGACATGAGGAAGGGCATGGGCTGCTTTCAATCAGGGGTGTGTGTTGTGCTTGGAGCCATGAGAATTATGTGTGAGTGGTCAGGGTGCTGAAAAAAAATGGAACTGAAATGGGCTGTCAAGAATGCATGAATGATTAATATGTAAGTGCAGTGATGTGGATCAGAATATATTGCACATTTGATTGAGTGGAAAAAGCGTGTGTGTGGGGGGGTACCTAGTATGTATATGTGTATGTGGGTCTGTTTTAATATCATGTATTAATAGACACTAGTCAGATCCATTAAGAGGCTGTCACCAAGACTCATCAATTTTTCTTACATTCTATTTTTTGTATCCATGCTTCGTTTTCATTTCCTCTGCCTTTTCTGCAATTTAAACCCAACATTTCACGTCTTGGCATGAATTTTGCAATAGTCTCCCAATTAATCAACATGTCAATCTTCACCAAATCAAAATGACCATAGCTAATGCCTGCAATACAGTATTTCTAAAGCATCTCTTTAATTATGTCACTCTGTCTCAACCCCATATTCTCCTTCTCCCTATTCCCACAAAATGGCCTAGAACAAGTGGTTTTCAAACTCTGTTCCAAGGAATATACTTAGCATGCTCCAGAACTACAAGCTGTGTTTATTTTTACTTAGCCATTGTCTTTCCGGGATCTAGCACAATACCTGGGGCAGGATAAGTGTCCGATAATAATTACTAAAATAAATGAATAATGAAGTGACTCTTCAGTTGCCAGGAAATGGAATTAGGGAAGACCAAGAGACTGGATTCTGGGCCCCCTGCTTCCTCTCAAATCAAAAGCTCCATCATTATCTACTAATTATGTTGATATTCCCAAGTTAAATTTTGTTTGAAAGAGTCCTGTTGTTTCAAGCTTTTTGTTTTATTTTGAAAACCAGTGAACTGTGTATGTGTCTCTATTCCTGCCTTGGAAGTAGTTTCATCTGTACCATTTTCCTAGATTTCACATATATGCGTTAATATAAATTTGTTTTTTTTTAATTTCACTCTGTATGACATACTCTAGATCCATTCATGTCTACAAGTAGCCCTATTTTGTTCCTCTTAGGGACTGAGTAATATTCCATTGTGTATATACGTGCCACATCTTCTTTATCCATCCATCTGTCACTGGAGGGTAGGATAAATAGACAGATTGGGATTGACATATGTACACGGCTATGTGTAAAATAGATAGCTAGTGAGAAGCTGATATAAAACACAGGGTATTCAGCTCAATGGTTTGTGATGACCTACATGGATGGGACTCGAGGTGGGGTGAGAGGGAGGTCCAAGAGGGAGGGGATACCTGTATACATATGGCTGATTCACCTCGATGTACAGCAGAGACTAACAACATTGTAAAGCAATTACATTCCAATTTAGAAAAGGAAAATCAATGAACTAGGTAAAAACGTCTTATCTCATATATTCAAAACCTCAAGCAAACCTTCTAAAATTAAATGAAGAGGACAGCATCAATTTTTTGCTCAGCAAGCCTCCCCTAAACCCCATGGCTCTGCAGCTGCCACATTTGTTCCTATATGATCGCTAGAGTTGATTTGTTTGGAGTTGGGCACCTGACCCCAGCTAGGCTCTTCCTTATCCTTTCCTGGGGTTTAAAACATTTTTTAAAAAACAATCATTCCTTTTCTGTGGGTGAAAACTGTGGAAGAGATAGAAGCAAAGACACAGAGAGAAAGGCAGATGAGAGACAAAAAGCATCCTGGTGGCCTTTGATCCCCTGGTTCTATATATTTCTTTGGATGTCAAAAGTTGGGTTCTATGGAAGCAGGCCCTGAGATGGAGTTGGGTGGAGAACAGAGTAGGAAGCAGCACTTATAGAAAGGAGGGGAGGAAGCAGGATTGCGCAGAGGGCCGAACTGAACTGCAAGGCAGCTCTAAGAAAGCTCTGGCTGACCCCAGAGAGCTCTGCAGCGTATGTCCCTTGGAATTGTCCTGCATTGGCTGAGATGGCCTGGGCTTTATACTCCCACAGTGACTGGTCGCTGGACATGGGCTGCCCAGGGAAGAGCATGTTCTTGGGTGAGGCAACTCTGTGCAGCTGAGAAGAAGCTGACAGCTGAAGGCTCCCTACGGACCACATTGCCAGAATCTGGAACAACACATCCTTCCTTGAAAGGAGTCTGGGCCATACATCTTGGGTCCACCAGAGGCACACCTTCAGTCTACCTTCCTTCTGCTTGATGTTCAACTCTATCTTTTGATTATGGGACACGCTCCATTATGCTGTCAACACATTTCTATTTTTGCCAAATCAAGGTCAAGGTAGATTTTTACCACTTGCTACCAAGAAAACCCTAACTAATATCCTCCAGCCAGATCATTCCCCAGAATATCCTCTCTAGACCTTTGGCCTTGAAATGCCTGCATTTTTCTTCTCTACCTACTCACCATGCAACAAGTTTCCTGAGCATCCACTATGTACCAGGCAGGAATCTAACTCCCCTTTTCCAAAAGCGTAAGCTGCTGCCCCCCAGCTGTTAGACAGCCTGTCCCTACTGATGGACCCTTAGTTAGTGGCCCTCCTTTGAACGCCAATTGTGTGTTGCCTCAACAATTCACTCTGCACCACTTTGCCTCTCCCTGGACCCAATTTTCTTTAGGGGAACTGCTTTTGTGACACTGTTCTATGAAATGAAGGGCCTCGTTGAGCAATGGGATGAGACAGATGCCCAGGGAATTTGTCTTAACCTTGGTTCATTACGTTTCTGTGTTCTTTGAGATTCTCAGGGGAAATTTCTTTTCTATCTCAGTCTCCACAGCACGTGCAGGTCTGAATAACTGCTTGGTGTTGATCTCACCACCCTGTGAACTGTGTAACTGGCTAACTTGCTCTTTTCACTGTAGTTGCTAGAGAGCTGGAGGCAAATCTGTGAGGCCCTCCTAGCCAACCAGTAACATTTGATGTCCATGTGACTAAATGTTGCCTCCAGGTAACTGAGGCTGAGGACACATTTTATTTGTTCAGTTAGGGTTTCTTAAAAATAGAATCTGAATGCCTTCAGGCCAGGCCTATACTCTCTTGTGCTTACGTGCTTAGTCACTTAGTCATGTCTGACTCTTTGTGACCCCATGAACAGTAGCCGACCACGTTCCTCTGCTCATGGGTATCTCCAGGCAAGAATACCGGAGTGGGTTGCCATTTTCTTCTCCAAGATACAGTCTCTTGGTTGCCACAAAGATACCCATTCGCTGATGTAAATACCACTTGTCATTTGAAATGTGTATGCTACATATTTGCTCCCTAAAAGTATTTGATTTTACAGTTCTTCAACTGTGGTATGTATTAACAAAATTAATGGTATGTTTAATTTGTGTGTGCACACATGATCAGTTATGTCCAACTCTTTTGACCCCATGGACTGTAGCCTACCAGGCTTCTCTGTCCATGGAATTTTCCAGGCAAGAATACTGGAGCGGGTTGCCATTTCCTATTCCAAGGGATCTTCCCCACCCAGGGATTGAACCTGCATCTCTTGCATCGGCAGGTGGATTCTTTACCACTGTGTCACCCGGGAAGACCATAACCTACACACATTATCCCATATACCTGAAATCATCTTTATATTATTTATAATACCTAATACAATGTCAATACTATGTAAATAGTTATAAATACAATGTAAATAGTTGTCAGCTCTAGGCAAATTCATGTTTTGCTTTTTGGAACTTTCTCGGTCCCTCCACCCATATTTACCATAGACGGTTCATTGAATCCACAGTTGGTTGAATCTGAAGACGTGAACACCAGATAGGAGGGCTGACTGTACTAAAACAGGCACCTTTGGAGGAAGCGCCCAAACTGAGGAATTGCTTTCTCTTCCCTCCTTCCTCTTCCAGCCTCGCTGCTGATCTTGGCAGGGAGATTGGGGGTGGGGGCAAGCACTGTGGTATCAGAGGAGTCTAAGCTTATGGCTGCTTTAATGTTCAGACATTTCCCAATATTCAAATTCACAGAGAAATGCTTTTAAACTTAAAAAAAAAGAGAGATCCAATTCCATGCTTGGAGTGAAAACCTTTAAACACCAACCTAAAAAAGAAGCTTTGCAAAGAACCTATATAGAGAGCCAGGTTGTCCCGGGAGGTGAGGTTAGACAAGGCTGATGGCTTTTCCACGTATAATTAAAGTGTGTTAAAAGTCTTTCCAACTTCTGTTGCAGCAGGTCTGGGGAATTCTCCCACGTGCAGCCACACTTTTGATTGAGGGTGTTAACTCCAAAAAGCTCTTGTGAAACGATTGCCAGGGTGGAGAGAGGCTGGGCTAGAGCCACACCGCAACACAGCTTCCCCTAGAAGCCATTAGATTCTGGAGAAGTTGGAAGCAAGTTCAGAGCCATCTGATCCAACTTGTAGAGGCCAAGGGCATCTCTCACTGCCCAGTGGCTTCCATTCTCTGTAGGGGCTGATGCCAGGAGAGAGTCAGCCCTGTGGTTAGAAGAGTCTATTTTATTGAGAATGAAGCATCACTCTCTGTGATTGCTTTTGCTTTGTGATTTGCCTTAACATACTGTGAATGAAAAATATTGCCTGCCATATTAGTAAACAAAGGATGCTGCAGCCATCAAGTAATCATGTTACAGCCATGTCAATGGTGAGCCCTGAAGGAACACAGGATAGAAACAGGATGCCCACCGTCAAGCCATCAGCAACTGCAGCCACCCCCTTCCCTCAACAGTGCACCCTGAGAAGACTCAGGATGAGAAAGCACAGGATACTGGCTCTAGATAGCTGACGTGCACATCAAAGAAATGATTTCTATGAGCCCAGACTCCTGCATCTTCTCATACATAGCAAAGTGCTAAACTCTAACTTCTTTAATTAACGATCATTTTTTGATGTTCCAACTACCTAGTCTTTGTTGCAAAAACTCATAATATTTTGGGCTCTTCCCTTCCCTTCTTTGGAGCAGCTTCTCAGAGCTATCTAAGAGGCTGTGTCCCAGGCTTAAGTCCTCAGTTTTGTCCCTCAAATAAAACCTAATTCTCAGGTTTCAGATTGTGCATTTGTTTTCAGTCACAATACATATCTAATCCTAAATATATGCACTCAGCTGGTCCTCACTTGGCTAGGATTTAAAAGGACCTGAAAATGGGATGGGGTGGTTTTCATGACACAGGAGGGGTTCAGGCCATTGGAGGATGCAGGTCTAAATGAGACTGGGCAAAGGTTTGTAACCTGCAGGAGTGGTGGGGCCAACAGCTCTGCAGTGGGGTGGGCAGCCAGCATGCAGCAGGAGAGACCTGAGTGATACCCGGAAACAGGCTGAAAAAAGGTCCAGTGGACTGACCTTGCTTCCCCTGGGATCTCCCCCAGTCTGCTGCCTCAGGCATCAGAATTTACTGAGTGCTGGGTTAGATGTTCAGTCAGTTCAGTTCAGTTGCTCAGTCAGGTCCAATTCTTTGTGACCCCATGGACTGCAGCACGCCAGGCCTCCCTGTCCATCACCAACTCCCGGACTTTACTCAAACTCATGTCCATTGAGTCGGTGATGCCATCCAACCATCTCATCCTCTGTCATCCCCTTCTCCTCCTGCGTTCAATCTTTTCCAGCATCAGGGTCTTTTCAAATGAGTCAGCTCTTCACATCAGGTGGCCAAAGTATTGGAGTTTCAGCTTCAACATCAGTCCTTCCAATGAATATTCAGGGCTGATCTCCTTGAGGATAGACTGGTTGGATCTCCTTGCAGTCCAAGGGACTCTCAAGAGTCTTCTCCAACACAGTTCAAAAGCATCAATTCTTCAGCTCTCAGCTTTCTTTACAGTCCAACTCTCACATCCATACATGACCACTGGAAAAACCATAGCCTTGACTGGATGGATCTTTGTTGGCAATGTCTCTGCTTTTGAATATGCTGCCTAGGTTGGTCATAACTTTCCTTCCAAGGAGGAAGTGTCTTTTTATTTCATGGCTGCAGTGATTTTGGAGCCCCCCAAAAATAAAGTCTGTCACTGTTTCCACTGTTTCCCCATCTATTTGACATTTAAGTGATGGGACTGGATGCCATGATCTTCGTTTTCTGAATGTTGAGCTTTAAGCCAACTTTTTCACTCTCCTCTTTCACTTTCATCAAGAGGTTCTTTAGTTCTTCTTCACTTTCTGCCATAAGGGTAGTGTCATCTGCATATTAGGAAACCTTAATCTGATCCTGACTCATCTTTACTAGTTCAGTTACCTTGGGAAGATCATTTAAGCTCATCATATGTCAGTTTCTCATCTGTAAAACTGGGTTAATAATGCCTAAATTTTCTACTTTGTAGGCCTCTCTCAAGGATCAGATGGGATAATGCACATAAATTTTAGTAATGATGAAGGGCTTTAAAGCACATATAGGGGGTAATATTTGGCTTAAAGCTCAACATTTAGAAAACTAAGATCATGGCTTTGGTCACATCACTTCACGGCAAATAGCTGGGGAAACAGTGGAAACAGTGGCTGACTTTATTTTTGGGGGCTCCAAAATCACTGCAGATGGTGACTGCAGCCATGAAATTAACAGATGCTTACTTCTTGGAAGGAAAGTTATGACCAACCTAAACAGCATATTAAAAAGCAGAGACATTACTTTACCAACAAAAGTCCATCTAGTCAAGGCTATGGTTTTTCCAGTGGTCATGTATGGATGTGAGAGTTGGACTATAAAGAAAGCTGAGAGCTGAAGAATTGATGCTTTTGAACTGTGGTGTTGGAGAAGACTCTTGAGAGTTCCTTGGACTGCAAGGAGATCCAACCAGTCTATCCTCAAGGAGATCAGCCCTGAATATTCATTGGAAGGACTGATGTTGAAGCTGAAACTCCAATACTTTGGCCACCTGATGTGAAGAGCTGACTCACTGGAAAAATCCTGATGCTGGGAAAGATTAAGGGCAGGAGGAGAAGAGGCAACAAAGGATAAGATGGTTGGATAGCATCATCGACTCAATGGACATGGGTTTGGGTGGACTCCGGAAGTTGGTGATGGACAGGGAGGCCTGGCGTGCTGCAGTTCATGGAGTCACAAAGAGTCGGACACGACTGAGCGACTGAACTGATGGGGTAATATAACCCGTCTCTGCTTCAATTTTACTTTCCTGCCTGTAGTTTTCTTTTTATTATGTCAAAACATGTTTACAATCTTCTGTATAATGTTAAATCATACATTTTAAGGTGCATCCTATTCTTTTTGAAATATGATATACAATAAATATAAACATCCTCAAAATTATTATTTAATGGATAGTTATGTTTACTGTTGTCTTGGGGAAACATACTAGGGGAATTATACATGGACTATATTATACAGGAAATAAATTATGCATGAAATACATTATATATAAAATATATTATATAGAGACTATATTTGAGAAAGACTGTATTAGGGAATATGTTATAGAGTCTATTATACTATATTGTATTCTTGATCTAGGCTTTTCTGTAAACACTTTAAAAGTGCTATTTTCTCTACTAAATGGGAAACTTCTTTACCTTGAAACACGTCCCTCACCCAGTTCTGTAACAAGGAAAGCTCACCGGGAGTTGCTGCTGAGTCCTTGTCCCCAAGAGGAGCATTCTAACCTATCTCAGCACCAGGAGAACCCTTTGCCGCACCTCTGAGGTGAGGTCTGTCCGTGAGTGGGTGCAGCCCAGCTCGTGGCTTCCTTTTATTCTCTGTTTTACAGTTGCCACCTGCAGAGTCCTCAACAAACCTGATTGGCCTTCTCAGTTCCTACCCACACCTGTGTGAGGTGAGGCAGGCCTGCTCTTCTGGGGCGGGTGGTTAAACCAGGCCCTGGGAGACTGTGTGGTGGGAGACACAGGCTAGAGGCAAACAGACCTGACTGAAGGCAGTTCCACCAAGTATCCAGGGCTGTATTACTTGTTTGGTCTTGGGCATTAAACTCTCTGAGTCTGTTTGGAGTCTGTTTTCTGAATCTAGAAATTAAATATTCTTATGACCTTCACAGGTAAATGAAAACACAGTTATGTCATTCTAAACCAAAAAGGTGGCTATGACCGCTTGGTGTATGATTTTAAAAAGCTGTGAGGACTCAGCCAGTTAGCTGTCATTCTAATCAGGATTCAAGCCTAGCTGGGGAATTTGATTCACATGCAGGCTCTGAACCCAACAGTTGGTAAGCTGAGCTTCAACAAAAACTTTATTAAAGAAAACCACTCCTCCTCCACACTTTATTCACATGGGGATTGTACCTAGCCCTTGGTTCTTGCCCTTTTTATGCACACATCATGACATTTATAATTTCATTCAGCATGGCTGGATGAAGGTGATCCTCTCTCAAGTTACAAAGACCCACTTTACAAGAAATATAAGAAAAAGGCCAGAGTAAGATTTAAGGACTGCTACCAAATGCATCGGAGAAGGCAATGGCAACCCACTCCAGTACTCTTGCCTGGAAAATCCCATGACAGAGAAGCCTGGTAGGCTGCAGTCCATGGGGTTGCACCGAGTTGGACACGACTGAAGCGACTTAGCAGCAGCAGCAGCACATGCATTCACTTAGAACTGTCACTCTCTTTGCTAACCGGGTTCCTGGAATTGCACCTGAGATCCAAACCTTTAGATTCACTAGTACCTGCAATGGCACCCCACTCCAGTACTCTTGCCTGGAAAATCCCATGGACAGAGGAGCCTGGTAGGCTGCAGTCCGTGGGATCACGAAGAGTCGGACACAACTGAGCGACTTTACTTTCACTTTTCACTTTCATGCATTGGACAAGGAAATGGCAACCCACTCCAGTGTTCTTGCCTAGAGAATCCCAGGGACGGGGGAGCCTGATGGGCTGTTGTCTATGGGGTCACACAGAGTCGGATACGACTGAAGCGACTTAGCAGCAGCAGCAGTACCTGCAAAGACTTTGAGGCAAGTGCAAATATCATGCACTGTTTGCAATACATGGGAACACTTACATGCGTGTCTATATGGCCCGCCCGGTCCAAGGCCCTCCATGAACTTTGCCCCACTTCCCCCTCCCACCTCTTCCTGTTTCACTCTGCCCCAGATCGCGCTGCTCCAGCCAGCCAGGACTTCCTGTTCTAAGGAAGTAAAGCTTGTCTTGCCTCAGGATATTTACACTTGGAATCCTTCCTTTTTTAAAAAATCAACTTTTATAGGAGTACAGTCAGTTTACAGCATTGTGTTAATTTCTACTGTACAGCAAAATGAATCAGTCATGCATATACATATTTGTCATTGTTGTTTAGTCGCTAAGTCCTGTCTGACTCTTGTGACCCCATGCACTGTAGGCCACAAGGCTCCTCTGTCCTTGGGAATCTTCAGGCAAGAATACTGGGGTGGGTTGCCATTTCCTTCTCCAGGAGATTGTCCTGACCCACGTATCAAACCTGCCTCTTTTGCATTGCAGGCAGATTCTTCACCACTGAGCCACCAGGGAAGCCCACATATCCCCTCCCTTTCAGACTTCCTTCCCATTTAGGTCACCACAGTGCATTAAGGAGAGTTCCCTGTACTATTCAGTATGTTCTAAATATTCTCTGCTGACTGACTCCTTGATAACAAATGACACCTTCTTAGCAAAATATTTCTGGAGGAGGAAATGGCAACCCACTCCAGTATTGTTGACTGGAGAATCCCATGGACAGAGGAGCCTGGCAGGCTACAGTCCTTAGGGTCACAAAGAGTTAGACACAATTGAGCAACCTAGCAGCAGCAGTGAAATATTTCCTTATTGTCACTCTCAAGTGGCACACCTCCGGTTTTTCTGTAACACCTCTGTTTTTATTACTTTCATAGCACTTATCACCGTGTCTCAATAATTTTAATTTCTGGAGGTGACTGAGTGATTTTTAAGATACTACACTGAGTGATTTTTAAGATATTACAACACCATAAGATCAGGTGC
Organism: Redunca redunca; assembly: GCA_006410935.1. Taxonomy (NCBI): domain Eukaryota; kingdom Metazoa; phylum Chordata; class Mammalia; order Artiodactyla; family Bovidae; genus Redunca; species Redunca redunca. The sequence continues at coordinate 503,985 of SJYQ01001402.1, read as the reverse complement.
CAGGGACTTCCAAGTACCAGTTGAAAATTTCACCTTCAAATGCAGGGAGTAAGCTAAGATCCCACATGCCTCGTGGCCAAAAATCCAAAACATAAAACAGAAGCGTGTGTGTGTGCTCAATCATGTCCAACTCTTTGTGATCCCTGGGATGGTCTGTAGCCCACCAGGCTCCTCTGTCCATGGAATTTTCCAGGCCAGAATACTAGAGTGGGTTGCCATTTCAGGAAAAATTTCCTGCCACTCCAGGGAAAAAAAAAAAAAGGAAGTAATGTTGTAACAAATTCAATAAAGACTTTAAAATGGTTCGCATCAAAAAAAAAAAGGTACCAATTTCCCCAATTATAAAATAAATAGTCTTGGGGATATCATGTAGAGCATGGTGACTATATTTAATAATACTGTAATAGATATAACAGAGGAACTAAAAAGCCTCTTGACGAAAGTGACAGTGGAGAGTGAAAAATTTGGCTTAAAGCTCAACATTCAGAAAATGAAGATCATGGCATCCGGTCCCATCATTTCATGGGAAATAGATGGGGAAACAGTGGAAACAGTGTCAGACTTTATTTGGGGGGCTCCAAAATCACTGCGGATGGTGATTGCAGCCATGAAATTAAAACATGCTTACTCCTTGGAAAGAAAGTTATGACCAACTTAGAGAGCATATTCAAAAGCAGAGACATTACTTTGCCGGCTAAGGTCCATCTAGTGAAGGCTATGGTTTTTCCAGTGGTCATGTATGGATGTGAGAGTTGGACTGTGAAGAAGGCTGAGTGTTGAAGAACTGATGCTTTTGCACTGTGGTGTTGGAGAAGACTCTTGAGAGTCCCTTGGTCTGCAAGGAGATCCAACAAGTCCATTCTGAAGGAGATCAGTCCTGGGATTTCTTTGGAAGGAATGATGCTAAAGCTGAAACTCCAGTACTTTGGCCACCTCATGTGAAGAGTTGACTCATTGGAAAAGATTCTGAGGATGGGAGGGATTAGGGGCAGGAGGAGAAGGGGATGACAGAGGATGAGATGGCTGGATGGCATCACGGACTCGATGGATGTGAGTCTGAGTGAACTCTGGGAGTTGGTGATGGACAGGGAGGCCTGGCGTGCTGCGATTCATGGGGTCGCAAAGAGTCGGACACAACTGAGCAACTGAACTGAACTGAGATGAACTGAATAGATACTTGAAGCTGCTGAGAGTAGATCTTAAATATTTTCATCCCAAGAAAAAAAATTTTGTAACTACTTATGATGACAAATGGTAACTAGATTTATTACAGTGATCATTTCACAATATATACAAATAACAAATCATTATGTAGTACCCTTGAAACTAATAAGATCGTATAAGTCAATTATACCTAAATAAAAATTAATCAATTTTAAAAGAAAAAAATCATAAGGTACAAGAAACAAAAAACATCATTAATATGCATATCTTGAAATAATCTCATCTATTGATGCATTATTTTGCCTATTCCAATAGAAGGTAAGCCCCATGGAGATGGGAACATCATTCTTATTTTTCTTTATTATATTGCTAGTGTTTAGGACAATACCTGGTATATAGTAGGTGTTCAATCAATATTTGTTGCATGAATGAATACTTATGAGCTTCCAAAGTCAGAAACTGTGTGGTCTGCACATTTGTATCTTTCTTGTTATTGTTCAGTTGCTAAATCATGTCAGACTCTTCACAGCCCCATGAACTGCAGCATGCCAGCCTTCCCTGTCCTTCACTATCTCCCAGTTTGCTCAGATTCATGTCCATTGAGTTGGTGATGCTATCTAACCACCTCATCCTCTGCTGCCCTCTTCTTTTGCCTTCATTCTTTCCCTGAATCAGGGTCTTTTCCAATGAGTCAACTGTTTGCTTAAGGTGGCCGAAGTATCGGAGCTTCAGCTTCAGCATCCGTCCTACCAATGAGTATTCAGGGTTGATATCCTTTAAGGATTGGCTGGCTTGAACTCCTTGCAGTCCTAGAGACTCTCAAGAGTCTTCTCCAGTGCCACAGTTCAAAAGCATCCATTCTTTGGCACTCCACCTTCTTTATGGTCCAACTTTCACATCTGTACACGACTACTGGAAAAATCATAGTTTTGACTATACAGACCTTTGTCAGCAAAGTGATGTCTCTGGTTTTTAATATGCTATCTAGGTATGTCATAGCTTTCCTTCCAAGGAGCAAGCCTTTTTTACTTTCATGGCTTGCAGTCACCATTAGCAGTGATTTTGGAGTCCCCCAAAATAAAATCTGTCACTGTTTCCACAAAAAATAAATAAAAAAAAATAAAATACAAATAAAACTTGTATCTCCTTATCCCTCTCCATTCTTACACTTCACCTAGCACAGCACAAAATACATAGTAACTATTGTAAGTAAAAAGTGTTGCTGAATTCAACTGAACTAAGAATGTTAGTAGAGCATTTTAATTCGTGTAATTTTAAATAGTGATAAAAAATTTATCCACTTGTTGCAGATGAAGTAGATGGAATGGCACAGAAAATCATGAATTTTGGTGGATGTGGTATTTGGAAGAAATAGATAAAATAGATTCAAGACATATGCCCTCTTTAGTCAGGGATTAGCAATAGCGTCTTCAAATCCTTTCCTGATAGCTCAGTTGGTAAAGAACCCCCTGCAATGCAGGAGACCCTGGTTCCATTCCTAGTTGGGAAGATCTGCTGAAGAAGGGATAGGCTACCCACTCCAGCATTCTTGGGCTTCTTCTGTGGCTCAGCTGGTAAAGAATCTGCCTGCAGTGCAGGAGCCCTGGATTTGATTCCTGGGTTGGGAAGATCCCCTGGAGAAGGGAAAGGCTACCCACTCCAGTGTTCTGGCCTGGAGAATTCCATGGATTGTACAGTCCATGGGGTTGCAAGGAGTCGGATACAACTGAGCAACTTTCACTTTCACTTCAAATACAATGCACCACAGGTTACAAAGACCCCCTCATCTCTGCACTCAGGAGGTATTTAAACTAATCTCTTAAAATACAAATACAATAAACCAGACCTTAAAAACATTTATCTCTAGACAGCAGAATTATGAGTATCTTTGTAGTTTTCTGCATTTTCCATATTTTCTACAGTAAACATGCATGATTTTTAAAAAGAGAATAGAAATCATTCACAAAGAAATTAACATTTCAGTTACATTTTATTCTGGTGTCTACCCTAGAACACACCAACAGATTAGTAAAACTAACAAAGGAGCCTAAATTCTGCAGTGTTTTTTCTAGATCCTTCTTTATTTATTAATGTCTCAGAATAAATGTGAATTCTTAAATTATCCTTCATGAAATCTATTCAGAGTTTCCATTAACTCCAGCTAACAAGAGCAGAGCACGTTACCATGTCATGCAAGAACAGAAAATAGCCTGGTAAATTCTCCAGGTCCCCCTACCGATGTCAGCCCTGCCAAGTTCCTTACTGACGTCCTCGAAACTGACATTACCCTTTCATTGATGTCACTGAATCAGGAAGCTGCAAAGCTGTTGCAAAAATGACTGTTTCTATTGCAAAGGTTTAAAACTTTAGAGATTGAAAGGTTAAAGTTAAAAATATGTATTTTAATTTGAACAACAGATGGCTTTGGAGTGACTACAAGGCTGAATTAACTCTCGAGGCTCTATGGCTGTTTGTGGAAGGAAAAAAAAAAAGACAACCAAAAGCCTTAAAAAGCCCACACTGGAACACACAGCTCAAGTGCTGGTGACATCAGCAGAATCCCTCTGTTGAATTAGAGTACCGAATTTGGCTGCAGAGCCATCTGTTAGCCTCCAGATAGAATAATCTTCTATGAAATTATACTGCATCATTTCACTAAATGAACCTTTCCAATTTTTAGGACCTCAGCCTCATAGCTTGCTTATCTCCTGAAGTTGCCATGGCTCCCTGAGCCCCTGAGATACACAGGGTTCCTACTTGCTAGAGTCTACCACGGACTGTCCTTTGAAAAGGTATGTCCAGTCCTAGGTCCAGTTCTATGGAAACAGAGTGAGACTGGGAATTTCATAAAGTGTGCTCATCACTCAGTCATGTCCAGTGCTTTGCGACCCCCGTGGACTAGAGCCCACCAGGCTTCTCTGTCTGTGGAATTTTCCAGGCAAGAACACTGGAGTGGGTTATTGTTCCCTCATCCAGTGGATCTTCCTGATCCAGGGATCGAACCCATGTCTCCTGTGTCTCCTGCATTGCAGGCAGATTCTTTACCCACTGAGCCATTGGGGAAGCCTGTGGAGTTACTTGGAGGAGGTTTATTAGGACATGCTAGTGCAAGGAAATGAGTAAGGCAGGGTGGGGGAGAGGGGAAAACTAACTTACAAGGTGGTTCCTACTCAGGCTTCCACCATCCTATGAAGAGCTCTGCTGCCAGGAAGCCCCCTCAGATTGTCCCAAATGCAGTTGAGGAAGCTGGTCAATATAACCTCATATCAGTGGTCATTGGACACAGGCTGCTCCCTGAAAGAGAGCATCACCTTGGATGAGAAAGTTCCCTGTGACTGAGACATTTTTCAGTCAGAGAGGTAGTCAATATAACCAACAACTGAGAGATGAACACCTTGACCTCAGAGGGGATCTGAATAGAGCACTCCGGCCTTTATTCCATGCCACCCGCCCGGGCCCTTCAGCGACTATGGCATCCATATCCTTGTAAGTCAACTCTTTTCCTCCCTCTCAGCCTTGGCCAAACTTCTTTCCAGTGTCTGAATTGCCTAGGGACAAAACTCAGTTATCTCGAATATTACGGTATGGATTCAATTATTTATTCTTTGAATACTACCAATCATACGCTGAGAATAAGTCCGCTCTGAGTTTCAGGGAATGAGAAGGGGTGTTAAGAAGTGTTATAGGAAGAAGGAACACTATGTGTGCAGGCTTGTAGGCAAGAAAGAGCATGGATGAGTTCAGAGAACTGAAAATGGATCAGAACCCAAGAAGGAACATGCTGGGAGCAGAGCAGAAGGAGCTTGTGAAGGGCGCTGGCTCCCACACAACAGAGCTTGAGATTTGTCTTGACATCATTCCATCATCCTACCATTGCTTTGGCAAAACACTTTGGTGTCATCGTTGATTCATCTCTTGCACTCAGACCACACATATAGTCAGTCATGAAATCCTATGAGTTCCAAAAAAAGGCCACAATATTTATTTACTTACTTATTTACTTCTGGTTTTTTTCCAGTTCCTTCTCACCACACCCATTCCCCCATTCTGGTCTACGCCTCATCATTTCTTGCCCGGCTGATTGAAATAGTTTCTAATTGGTCTCTCTGCTTTTGCCCCTTGCCCCTTGGTAATCTATTCTCAAGAAGCAACCAGACAGATCTTGCAAATATATTGATTTGGATTTTCTTTTTTTTTTAAAGATTGATTTATTCATAATTCTTATTTTGGGGGAGGGCATGGTGGGTCTGCATTGCGGCACCTGGCCTTTCTCTAGTGGTGGCAAGCAGGGGCTACTCCTTGTTGCAGGGTGTGGGCTTCTCACTGCAGTGGCTCCGCTTGTTGGGACACGTAGGTTCTAGGTGCTCAGGCTTCAGTAGTTGCAGCACATGGGCTCAGTAGTTGCCGTTCATGGGCTCTAGAGAGCTGGCTCAGTAGCTGTGGTGCATGGGTTTAGTTACCCTGAGGCATATGGGATCTTCCCAGACCAGGGATCAAACCAGTGTCCTCTGCATTACAAGGCAGATTCTTAACCACTGGACCACCAGGGAAGTCCCTGATTTGGATTTTCTAATGCGGAGTAAAAGCCAAAGTTCTTAGTATAACCTACAAGCTCTGACCTACCTGATTTGTCTCCTCTGCCCCATTCCCCCCTATTGTATCCCTCTCCTCTTGCTCTGCTCCTGGTCTTGTTGGTCTTTAACAAGCCAGAATTGCTCCTCCTTGGAGACATTCCCTTTTCCTTCTTCTGAGCATGATGCTACCCAAGTGTGGAAATAGCAGGCTCCCCTATGCCTTTCAAGTCTTCACTGAAAAGTCACTCTCCAGGTAATCTTTCCCTGGACATCTATCTAAAGTTTTAGTCTTCAACCTCAATATTTCACAGCCTCTTTTCTTGTCTGACTTGTAATCAGCACTCCATTTATTGCCTATCTTCCACCCCTACCCGCCCCNATGAGAGTGTGAGCTTTCTAAAAGCAAGACTTTTGTGTATTTTGTTCACTGTCGCATTCCTAGCACCAACATCAGTGTCTGGCAGGTGGTAGATGCCTCAATAATTGCTGGAGAAATGAATAGGGAGGCTTTGAAGATTTTTCAAGGTAGCTAGATAGCAGGTAAAGCTTACTAAGCAGTAAATCTTTTTATTTTAAAATTTGAGCATACATAGTGGATGGATTTCTAAAAGACATTATTACACTATGATCTGGGCTTCCCAGGTGGTGCTAGTGGTAAAGAACCTGCCTGTCAATGCAAGAGATATGAGAGATGTGAGTCCAACCCCTGGGTCTGGAAGATTCCCTTGAGGAGGACACAGCATCCCCCTCCAGTGTTCTTGCCTGGAGAATCCCATGGACAGAAGAGCCTGACAGGCTACAGTTCACAGGGTTACAAAGAGTCGGACGCGACTGAAGCGACTGAGCACACCCACTGTTATCTGCATTGCTGAAGAAACATAATTAGTTCTGTGTGCTAAGCAGGGATGCTTTCTGAAGCTCTTGGGGCGTTTGCCTTTAGTGTTGCATGGCCTTTGCTTATCATGTCTTTATGTATTGGCTGCACTGGGTCTTCGTTGCTGTACGCAGGCTTTCTCTAGTTGTGGCCAGTGCGAGCTAACCTCTAGGTGCAGTGCAAGGGCTTCTCACTGTGGTGGCTTCTCTTGTACCAGAGCACAGGCTCTAGGGTGTGAGGGCTTCAGTAGTTGGGGCACATGGGTTCAGTAATTGCAGCTCACGGGCTCCAGAGCGCAGGCTCAGTAGTTGTGGCCCTTGGGCATAGTTGCTTCTCAGGGTGTTGGGTCTTCCTGCATCAGGGATCAGGGATCGAGCTGGTGTCCTCTGCATTGCAAAGGTGTGTTCCTAACCACCGGACCACCAGGGAAGCCCGTGCTTATTGTGTGTTGTTTCCTACTATTTCTCCACTTACTAGTAGGCTTCAGTTGTCAGTGTGCCGAAGACATCACCAACTTGCCCAACTAGACAAGAGCCACAGACATTAGCCCAGCATACTAATGACAATAACCAGAGTCAAGTTTCCCCAGTCAACTAGAAAGCATAGAGGACTGACAGATAGAAGATCTAGATTCCAGTATAGTTACTGATAAGCTAAGTGATATGGGGAAGGGAGAGAGCTGATCGTTATGAAACTGTTATTGTACTTGATCCACAAATAACTGGAGGATGGTTGTATCATTATCATCTTAAAGGCAAAAAAAAAAAAAAGATGCCAGAGACTAAGGGGGCTTCCCAGGTGGCACTAGTTGTAAAGAAGCTGCCTGCCAGTGCAGGAGTCGCAAAAGATTTGGGTTTGATCCCTGGGTCTGAAGATCTCCTGGAGGAGGGCATGCCAACCCACTCCAGGATTCTCCCCTGGAGAATCCCATGGACAGAGAGGAGCCTGGCAGGCTACAGTCCACAGGGTAGCAGAGTGGGACATGACTGAAGCAGCTTGGCATACATGGGGAATTGATCTGTTCAAGGAAAGATGGCTTGCCAATAGTACATCCAGGAATGATCCCAGGTTCCCTGATTCCAAATACTATGATCTCTTTACCATACTGAGGTAGATCACTGCTTATTTTTTCACAAGAAATGGTTTAAATCAGAGCAATACCAATAGAAAAGTCTCATGTATGAGGGGTTGATTGCCTGTAGAAGGGTAAACTGTCAAGCAGACTCAGATTAATTTCTTGTTCCAACAAGTCATTTGGACACTCTGAGCCTCAGTTTCCTTTTTTGTAAAATGAGAATAACACCACTAATAACAGTAATAATAATAGCCACATCAAAGGGCTGTTGTGAGCTCTTCTAGAATAATGTATGTAAACCATTTACCATAATACTTGGCGTATAATAAGCACTCAGTAAATGACTGCCTTATTATTACTATTGCCAAAGTGAGTCCTTCCCCTTGACACCAGGTACCATTCAGCAAGATGATGGCAAAGGCTTAAGGGTGGAGAGTGAAATAGAAATCAGCTGTGAGCACTGAAGTTGGCAGAAAGGAGATATCATCCTGGCACAACTATAAAAATGTACACAATATCAAAATGTAGGGAGAAGCCAGCCATCTTACCCAGCAGAGATAAAGCCCTAGAGTCCACTGACCTGGGCATCTTGCTTTCACCGGAAAGCTTCCAGCCTGGGCTGCAGTCAGAGTGGGTCTGAGCCATATCTTTTTCAGGCAGGATATTATGTGGATTGGATTACATGCCTGTAAACTGATCAGTGCCTATTCATATGCTGTCAAGCATCTGAGTTCAAACAATTGGACTGTTTTAATAAGATTAGCAACTTGTCCCCTTCTTACATTTTTCTCTCTGCAGGATTCCATTCAGAATAGTTCAGAGAAAAATGCCTTAGGAAAGCAGTAGGATTTCAGGATGCTCCACATCTTCCATCCTGAGACAGACACAGCTAAACATGACCTCTATGTCTGCTGCCCAGAACCACCTATGCACTCAAAAAGTGAACCAGAGAAAGCCCAAAATCACAGGAGTGGTAATACGGACAGGAGGCTAACTAGAATGATGTGTATTCTAGTAAATCTCGCAATAATTGGGCATGCAACTCACCCATGGATTGAGAAACAAGCTCCACCTCCAAAGGCTACATGCCCAATTATGCGGGACAGAGTTTCATACTTATATAATGCTAAGTGGTTGGTATGAGGGTTGTGGGGCCACGCAGACCTGCTCTCAAATCTTAGTTCCATTACTTACTAATTTTGAAAATTTAATGAAGTGAGTTAACAACTCAGACCTTAGTTTCCTTCTCTTCAAAATGGGATAATGATACCTACCTGTGGCAAATGGACGTGTGACTACTTATTGTTGTTGTTCAGCTGCTAAGTCATGTCTGACTGTTTGTGACCCTATGACCTGCAGCCTGCCAGGCTTCCCTGTCCATCACCAACTCCTGGAGTCCACCCAAACCCATGTCCATTGAGTCAGTGATGCCATCCAACCATCTTATCCTCTTTCGTCCCCTTCTCCTGCCCTCAATCTTTCTCCACATCAGGGTCTTTTCCAGTAAGTTAGCTCTTTGCATCAGCTGGCCAAAGTATTGGAGCTTCAGCTTCAACATCAGTCCTTCCAATGAACATTCAGGGTTGATTTCCTTTAGGACTGACTGGTTTGATCTCCTTGCTGTCTGAGGGACTCTGAAGAGTCTTCTCCTGCACCACAATTTGAAAGCATCAATTCTTTGGCACTCAGTCTTCTTTATGGTCCAACTTTCACATCCATACATGACTACCAGAAAAGCCATAGTCATATGACTTCTTGCTTACTGACACATAATGGATCTTCTAAGGATTATTATTATTATTAGGTTCTTTTTGGTGGAGAGTGGGTAGCCTGTAAAACTTAAATGTAGGTGAGGGCTGTGGATTTTCTCCTCCAAAATCTGTCAAGTGCTACTTCACGGTGAAAGGAAATCTCAGGCCAAATTCTGTCACAGAATTAGTAATTTTGAATTTAGGCTTTCTCCAGGTATATTCCTAGTAGTGGGATTGCTGTGTCACATGGTACTTTATTTTCAATTTTTTAGGGAACCTCCATACTCTTCTCCACAGTGGCCATAACAATTTACATGCCCAGCAACAGTATAGGAGGGTTCCCTTTTCTCCACATTCTCTCCAGCATTTATTGTTTGAGGATTTTTTTGATAATGGCCATTCTGACTGGTGTGAGGTAACACCTTGTTATAGTTTTGATTTTCATTTCTCTAATAATTAGTGAGGGCTTCCCCGGTGGCTCAGAGATTAAAACGTCAGCCTGCAATGCGGGAGACCTGGGTTCGAGGGATGTTGAGCATCTTTTCATGTGTTTGTTGGCCATCTGTATGTCTTCTTTGGAGATATATCTATTTAGGTCTTCAGCCTTGAATTAAGTTCTCAGCTAGAGTTTCTTTGCGGGGAGTTGCATAAGAACGTACAGGCATTAACTTGTTTTATTGAGCTTTATTGCATGCACTTAACAGACACTGCATCTTTTTTTTTTACGAAGTGAAGGTGTGTGGCAACTCCTTGTCAAACAAGTGTATTGCAACCATTTTTCCAAAAGGATTTGCTCACTTCTTGTCTGTCACATTTTGGTAATCCTTACAACAATTCAAATGTTTTCATTATATTATATTTGATTGGTGACCTGTGATTGATGATCTTTGATATTACCATTGCAAAAAAGATTATGACTTGCTGAAGGCTCAGATGATAGAAGTTTTTAGCAATAAAGTATTTTTTAATTAAGGTTTGTATATATTTAAGACAGTGTGCTATTGCACATTTAACAGACTATAGTACAATGTAAACATAACTTTTATACGCACTGCTGCTACTGCTGCTGCTAAATCGCTTCAGTCATGTCTGACTCTGTACGTCCCCATGGACTGCAGCCTACCAGGCTCCTCCGTCCACAGGATTTTCCAGGCAAGAGTACTGGAGTGGGTTGCCATTGCCTTCTCCTGTAACTGCATAGTGATACACCAATTCAACTTACTGCTATGGGGGAAAAACACCATTTATATGCACTAGGAAACCAAAAAACTCATGTGACTCTACTGTGATACTGCTTTATTTTGGTGGTCTGGAACTGAATCCACAATATCTCCAATGTAAAACAGTTTGGAGTTTCCCTAAAAAATTAAAAATAGAGCTACCATGTGACCCAGCAATCCTACTACTAGGAATATACCTAAAGCCTAAATTCAAAATTCCTAATTCTGTGACAGAATTTGGCCTGAGATTTCCTTTCACTATGAAGTAGCAGCTGACAGATTTTGGAGGAGGAAATCCACAGCCCTCACCTACATTTAAGTTTTACAGGTTACCATTCTCCACCAAAAAGAACCTAGTAATAATAACCCTTGGAGGATCCATTATCTGTGAGTAAGCAAGTAGTCATATGACTATGGCTTTTCCGGTGGTCATGTACGGATGTGAGAGTTGGACCGTAAAAAAGACTGAGTGCCAAAGAATTGATGCTTTCAAATTGTGGTGCTGGAGAAGGCTTCTCAGAGTTCCTTGGACAGCAAGGAAATCAAACCGGTCAATTACAATGTATGTCTGTAATTTCATCCCCCAAGCTAATGTGAGTGGGAGCCTATGATTAGGAATTTGGAGCGAGGTGTCCTCCCCACCCCAGCTCCACTCAGAGTCAAGCCTAAGATAGGCCAGGTTTATTTCTTCTCTAACAAGGATGTCAACCTTTGGGGTATGGGGCCCCTCCTTTATTTGAGAATTTCTGCTTTACTTTCTCATTCTGCTTTTTTCCCTTCCAACTTTTCATTGCATACGTGGCCCAATGAAACCAAGGCTTTGAATGACCAGGAATAAGCAATTTAAGCACTAGATTATTTCCTTTTACTGTTGAGTCTAGCCTCAAGGATTAAAAATTCCCTGACAGCTCATTCATGTATTAAAATATATTTTAGCAAGTTAATTCAAAGTTTTAGGTGTTCTATACCATGAAGGAGTCTCCAAGGACCTAGTCTCTCATGTTGTTGAAATAAAAGTCTATGATTTTTTTGTTTACATCTTTGATCCAGCTGGAATTAATTTTTAAATATTCAAGAGTGTGATAGGGAATGGCTTCATTTTTTCCTAAGTCATCCAGTTAACACAATTATTTGATGAATAATTCATAAGATGTCAGTTTTAGAATGCAAATAGTCAATATTCTACAGGGAAAAGAGCAGTAATACAAATATGAATAAGATGTAGTTTTGTCTTGGAAGACCTTGCAGCCCAATGAACAAAAGACTTCTACTATTACCACGTGCCAACCTACACTGGATATGAGCAGCTTCTTACATCACCAGGGCCATTTATGCTACACATACATCACTCTCTCTGGCTCCAATATCTACAGACACACATATACTGTTGGGAGTATAATACAGGATATATTAACAATTTTTTTTCATGTTCTTTGTCGTGTTACTATACATAGTAGATGAGTTTCAGAAATGTTGTATTAAATTTAAATCCTGTTTTGAATTTCCTTGGTAAATTTTCTATGTAAAGGAGTTTTACTTTGAATTATTTTTGAAAATCATTTTGAAGAGTAGATCATGAATCCCTAATTTTTATAGGATTCAAATAGAAATTTTCATTTACTAGGTTTCTTAATGCAAGATATGCGTGAGTAATTCAAGCCATTTCTAAAAGAGGAAGAAAAATATAAGGAGACTAGAATTTTCAAAGCAGATCAATGTGTATTTTAAAAAATGCAGTTGTTGGAATAGACTTAAAGATATTTCTTAAGGATCATTTACATGAATTCAATTTGCTTGCCTCTACACGCAAGGCAACATTTTGGGTGAATTTTTTTTTTCAAAAGCTAATTTTTAAGCTTCCTAGGGAGGATGCCAAATGGTATTTTAAAAACACACATTTAAAAAAAGAAGAACGTGCAATTTTGCCTGGAGTGCAGATGGAGCCTGTGTCAATTGAAGGCATTTTGCCTGAGGACACAGAGAAAATCACTTCTTCATGAAGACCATAAACTCCAATCTTATGTTTCTGTTCATCTTAATCTGTGGAAGGTGGGAAGGAATTAAATAGGGGGCTTAAGGCTTAAGACTTCAGCTCTCTTTTAACAATCTCATTGCTCATGTTTTATATCAAATATGCAGTAAACATTATTTGACCTTCAAATGAGTAATGAATGAATATGATAATTCCTGGTTATTTCTTTTCACTTCTCTTATTGATTTGTTTCTCTTGTGTACAGATCTATTTTATATCTGATATATATCTTCTATATCTCCTCGCCTTGGCCCCTACAGCACACAGTACATTAATAATATTAAAAATGATGATAGTAACTCTCATTATCAAGTGTTACCTTATGCCACACATCATACTAAGGAATGTACAGGCATCGTTTCTTTAAAATGCCAATGAGAAGTGAGGAACCAGAGAGTGTTTGAGGGGTGAGGGGCAGAGGTAGGATCTGAGCATGCACACTGGCTTTAGATCCTTTCTCTTTACAACTCTGAGGATATTCTTTGTAAAGACACGTACGTGAAATGGCTAGTGAGAAGATGATGTAAATCTTCATTTATTAACATGGAAATACATCTATTACATATTGTTATGTGCAAAACTCAAGGTATAATACAGTGTATAAACCCCAGTTTTATACAAAGAAAATGGTATATGTTCAAAAATGGCTGAAAAGATAGACCCCCTAAATATTAATAACAGTTACCAATACTTTTTGACATTCTTTACATTTTTTAACTTCATTTTTTACTCATGGGTCCTTACTACAAGCAACAGTTCTGGAAAAAGCAAGCAGCAGCACATCGCTGTAAATGGGATCTTGGGTTTTCATCCTATGGGTTCCTGTACCATGTATAGGTTATAATCCATCTTGATTATAAAGACAATTCTCAGATTATGATATAGTTGTAGAATTAACCCTCCCTGGAGTCAGTTTTTCATCAATTTTCTATTTTTCAAAATAAACTCATTTTTGTCTGCCTTTTGTATCCTTTTGCCTTACTGTGGTGGTATCGACCTACAGAAATACCTGCACAAAAGAATCCATTCAAAAAAGGGAGTTAACAAGCTCATATGTCTGGAGTGTAGATGTTCTTGGTGTCTTCAAGTACTCGACCTGTGTCTCTGTGTCAATGGTCTCTGCTCTCCTTCCTGTGACAGGCCTGTCATTCTCATCCTTGTTCCTCACCCTTGTATCAAAAAGTGAAAGTGTTAGTCACTCAGTCATGCCTGGCTCTTTGCGACCCCATGGACTGCAGCCCACCAGGCTCCTCTGTCCATGGGATTTTCCAGGTAAGGATACTGGAGTGGGTAGCCATTTCTTTCTCCAGGGGATCTTCCTGACCCTGGGATTGAACCCAGGTCTCTTGCACTGCAGGCAGATTCTTTACCAACTGAGCTACCAGGAAGCCCCCAAAAAAGTGGAAGTGAAAGTTGCTCAGTCATTTCTGACTCTTTATGATGCCATGGACTACACAGCCCATGGAATTCTCCAGGCCAGAATACTGGAGTGGGTAGCTATTCCCTTCTCCAGGGGATCTTCCCAAGCCAGGGATTCCCACAAAAATCCCACAGCTATTCCAGGCTTCACATCCTCATCTCACTTTCTCCAGAGGAAGAAAGACCATCACCTGTGATAGCTCCTAAGGAACCATGGGGAAGTTACTTGCCCAGGAAGCTGCAGTAAACATCTCCTTATTTCTTACCTGTTCAGACAGGGTTGGGCTTTCTAGGTGGCACTAGTGGTAATGAATCTGTCTGCTACTGCAGGAGGCATAGGAGATGTGGGTTTGATCCCTGGGTTGGGAAGATACCCTGAAAGAGGAAATGGTAACCTGCTCCAGTATTCTTGCCTGGGAAATCCCATGGACAGAGGAGCCTGGTGGGCTACAGTCCATGGAGTTACAAAGAGACAGACATGACTGAACACGAGCATGCCTGCAAATAGGGTCACCTGTATATTTCTGAGTGAATTATTAATACCAGATGTTGAAGATTTCTTGAAGTTGAGGTGGGAGCAGCTCTTCAAAGAAAAATTTGGATGCTTTGGAGGGAGAAGAGGAAAATCAAGGCTGGGGAGGCCATCAATAATGCTATCCCATTCTCGTTGGCTTCCAGATTCTGGCCCTTCAGAGCCATAGCCCCTTGACTTCCTCCTCCCAATACACACACACACACATACACACACTAAAATATATATATATATATATATATATATGTATATATATATATGTATGTATATATATTTACGTAGTCACAGCCATGAGATCTTCAATCTTTGTTTCAGCATGTGGGTTCTTTAGTTGTGGCATTCAGGATCTTTAGCTGCAGGATGCAACCACTTAGTTGGGGCATGTTGCATCTAGTTCTCTGACCAGGGATCGAACCTGCACCCCCTGCACTGGAAGTGCAGTCTTAACCACCAGACCACCAGGGAAGTTCCCTAAAACACATTTCAACCCTTCCTTACTTCACTGTTGCAACAGCTTTATTTCACTTACCTACTCAATAATTTTGCTCATTAAAGTTTTCATCCTCACATCAAGAAGGTAACATAACTTGCCTTTGGCCACAACATCCAATTATGTCTCTAATATCGTTTACATTTTCTCTCCTCAACCTTGCCCTGTTGTTGTTCTTCAGTAGCTAAGTTGTGTCTGACTCTTTGAGACCCCATGGACTGCAGCGAACCAGTGCCTAACACTCGATAAATAATCCTAAATAAAGTTCCTCTTTGAAATCATCAATGGTTCCCTGTTCACTTCATTCACTTCATCCTGTCATTTAAAATTTTCAACAATCTGGCCTCATCTATAATTTAACTTTTTCTTTTCCCTTAGCTATTTCTAGAAAATGATTTCCATATTCTTTCTTTCCTCCATAGCTTTGAAAACACAGTTGCCTTCCATCTGGAAATCCTTCTTTTCATAGATCTGGATGATTAAGTAGCATTCCATTTTATGTACTTCTGCATACTTATGTCTTTTACTATATATTATAGCTCTTCACCAAAATACCAGCAATACTTACATAAATGCATATGTAGTTGATTAATCTATTCACTGATCATGGTACTAAAAGGTCTTGCATGTGCCCATACTATACACATGCCCACTTACCTCTTAGCCTCATGTTACCCTCCTATTTCTTGCTTGCTACACTCTGACACACAACAAATGCCTAACGCTGTTTCTTACTTTACAAAGTCTACACACATATCCTCCTCCCCAATACATTCTTTCCTGGGTAAATTCTACTCGTCCTTTGGCTATTTCCTTGAACATC
Source organism: Redunca redunca (assembly GCA_006410935.1). NCBI lineage: Eukaryota > Metazoa > Chordata > Mammalia > Artiodactyla > Bovidae > Redunca > Redunca redunca. Next base: position 488,031 of record SJYQ01001402.1, on the reverse strand, counting down.
ATGTCTTTACAAAAGCCTTCTCTGACTCTCCAAAGTAGATTTGGTCTTCCTATTCTATGCTTTTATAGGACACTTTATTCTGTCTTTATGACACTTGTATCAGTTGCAATTAATTATTCATTTGATTATCTCTTTAATGCCTATTTCTCCTCACATACTCTAAGTGCCTAGTACAGTGACCACTAGCATTGGTCATTCTTTTTGCAACAATGGAAATATTCTAAATATTTGCTGTTCAATACTCTGTCCATGGAATTCTCCAGGCAAGAATACTGGAGTTGGTAGCTATTCCCATCTCCAGGGGATCTTCCCGACTCAGGGATCAAACCCAGGTCTCCAAAATTTTTGGCAGATTCTTTACCATCTGAGCCACCTGGGAAGCCCTAGCCATGTGGGGCCATTGAGTACTAGAGAGGTGGCTAATGCAACTGAGAAACTGAATGTTATAATTAAATTTAAATACTCACATGTACTTAGTGGCTACTGTATGTCACAGCAAAGCTTATTTGCTGTGATAGATAAACGGGATTCTGGATTTGTAAAAGAGGAATCAAGAAGTGACTGTTGCCTACTCTCATGATTTCTATTCAATATAGTGTTGGAAGTCTAAGCCACAGCAATCAGACAAGAAAAAAAATATAAACTATCCAAATTTGAAGGAAGAAGTCAAATTGTCAATATTCAGGTGACATGATACTATATATAAAAAACCATAACAACTCACACAAAAACTGCTAGAACTGATAAACGAATTCAGCAAAGTAGCAAATAAAAAACTAACATAGAGAAATCTGTTGCATTTCTTTATACTAAAAATGATATATCAGAAAAGGAAAGTAAAAACTAATCCCCTTAAAAATCACATTAAAAAATTAAATACTTAGGAATAAACCCGACCAAGGAAATGAAAAACTTATATGGTGAGAACTATAAAACATTAATAAAGGAAACAGAAGTGATTCAAAGAAATAAGATATCCTATGCTCTTGGGTGGAAAGAATTAATATTGTAAAAATGACCAGACGGTTCAAAGCAATCTACAGATTTAATGCAATCTCTGTCAAATTACCCATGACACTATTCTCAGAAGTAGTGTAAATCATCCTAAAATTTATATGGAACCACAAAAGACCAGAATTGCCAAAGCATTCCTGAGGTGAAAGAACAAAGCTAGAGCATAACTCTCCTAACACATAAGATAAAGGATTATGTTTTACACGAGCATAACTTCATATGTGTTATAGTAATCAAAACAGCATGGTATTGGTACAAAAACAGACATATGGATCAATGGAATAGACTAGAGGGCCCAGAAATAAACCCACATACTACAATCAATTAATCTTTGACAAACGAGACAAGAATATACAATAGAGAAAGGATAGTCTCTTCTACAAATGGTTTTGGGAAATTTGGACAGCCACATGTAAATCCCTAAAGGTAGAACTCTCACACCATGCATAAAAACAAACTCAAAATAGCTTAAAGACTTAAATATAAGACATGATACCATAAAACTCCTAGAAGAGAACAAAAGCAAAACATTCTCTGCCACAACTCATACCAATATTTTCTTAGGTCAGTCTCCCAAGGCAATAGAAATATGAGCAAAAACAAACAAACGGGACCTCATCAACCTTATGAGATTTTGCACAGCAAAGGAAACCATAAACAAAACAAAAAGACAACTTACAGACTTGGAGAAAATATTTGCAAGTGATATAACTGACAAGGGCTTAATTTCCAAAATATACAAACAGCTGATACAACTCAACAACATAAAAAACAATCCAATCCAAAAAAAAAAAAGGGCAAGGGCTTCCCTGGTGATCTAGTTGTTAAGAATCCACCTACCAATGGAGGGGACACAGGTTCAGTCCCTGGTCCAGGAAGATCCCACATGCCTCAGGGCAACTAAGCCACTGTGTCACAACTACTGAGCGCACATGCCGCAACTGCTGAGGCCCACATGCCTAGAGCCCATGCTCTGCAACAAGAGAAGCCACCGCAATGAGAAACTCGCACATGGAAACCACAAGTAGCCTCCATTTGCTGCAACTAGAGAAAGCCTGCTCAGCAACGAAGACCGAGTGCAGCAAAAAATAAATAAATACATCTTTTTTAAAAATGGGCAGAAGACCTAAATAGACATTTCTCCAAAGAAGACATACAGATGGCCAACAGACACATGAAAAGATGCTCAATGTAGCTCATTATTAGAGAAATAAAAATCAAAACTACAGTGAGGTATGACCTCAGACCAGTCAGAATGGCCTTCATTAAACAGTCTACAAATAATACATGCTGGAGAGCATATGGAGAAAAGGGAACCCTTCTACAATGTTTGGTGGGAATGTAAACTGGTTCAGCCACTATGGAGAATAGTATGGAGGTTCCTTAAAAAACTAAAAATAGAGTTATCCTATGATCCAGCAATCCCATTCCTGGGCATATATCCAAATACTAATTTGAAAAGACCCATGCACCCCAATGTTCAAAGCAGCACTATTTACAATAGCCAAGGTATGAAAGCAATGTAAATGTCCATCAACAAATGAATAAAGATGTAGTGTATATATATACATACACACATAATACAACAGAATACTAGTCAGCCATGCTGGGCTTCCCAGGTGGCCCAGTGGTAAAGAATCTGCCTGCCAACTCAGGAGACACAGGAAATGTGAATTCAATCCTTGGGTTGGGAAGATCCACAGGAGTAGGAAATGGCAACCCACTCCAGTATTCTCATCTGGAAAATTCCATGGACAGAAGAGCCTGGCCAGTTATAGGCCACGGGGTAGCAAAGAGTTGGACATGACAGAGCATGCAGGCGTGTCCATTGCAGCCATAAAAAAAAAGAATGAAATTTTGTCATTTGTAGCAACATGGATGGACCTAGAAATTATCATATTAAGTGAAGTAAGTCAGAAAGATAAAGACAAATACCATATGATATCACTTATTGTTGTCCTTTTTCAGTTGCTCAGTCATGTCCAACTATTTGTGATTCCATGGACTGCACCACGCCAGGCTTCCCTGTCTTTCATCATCTCCCAGAGCTTGCTCAAACTCATGTCCATTGAGTCAGCAATGCCATCCAACCGTCTTGTGTCTGTTGTCCCCTTCTTCTCCTGCTTTCTGTCTTTCCTAGCATCAGGGTCTTTTCCAGTCGGTCAGTTCTTCGCATCAGGTGGCAAAACTATTGCAGTTTCAGCTTCAGCATCAGTCCTTTTCTTCCAATGAATATTCAGGACTGATTTCCTTTAGGATGGACTGGTTGGATCTCCTTGCAATCCAAGGGATTCTCAAGAGTCTTCTCCAGCACCGCAATTCAAAAGCATCACTTCTTTGGTGCTTAGCCTTCTTTATGGTCCAGTTCTCACACTGATACATGACTACTGGAAAAACCATAGTTTTGACTATACAGACATTTGTCAGTAAAGTGATGTCTCTGCTTTTTAATATGCTGTCTGGGTTTGTCATAGCTTTTCTTCCAAGGAGCAAATTTCTTTTAATTTCATGGCTGCAGTCACTGTTAGCAGTGATTTTTGAAACCCAAGAAAATGAAGTTTTTCACTGTTTCCATTGTTTCCCATCTATTTGCCATGAAGTGATAGGGCAAGATGCCACGGTCTTAGTTCTTTGAATGTTGAGTTTTAAGCCAGCTTTTTCATTCTCTTCTTTCACTTTCATCAGAAGGCTCTTTAGTTCCCCTTCGGATTCTGCCATAAGGGTGGTGTCATCTGTATATCTGAGGTTATTGATATTTCTCCCGGCAGTCTTAAGTCCAGCCTGTGCTTCTTCCAGCCCGGCATTTTGCATGATATCACTTATATGTGGAATCTAAAATATGACACAAATGAACCTATCCATGAAACAGAAACAGACTCACAGACATAGAGAACAGTCTTGCGGTTGCCAAGGAGGAGGAGGTTGTGGGAGGGATGGACGGGGAGTTTAGGATTAGCAGTTGCAAACCATGGCATGCATGATGGATAAACAACAAAGTCCTAGTGTATAGTACAGGGAACTATATTCAATATCCTGTAATAAGCCATAATGGAAAAGAACATGAAAGAGAATGTATGTATATGTATAACTGAATCACTTTGCTGTAGACCAGAAACTACCACAACATTGTAAATCAACTCTAATTCAATAAAATAAATAAATAAATAAATGGAAGTGACTGGTAATCTTGGTCCTCTCTCCCTTCTATTTATTATGTAAGTGAAGGAACTATTCTAAAGTAGAAACTTGCTTCTAATAGGATGCTCTGGCTACATGGGACATTCCACACAGTAAAAATTACACAACAGCTCATCTGAAACACTCAAAGATAGACCTTCACAAAATTATTCATTAAACATGTTTAAACAGATACATTCTGTTTCTTCTCTCTTGTAAAGCACAGACGCAGGAAGGCTTTAAGGGTTCCGAAACACCAATAATATGAGCACGTATTGTGGCTGAGTGTTTGTGGAAATATTGCACATCCATCCATCTCATCACCTGTTAAGTCACAACTTTGTTTAATATCCAAGAATGAAATGATTCATAGTCATTTCATTTATGGGAGTTGGTGCCAGTTCATTTCTGGGAGTTCAATCACCAGCTTCTGGAATTGAGACACAATAATATGTCTTATTATAAACAAGCTATGTACAGAGATTTCTGTCTTGCTTGCCCTAGGGAAAATATCTGTAATATCATATTTGGTTTAATAAATCAATTTCCAGAAGAATATCTGTTGACATCATTTTCATTATTCCCTGAAAATTTGATGTGGAACAATTGTCTGGTCATGTTCAAAGCAGTAGATGAGCATGGGCAGGGCCTTCCTGTCTATTTCAGCCCCCAACCTCTGCAGTCACATTTTAGGGGTGTTTTCACCCTAGCATAAGAGAAATGCCTTTGTGAAAGGCAGAGGAATTGGCAACTGATTCCCTCAGAGCACTGATTTCATCACGTCTATGCTTAAGTTATGGCTGTTGTTTGCTATCCTCAGAGACAAGGCTGAAGCCCCAGTCTGCATTCAAAGCTCACTGTAATCAGGCAAGCCAGACTTACAAGGTGAACCACACTGTAAAGGCCCATCTCTCTCCCACTTAAAATCTTACCTGTATGAATTCTGATCAAAATTAACATCCAGGGCAGCCTTGAAGGCAAACAGAGAAAGAGAATATTTCATTAAAAAGCAACATGTAGCATCTGGAAGAGAAGAGAGGTTTCTTGCCTGGAGCTGAGATTGTTCATCAAGAACACAGAGCCTTTGCCATTCATGCTGCAGCTGTTTTCCAGGCTCCAAATCCAATAACTCACCATGTACTTATTGATCAGCTACTCTGGCCACAAAACTGGGCTCAGTGGTATAGGAGGATTCACTTTCAGCCTTGTTAATTATTTAAGCTAAGCCTTTCTAAAAATACATTCTTATTTTTTAAAATTTCAAATACACAGCAAAGTTGAGAGACTAATACAACCATCCTCCAAATATCCAGTATTCAGATTCAACAATTAGCAAATATTTGTCATGTTTACATCATTTGTCCTTTCTTGTTATAGTTACTGTGGCTAAATATTTTAAAGCAAATCCATTTCATGTCATTTCCTAACTCATGTGTACATATCTTCAAAAATATTAGCATTTCCTTCCATAATCTCAGTACCATGATTGTACCACCCAGGAAAATTAAGAACGTTTCCTTTACATTCTTCAATAATCAGTTCACATTCAGTTTTCCTCACTTATACAAAACAAGTTTTTTTTTTTTAAATTTGTTTGCTCAAATTAGGAAACAAAGCCCAAACTTTAGCTCAATCCAAACCAAGTTCTACTTCTCCTTTCTCTTTCTCTACCTGCCTATTCATTATCATATTATATTATATTTTATTTAAATATACATAATTGACATGTTGAAGAAATCAGATCAGCTGTCCTATAATCCCTGCACTCTCAGATTCTAAATTTTTCTGTCTACTTCCTCATGGTATAATTTATGTTGATTTTTTTAAATATTTATTTATTTGGCTGGGTTGGGTCTTAGTTGTAGCACGCGAGATCTTTGTTGCAACACTTGGGCTTCTCTCCAGTTGTGGCATTCTGGCTCCTGAGTGCGCAGGCTCAATAGCTGCCTGCAGGCTTCGTTGCCCTGTGACATGTGGGATCTTCCCCGACCAGGGATAGAACCTGTGTCTTCTGCATTGGCAGGCAGATTCTTTACCACTGAGCCACCAGGGAAGTCTCTGTCTTGATTCTTTATCCCTCTATTTTCAACAAACCAAAACTAAAGATCTTACTAGGTCTTTTTTTCTGGCAAGCATGCTTCTGAAGTGGTCCTGAGTGCTACATATTCTATCACTTTAGGAGATTCATAATGTTGGTCATCACCCTCTCTGAACATCTTTTTCTCTCCTCCCTCCAAAATTAAGGGTGGTCTTCGGTAAGTCATTTGACCCTGCAGAGCCTCAGTTTTCTCACAGATGATAGGATCTTTAGGTTTGTTGTAAGGATTAAATTATGTAATCTTTGTAAACACACCATGGTACCTGGTACATTAAAACACTTAAATGCTAACTGTTACTGTGAATAAGGCACACAAAGTGTTTAGTACAGTCCCTGGTCTATGAGGTACTTGATGATGTTAACTATTTTTGTCATTATACATTATTTTGGTTGAACAGATCAGAGAACTTTCCTTCGGTGGACCTTATGTGAAGGATGAAATGAAAGGAGCATAGACACTGACACGCTAAGGCTCTGAGAAATCTAAGTATCTTTTTAGGACTAAATCACAAGACTCAAGATGGCAGAAATTAACTAATTCCTATAATTATAGTATGGAGCCCAGAGCATGGCCCTCAAAAATGGGTGAGTAAAAGACCCTGTACAAAGCTCAACCTCAGACCCTTATTCTGGTCCCTTATTGCACAATCCCCTCCCCATGCCCCTGGAATACCTATAATACAACAAGAACATTCCCCCCTCATTGCCAGCTCTGGACATGTACCCCTGCTATCCCACTGCACAGATAACTTGAGCCCTGTAGTTTCACCAGTGTCAAACAGACAGTCCTTCTAGTTCTACTGCACACTTGTCTACTCTTGGAAGACCTTTCTGAGATGACTCCAGCCCATACCACTCTTTTCCTTTTCCTTCACCCATAGCACTTACAGTTTGCCCACACAATTGGATGCTTACACTTTACACATTTATAGATTGTTGTGGTTCCCTCCACTTTGATTTCCATATTATTTCCTGCAGTTAAATTGTGAACTCTGGTGGCTGACATGATGCTTTCTTGCTTTCTAATTTTTGTTGTTTTCTCTAATATCCATGCTCAAGCCAAACACCTGGTCTAGGAGTAGAGTCATTGTGGAACTTCATATAAATGCTCTCTACTGATCATGCACTTCCTCATTATTCCTTTACAATACACTTAGAAACCCAAGGACAGAGTCACCAGTACACTTCCAGGATTAGGTTCTGGTTCTGTGCTCAAAATCACCTACGCCTACCTCCTCCATCAGGTCCCAAACTGCATGGTGATGGTCTGGTTATGTGCCCATGTCCCTATCAGGCTGACAGGGTGCCAGAAATGTTCATTTCTATTATCCAGGGACAAATGTATAGGACTTGGCACATAACAGATGCTCAATCAATCAATGATGATTTTAAGAAATATGGGGTCACCCAATTTGACAAATTCACTTTTGCTCCAAAAGCAATTTTATCTGATTTTTGGATTGATTTAGGCAACAAATTAAGATGTTCAAGCTAATTACATATGTAGGCCCAATCTTCATGAAAATATGAAACTTATGCTTAGGAAGCAGATAAAATTAGATCTAAAATTGAAATGGAAAAAACATTCAAGGAAGGCATTGACTCCTAATGGCTTCATTGTTCTCCTCAGGAACATTATGGAGCTTTCAAGATTCTAAACCTAAAGAAAAAACTCTAGCAGTAGAATTTCAGACAGGGGAGAGAGAGCTATTTTGAACGGTAAGATCTCTTGGTACTGCTTAATTAACACTAAAGAGAAAGCTCTGTCCTCCATTCTGGAAGTTCTGGTATTGCTCCAACCTCCACACCCAGCAACTAAAAGAAGGCAGCTAGCTACAGGTCCTAAGAAAGTCAAAGGAAGAATCCTCTCTGCTTTTGTGATCAGTTTCTTCCACTGTTTGGGGTGGAGATCATCATTCAGCTTGAGGCATGTCCAGGCCATATTCCACACTCTTTCCTCTGAATCCAGAGCCCAGGGACATTAATCAGACATCCCCATGTTGTCATTCAAGAGAAGCACTGAGTTTTTTAAATACTGACAGCTGAATGAATGGCCTAGCCAAACGTAAGGAAAAAAGTTTGTTATCTAATTATCTTCATCCTATGAGCAAAAAAAAGATGTCGTTTCTTGTGTTTTATTCCGCCTGACCATTGTCTGGTTTGAAACAACAAAAACCAAAAAAAAACCTCAGCTCTTCAAGAGTTGGGCAAATTGGCATTGATTAATTTAACCTAATCTAGTTAAAAGTTAATTCTCGCCTTCTGTGAGCCACAGCTGATTTGTTTAGAGAATTATCACCATCCATTGTTCATTGAGTTTTATCTTTCTGAATTTTCATTGATGTGGCATGATGTGTTACTAAGAAAAATATTATGATTTTAATTGCATTTTGGCATCTTAAAGGAGTATTTCACACTGTCGAACATCTGCAGTCAACAGATGTTTAAACACAACTCCCTCAATGACTAAAATTTGCAAAATGCGTAATAGTTGGAACAGCTTAAAATTCTAAATATATTTCTAGGAACATGATACAGGCAGATGAAGTACTACTGGAAAGTGTTTTATATTAAATATTAAAGTATTATATATACCACCCCTCTGGGAAATGACAGATCTTAGGGAAAGAACAAGAAAAGCCAGGAGACATTTCAATGCTGTCACACCAGAGATATTTTATAACAGGGCTGTATCTCTGCTCACAGTCAACTGCAGTGGGGACCCTTTTAAAGTGCGGCTATCAACTGTGGTTAACTCTGAACGCTAGCAAAAGCAGACAAGTTTGTCCCTTTGCTTTTGGTACCCATCTTCTCTGACCCAGAGCCCCACTAGCTTCCTTGACACCCAGAGCCCCACTAGCTTCCTTGAGCCTAAGATTAAGATCTCAGACTTCCCATGAACTGGTCAATCTTCAGTTAAATCAGGCAAAAATCCAGTTGTAGCAATGTGTGTGGGTGTGGGTGTGAGTGGGTGGTGTGTATCGGGAGGCAGAGGTGAGGGTAGAGAAGATGGGGAAGGGAGGATGGGCTGATTAATGTTTGACCTACTGTTGACCAGTTGTCCAACTAGCCCTGTGTATTCTCCATCATGGTCAGCATGGCTTAAAGATATCCAGTTGAAATCCAGAAATGAGTTGTATTTCTATCACAACTTTAAACCATCTATTCCCACTGACCCCTTATGTCAGTTGCTAACTTAAAGGCTAAGCTGAGACTGCTTCCTTTTCTTTTCCTGAACTACACTTTGATGAAAACCCCATTTCCACAGCAAGCTCCAGAAGGCGGTAGCAGAAAGAATAAGAAGCCCACGTTTTCTATCCCTGAAAGGCTAAGTTCACAGTCACAGGAAATGTATTTGAGATTCTGGTTACTATATGAGGGCTTTCAATAGACTCATCCTTGTCTGATTCATGATGTTATCCTGTTCCCTGCCTTCCAATAGATTAAAATCCCATTGAGGAGATACGAATCAAATATGTAAAATAATAGAATAACAGAAGGTGATTGCAGCCATGAAATTAAAAGACGCTTACTCCTTGGTAGAAAAGTTATGACCAACCTAGATAGCATATTCAAAAGCAGAGACATTAATTTGCCAACAAAGGTCCGTCTAGTCAAGGCTATGGTTTTTCCAGTGGTCATGTATGGATGTGAGAGTTGGACTGTGAAGAAGGCTGAGTGCCAAAGAATTGATGCTTTTGAACTGTGGTGTTGGAAAAGACTCTTGAGAGTCCCTTGGACCACAAGGAGATCCAACTAGTCCATTCTGAAGGAGATCAGCCCAGGGATTTCTTTGGAGGGAATGATGCTGAAGCTGAAATTCCAGTACTTTGGCCACCTCATGCGAAGAGTTGACTCATTGGAAAAGACTCTGATGCTGGGAGGGATTGGGGGCAGGAGGAGAAGGGGACGACAGAGGATGAGATGGCTGGATGGCATCACTGATTCAATGGGCATGAGTCTGAGTGAACTCCGAGAGTTGGTGATGGACAGGGAGGCCTGGTGTGCTGCGATTCATGGGGTCGCAGAGTTGGACACCACTGAGCGACTGAACTGAAGTGAACTGAACTGATAAAGACTCTAATGGTTAATTTCATGTGTCAAGTTGGCTAGGCTATAGTGTCCAGTTGTCTGATCAAACATCAGTCCAGTCAATATATTGTTGTAAAGGTCATCTTTTTAGAGGTGGATTTTTGACTCAAGACTGCAGCTGAAGTCTTATCTGAATTTGCAATCTGCCCTACAGATTGTGGACTTGCCAGCCCCCACAATTGTGTGAGCCAGTTCCTTAAAATAAATCTCTCTCTCTGGAAAAACAGATATATATTATATTATACTGTATGTTATCATATATACATAATGTGTTACATACATATTATATATTATATATATAACATACATACATATATACATACATATTGGGCTTCCCTGGTCGCTCAGATGGTAAAGAATATGCCAGCAAAGCAGGAGACCCAGGTTCTATCTCTGGGTTGGGAAGATCCCCTGGAGAAGGAATAGCAACCCGTTCCAGTATTTCTGCCTGGAGAATTCCATGAACAGAGGAGCCTGACGGGCTGCAGTTCAAGGGGTTGCAAAGAATCAGACACAACTGACTAAGCACATACATATATAGACCATAGACCATGTAGTACTATAAATATGTACTACTGAAAACCACAGTTCAAATTTGAATTGTCCAAAGGTCAGTTGTATACACACAGAAAATCGCCTCCTATTGGTTCTCTCTGGAGAATGCTGACTAATACAGGTGTATATAGGTAACATCTGTATTCAGAGAAGTTGACTATGGCCAGGAAGGGACAGAAAAAGCTTCACTGAGAAATAAACTAGTTTAGAAGTGTGATGGAAGTGGTTCATCAGAAAGGAGAACCAGGGGTGATGTCGTTTGTGGCATCGTGGATGGACCTGGAGATTATTGTGCTGGGGGGTGGGGGTAGGTCAGACAGAGAAACACAAATATCATATGATATCACTTATATGCAGAATCTAATTTAAAGAAAGGATACAAATGGACTTATTCATAAAACAGAAACAGACTTACAGATACAGCAAGCAAACTTATGGTTACCAGAGGGGAAATATGGGTAGGGGGAGGACAAATCAGAAGCTTGGGATGAACACCACTACTATGTATCAGAGATACAACCAACAGGATCTACTGTATAGCACAGAGAACTCTACTCGATATTTGGTGATAACCTATATGAGAAAAGAGTATAAAAAATGAATATGTATAATTGAATTACTTCACTGTTTGCCTGAAACTAGCACATTGTAAATTAACTACATTCCAATAAAATCTGGAAAAAAAAGAAGGGGAACAGCTTGTGCAAGACCTAGAGACTGGTCCTGTGCCCTTGAGAGGATCAGTGGAGAGCCTCAGCCTGACAGTTGAGAGGTTGCACCCTGGAGAGCAGGGGGTACTAAGACTGGATGGGTGGGGGACCCAAGGGCTGATGCGTAAAAGAGTGCCTCTTCCTTTCCTTCCATGCAGGGGCTTGGAATCACTGCATTTTTTCAAAACAGAGTGGTCATTTCTGTAGCACACTGACAGCAGCGTCCACGTCAGACTGCCTGCAGCTGTCTCCAGACATCAGCACACCCTCTCTCCTTCTTACCCACCACAGAGGCATTTTCTCTTCCTAAGTGGAAAGCCCTCTAGAGAGACTGTAAAAGAATCTCATTGAGGAAATCCAAGAGAAAGAGTATGAAGGTAAATTCACAACGTGATGAACATTGAGGGGAATGCTTGAGTCAGGAGATGGATGAAGAGATACGAGGGTTCCTTTCTGAGAGAGCAGAGAAATTGCATCCTGGAGAACCAGAAATTCAAGAACCAGGAGAGCGAGCATTCTTATTGTTGCCAGTGTCACAGACTGTTTGAGCAAGAGGATCTTTCAAGTGACATTTAAACGAATAAACAGAACTCATGTCTCAAGATCAGAAATGATGTTTATGCAATTGACTCTGACCCTCCGGAGAGGTTGTCACCAGCCTGAGAGGGTGAGATGCCTGAATGAACACTAACAATTGGTTTATCAGAAAAATACTGGGGATTTGGCATTGCGGTGGGGGGGGGGTGGGAATCAAAACTATCCACAATCCTATTACTTGAAAATGATATGACGTGAGAAGTAAAGTTCTCCCTTCTGAATCTCCAGCATGTTTCTTGTGCTGAGTATGAATCTTATGTTACAAACTCAGATGTGCAAGGAATAGCATTTTATTCCTTCTATGTAAACTAAATATAATTGTGAGACTACAGTTGGGGTTCCCAGGTGGTGCTAGTGGTAAAGAACCTGCCTGCCAATGCAGGAAACTAAGAGATGCAGGTTGGATCCTGGGTTGGGAAGATCCCCTGGAGGAGCGGATGGCAACCCACTTCAGTATTCTTGGCTGGAGAATCCTATGGACAGAGGAGCCTGGGGGGCTACAGTCCCTGGGGTCACAAAGAATCAGATACAGCTGAAGTGACTTAGCATGCACACAAGCACATGTGAGCCTGCAGTCCCTCTCCTCATCCTATCAGGTAATTAGGAATTCGATACCAGCCATTACTGTCATCCTCATGGGGTGGACAAGGGTGCCAGATTTTACACAGGTTCTCGGGAGGTCTCTTTAGCCATTGGATTTCACCTGTGACATTTACAGCTGAGGCATCCACAGTCTCAGACCACATGACCTCTTCCAGTACTGGCTCCTCTGCTGCCTCTTCTATTTATTTATTTTTAAATTGATTTACTTGGTTGTGTTTAGTCTTGGCTGTGGCATGTGAGGTCTTCGATCTTGCTTGCAGTATGCAGGATCTTTTTCTTTTTTTTTTCAGTTACAGCATACAAACTCCTAGTTGCTACAGGTAGGATCTAGTTCCCTGACCAGGGATGGAACCCAGGCCCCCTGCATTGGGAGCACAGAGTCTCAACCACTGGACTACCAGGGAAGTCCCATGCTGCCTCTTGTAAAGCCAGGAAAATCTTTGTTGAGGCTTTAGCATTCCCAGCTCCCTAGGCTTGTTCATCTGAGATCTTCCTCCTCCAGGGAGTACTCCAGGATGCACAGATTTCCACTCCATTTCCGTTTCAAAGTTCTTCTCTTCTTTCTTCTGCTCCTTCCAGAATGCCAAAGGTAATCTCCTCAATGGGTTTAGGTTTTATAAAATTCTGGATCAAGATCAGAAATGTTTCGCAGATGACTTTGGCCTCTGGCCCTGTGACGAAAGTCTCTCTTATGGCAAGAGGCCACAGAAAGGCCTGACCATCTGCTTACAGTGCAGGAAAGGAAGAAACACAGGGTGGGACAAATAGAAATTAATATTCCCCAAACTAAATCACCACATACTGTTGAAACCTTGGTGAGTATCCTTTCAGAATTTTCTTGTGCTTACAAAGCAAAATATCTATCTACACATAAGCTATTTTTTAAAAAACAGAAAGGGATTTTTAAAAAAACATATGTAGTCACAAATTCATTTTTTCACTTAGTATAGCATCTTCCTAGATTAATCTTATTATACTTGATGAGACTGGGTATTGCTCTATTGATCAATATTCAGGTTGCTTCTATGATTTTTTTCTTACAAACCATGTTGTGTTATGCACATATATGGATGTCTTTGTTTTGTTCATTTTCCTGCCATTGCTTCCTAGGAGTGAACTGACTGGCTTGACCAAGTGGTTAACGAAGCTTAAGTACTCAGATTTATTTGCAAACTGCAACTGAGTTCTCTGAATCCTGTACCATGGGCTATGGCCTGTTCTGGTGGTGGTTTGGCACAAGCTGGTTTTAGAGAAAGACAGAGCCCCTAAAATGGATTTCTCAAGTTCCTAATTCCTGTAAGTTTGATAAAGGAGGTGCAGTTGGTCCCAAATTTATTCCTAACAGCTCCCTCGTTTGCCTCTTGGAGCAGTATCTCACCATTTGCGTTTACGCAACAAGAACCTGGACTTCACCACAAATTTGCTTCATGACACAGGTAAGTCACTTCCCATTCAAGGTCTTAGGTATGTTAGTAAAGTGGGGATGAGACACACAGATGACCTCCCAGGGACTTCCTGCAGTCATATCATACGTATCCTATGCTCTCTGAGTCCATAAACATCCACTGTCCTAGGGCGGTAACCAGCATCCATCTGTGGGTATACGGCTGACCTGGGGCTGCTCTGGACCCTACTGTGCCTCTTCAGGGGCTTCCTAGGAGGCGCTTACGTCGTAAACCCACCTGCCAATGCAGGAGACACAAGAAACGTGGGTTAGATCCCTGGGTCGGGAAGATTCCCTGGAGAAGGGAATGGCTACAAACTCCAGTGTTCTTGCCTGGAGAATCCCATAAGGTCACAAAGAGTCAGACACGACTGAAGCAACTTAGCATGCACACATGCATACCTCTTCAGCCTCTTACACTATATTTTGGCAATACCGTATTTGTATTAGCTTATGTTTCCCTAGAAGTAAACCTTGGGACCAGAATTCAAGTTCAAGGAGTTGATATTTGGAAAGTTCAGGAAATACCTCTAAAGGGTAGGGAAAGTTTGCAGTGAAGGAAGTGGCCAATATAGGGTGGATGCAGACAGAGGTCACTGTACATGTCTGGAGCTTATTCCCAAAGGCAGTCCTGGGAAAAGGTATAAAACACCTGCCGTACAGTTATCTTGCCTGAAGGGCAAGGAAGCTGGGGTGTTTATACCACCTCTCACCAGCATACTATAATGTGCTACTTAGCAGCACTTTTAGCCTACCATGCACAGCATCTCTGCCTCCCCTGGTGAGAGGAGATCAATCATGAGTACAAGAAGAAGGACTTCCCTGGTAGGCCAGTGGCTAAGACTCCATGCTCCCAGTACAAGAGACCTGGGTTTGATCCCTGGTCAGGGAACTAGATCCCATATCTTGCATCTAAGCATTCACATACCACCACTAAATATCCCACATGCTGCAACATAGAAGGATACTGCCTGCTGCAACTAAGACCTGAGACAGTCAAATAAATAAATAAAATAATTTTTTTTTTTTCTAAGTGCAGGAAGAGTTCTCTGGAACACCGCCTTGGGATATGAGCACTCCACGACCAGTGTCTGCTAACTAACTCTTCTTTGCCTTTGCTCATGTTCTCCTTTCTCCATTCTTTATCTGGTTAACTTACAACACTGAGATATCCTAGGTTTGCATCCTGCCTCTGCGCCTCACTGCCTGTGCGACTTTGAGCAGGTTACTTAAGCTCTCTGTGCTTCAGTTTCCTCTTTTGTGTGATAGGCAGAGTGATAATCCTTATCTCATGAAACAGTTTTTAGGATTCAATGGTAATGCATGGGAAACACTTAGAGCAGTGCCTACTACTACATAATACTTCTCTAACATGTCAGTTATCATTTTTATTACCCTTCAAAAGTTCACTGAAGGAATTAGCCCTGAGACCCCCCAACTGGGTTAAGGGCTCAGGTCCCTTCTGAACACATCATGCTGGCATTTTCCATATAAGTGTCTGTCTTTTCCTACAGACAGAGAGTTCTTCCTCAGGCCTACATCCCTTGTAGTGAGTGCAGGGCTTAGCCTGCCTTTCTGTGAAAGTGAAAGTTGCTCAGTGGTGTTCGACTCTGAGACCTTATGGACCGTATAGCCCAGCAGGCTTTTCTGTCCTTGGGATTCTCCAGGCAAGAATACCGGTAGTGGGTTGCCACTTTCTTCTCCGGGGGATCTTCCCAACCCAGGGATTTAATCCACATCTCTTGTCTCCTGCATTGGCAGGTGAGTTCTTTACCACTAGCGCTACCTGGGAAGCCCAACAGAGGTAATAAACAGAGACTCTGATTTTACTCATTTACAGATAAATGCTTTGTTTTAAGAATCACTCTGGGTAAAACAAAAATTTCACTCAAGTGTAGTAATATGCTTCCTTTATCCTAACATACATACCCCCACCAGTGCCCCCAAGAAAACACATACACACACACACACACACACAGAGGAGAGAGAAGCAAACATTTTTTAATGCTTCTGAAATCAGGTTGAGTTAGTCTTAACATTGAAATGTTTTGTCACCCCATCTGCTTTGCTTTCAGAAAATCAGCTGTTATTAAAGAAATGGTGGGCTCTCCCATTAAAATTGACAATGTTTGTTTTAGGAGCTGATCTGCTGAGCTCACTGAGTTTCAGCCTCACCTCAGTCAAGGATGAGCATGGTAAGTTGTGGGAGGTGGTGGGAGGGTGAGTTCTAAGAGTGGAACAATGCTTGTTGGAGCCATGCCAACCAGGGCTCTAAGGGTCAAGATGAAGAAGTCAGATCAGTTGTCAGGACGAAGGAGCAAGGAACATTGTGACGGACAGGACAAAGTTCAGGAATGCAGGGAGAGTCGAAAGAAATGAGACTATGAACCCTGTGCTGAGGGGCAGACCCATCCAGGAAGTCCTCCAGATCCATCCAGGAAGCGCTCCTGTGTGAGAAAACAGCTGCATGGTGTGAGAGTAACTTGGCCTGGGATGGACACCCCAGAACCAAGATTCATGGCCAAGGGGTACTGACAGTAGAGGGCCTGGCCCTGGGCCTTAAGGGGGTGATATAGTTTGGGTGGGGGAGGGGAAGGCAGCAAGGATGAACCAAGGGCCATAGGGAGGTTTAGTCAGGTGCTAAATGCTGCCTCATTCCATTTTGGTTGAAGAGAAAAATAACTCTGACAAGAAAAATTTAGTAAATTGGCTTCTAACATCACCAAATCAGAAAAGGAACTTTGCAGGGAAAAAAAGCAAAAGCAAACCTGAGTAGGGTGAGAGATAAATTAGAAATTTGGGATTAACAGATACACACTACTGTATATAAAGTAGATAAACAACAAGGACCTACTGTATAGCACAGGAATCTAGATTCAATATCTTATACTATAATGGAAAAGGATCTGAAAAAGAATATATATATATGTAACTGAATCACTTTGCTGCATACCTGGAACATTGTAAATTAACTATCAGTTCAGTTCAGTCACTCAGTCATGTCCGACTCTTTGCGACCCCATGAACCGCAGTATGCCAGGCCTCCCTGTCCATCACCAACTCCCTGAGTCCACCCAAACCCATGTCCATCAAGTCAGTGATGCCATCCAACCATCTCATCTCTGTCGTCCCCTCTCCTCCTGCCTTTAATCTTTCCCAGCATCAGGGTCTTTTCAAATGAGTCAGCTCTTCACATCAGGTGGCCAAACTACTGGAGTTTCAGCTTCAGCATCAGTCCTTCCAATGAACACCCAGGACTGATATCATTTAGGATGGACTGGTTGGATCTCCTTGCAGTCCAAGGGACTCTCAAGAGTCTTCTCCAACACCACAGTGCAAAAGCATCAATTCTTCGGCACTCAGCCTTCTTTACAGTCCAACTCTCACATTCATACATGACCACTGGAAAAACCATAGCCTTGACTAGATGGACATTTGTTGGTAAAGTAATGTGCTTTTTAATATGCTCTCTAGGTTGGTCATAACTTTCCTTCCAAGGAGTAAGAGTCTTATAATTTCATGGCTGCAATCACCATCTCCAGTGACTTTGGAGCCCCCCAGAATAAAGTATGACACTGTTTCCCCATCTATTTCCCATGAAGTGATGGGGCCAGATGCCATGATCTTCGTTTTCTGAATGTTGAGCTTTAAGCCAACTTTCTCACTCTCCACTTTCACTTTCATCAAGAGGCTTTTTAGTTCCTCTTCACTTTCTGCCATAAGGGTGGTGTCATCTGCATATCTGAGGTTACTGATATTTCTCCCGGCAACCTTAATTCCAGCTTGTGCTTCTTCCAGCCCAGCATTTCTCATGATGTACTCTTCATAGAAGTTAAATAAGCAGGGTGACAATATACAGCCTTGACATACTCCTTTCCCTATTTGGAACCAGTCTGTTNGCATTCTTTGGCATTGTCTTTCTTTGGGATTGGAATGAAAACTTACATTTTCCAGTCCTGTGACCACTGCTGAGTTTTCCAAATTTGCTGGCGTATTGAGTGCAGCACTTTCATGGCATCATCTTTCAGGATTTGAAATAGCTCTACTGGAATTCCATCACCTCCACTAGCTTTGTTTATGGTGATGCTTCCTAAGGCCCATTTGACTTCACATTCCAGGATGTCTGGCTCCAGGTGAGTGATCACACCATCGTGATTATCTTGGTTGTGAAGATCTTTTTTGTACAGTTCTTCTGTGTATTCTTGTCACCTCTTCTTAATGTCTTCTGCTTCAGTTTGAAAAAAAGCAAACTCAAATTTCAGTCCTGGCTCCTTAATGTAATAGCTCAAAGAATTTGGGCAAGCAATTCAGAGAAGTAATCTCTGTGCACTTAAATTTTCATCTTGAAATGCAAATAATATCCCTCAGCTGTTGTGAGGAATCACTAAAGTAATAAGATTATGATAGTGATGATTTATTGAATTCTTAGTATGTACCAAACCCAATACCGGGGGTTTTCATACACTTTGCCTTATTTCCTAGCATAATCCTACAGGATAGATATACTATCATTCTTGTTTTACAGATGCAAATTGAGTCTCAGTCTGGTGAAGTAACTTGTGTCATCTCCCATAGCTAGAGAACATATATAATCATCATGCATGGTTTAACATGGTATGTGTTTAACACACGTGGGTTCTCAGCTTTCATTCTGCCTGCAATACTAGCCATAGACAATTTTAAAGTCATTTGATTATTAAAGATAAAATCCTTAGAAAAGTGTTCCCCCTCTGCTGGTCTAGGATTTGTTTAAAGACTGCCATGTTCTTTGTGAATTTGATAGCATCTTAATCTATAGAAATCACACCACCTTATTGCAATGTGCTGAATTTCTCTGGTGGCAATTCCTCTAGGATACCTCCATCTGCAATTGTTTGCACCTGCCTCTCTCAGTGGCATTTCCCCTTCTACGTGATTCCCAACATGATGTGTTTATCATTTGAGTTTGAGCAACCTGAGAGATAATGTCAAAATCCATCAATCCCTCCACAAACTTTGTACATCCCTTGGGTTTGTGTAGAGGATAATCTCAGCAACTCAGCTCTCGAGAGAGTGGTGAGGCCTCCCAGAAGGGAACCCGGAGGCTGGAACCCTCCCCAGAGCATGGAATGTCATGCATGGGGGAATTTGAGTTTCATAGCATTTGAGTCCCAGAGCAGGGAGATGGGAACTGAATCGATGTCATCCATCCCCTGGGACGTCTGAAAGCTGCAGGTGGGACCCAGGAGCCCTTCCTTGGTCCAACGTGGGTCACCGAGAGCCCCTCTAGGAGTTCCAGGAACAACCCCTGCATCTAGTCTTCCCTTCTCCCTCAGTTTCTGGCCTTAGGTTTGGAGGAAACCAGTGATGCCTCAGGGCTTTGAACTGGTTTCTGAGGATTAAGGCTGGATCTCAGGCTCCCTCTCCTCTCAAGACAAGCCAGCAGCCACGCTGGCTTTTGTGGACTTGCCTCATAATGCGTTTGTTTAAAAAAAAAAAAAAAGGAATTAGTTGCGACATTTAAAATGAGAGACTGCATTATGAAACTCCACATTTCTGGCATCTCTTGAAAAATCACATCTGATGATCCCAGGCTGGCATTTCCACAGTGAGAGTAGGCTGGATCTAAGGAAGCCTCTTCAGACAGGACAGGCACTCCCCTGCATGCCTCAGTTCAGTGCTCATGGCTCCACACACTCTGAAGTTATTTGCCTGGTCCCCTGGGCATTTTGGCTTTGAAAGAGCAAAGGAAAGTAGCAATGGGATTACAAAAGTGTCATAGTTTACAACAGGAAAAATAAAAGGCACTTTTCAACTATTGCCTTCATATATTGTTATCAAGTTTTGCAGAAAGAGAAACTGGAGGAGAAGTTTATTAGCATGCTCAATGTTATGTGGTTGCTAAGTGGTAGAACTGTCATTTGAGGTGTGCAACCACAGAATCCCACTCTGCCTTTCCACCGCAATGACCTCACTGGGGATCTTCTTCCTCCTTATGAATAGGATACCCACTCATTCCTGAATCCCTAGGGTACCTGTCAGGCCCTTCAGAGTTAATATTATACCAAACACCATCCTCAATACCAGGAAAATCCAAGTAGAGTCTTGCACTGGCTAGCATCTTCTCTGCTCTTTTAATCCCTAATGAGGATGTGTGTAGTGATATTCAAAGAGGAGAGGTTCTCTGTAAGTCAGCCAGGTTACCATTTGCCTTAAGGTGAAGAGGTTCAGGTTAAGAAGTTGGATGACTCTCAGTCCCACAACTCAGCAGCCATCTGCACTTGACATCACTGGCCTGAATTTTCAGCCTCATTACATTCTTTCAGGTCCTTCAGTCCCAATCTTTAGTGTTGCCTGAGTTCATATTCATGTCCTAGGAGAGACTGCCATTTCTCAACCTATGCTTTACTGCTCCCACCTCCCCACTAGTCTTAATTGCTCTTGAAGCACTTCTGGTATTATTTTTTAAAGACTTCCCTCCCTTAATTATTTCTAAGAGCCCATAGAGGCTACTGTGTGTGTATCAGACTTTTATCCTTTGGGTTGCTATGGGACACCTGCTTCATTCTATCCAAGTTCCTGCTGCTGCTGCTAAATCGCTTCAGTCGTGTCTGACTCTATGCGACCCCATAGACGGCAGCCCACCAGGCTCCCCATCCCTGGGAGTCTCCAGGCAAGAACACTGGAGTGGGTTGCCATTTCCTTCTCCAATGCATGAAAGTGAAGTCGCTCAGTTGTGTCCGACTGTTTGCGACCCCATGGACTGCAAGCTACCAGGCTCCTCTGCCCATGGGATTTTCCAGGCAAGAGTACTGGAGTGGGGTGCCATTGCCTTCTCCATCCAAGTTCCTAGGGAGCTGCTTTTGCCAAACACCACAGTCTTTCATCTGACACCCTGGCCAAGGTGGGGGGTCAAGGTCATATGAGTTCTGTGCAGTAGTGGTAGAAACAATGCCTCTTCTCCTGTGTTATGTTTTAGTGTGGCTACCAAACTGCTAGTAGCCTCAGTTCTTAGAGAGTCTGACCTCGAATTTTCTTTTTTTGACGGTGGTGGTTTAGTCACTCAGTCATGTCCGACTCTTTGTGACCCCACCAGGCCCCTCTGTCCATGGGATTTCCCAGACTAGGATAGTGGAGTGGGTTGCCATTTCCTTCTCCAGGAAGGAACCTGGGTCTCCTGCATTACAGGTGGATTCTTTACTGAGGCACCAGGGAAGCCTGTTTTGTTTTTTTAATGTTTATTTATTTGGCTCTGCTGAGTCTCAGTGGGTCCCAGGGGTCTTGCATCATGCGGTGCAGGGACTCTCTAACTGTGTGCACACTTAGTTGCTTCACCGTATGTGGGATCTTAGTTCCCTGACCAGGAATCAAACCCATATCCTCTGAATGGCAAGGCACCACTGGACAACCAGGGAAGTTCTAAGCTAGATGGTTTTTATCACAGCACTCTTCTCCCTCCAGATATACCCTCCCATTGCTCTATAGAATCCAGAGGCGATGCCCAGGGGAAATGGGTTGGGAGGCACGATACTGAGCTGGAGTCTGCCCTTCTCCTTCAATGACTAAGGCTATATTACTGCACTGAGACAGTCCACCTAATGCTGTCTTCCCTAGGACTGAACTTTTTGTGCAAACCCTTACTATTATCTTACCCATTGTAGGCATGTCTGGATGATAGTGCTGAATGTGGTTCAGAGTTCAGTTGGAACCCCTGAAATCTTAGGTGGTAGTATTTTATATTATCTCATGGCCTTAAAGCCCAAATCATCTGAAATAGGCTTATCTTACAGCTTCAGTCCAGACACAGGTTGGCTTAAGTGCTCCTCTGGGTGCTTGGGTATGCACTTTCAGTGTCCTGTTTCCTAATGAAGAAAGCCTCATGACTCAAAGGAGATTTGGGGTTTAGATTCCTGCACTGTGTGGGCTGAGTAACAGGGCCCCAGGGCCCCAGTTGCTGCTGTAATAGGTGGGACTCCTGAGGTGACACAGAGGACAAGACATGGAACCCAAAGACAGGTTAAAGCCGGGCCTTAGGAGGAGACAGAGGCAGGAAACCCTCACACCACTGCCTTCCTCTGCAGGCTGGTTTCACCCCCACCCCTCCCCGCTCTCTAGACAGTCATCCTCAGCTGACAGGAAGGTGTATGGCCATCCCAGAGATCTCAGGTTTACATGTGAGAGCCAGAAAGAAGCAAACTTGTCACATCTTTCCCAATGCCACTTTCAACCTTCCAGAGAGTAGAACCTGGCTGTTTCTACTTAGATCCACGTTCACCTCTGATCTACCCAGCTCTGTCCAACCCACATGCTTGTGTCAATGGATCAAAGGCCATCCGCAGAGAAGGGATTCAGGGGATTTCAGGCATTCCAACGGAACTCTGAGCCACATTCAGCACTGACATCCAGGCATGCCTAGTGGGCAAGATAATAGTAAGGACGTGCACACACACACACACACACACACACAACACACAAAAAAAACTCAGTCCAAGGGAAGATAGGATTAGGCAGACAGTCTCATTGCAGTAATACACATCCATCATTCTATGTGATCATATCTCTTACATTCACTTGAATCTTCCTGGAATGGCACTGAGGAGGGGAGGGATGGTACTTAAGAGAAGTAGAAAGCAAACAATCTTGGTATCTAGTAGTTACAGAACGTTTCCTATACACCAGATTCCATACTGAGTGTGTCACAGGAATTATCTCACCTAGTACGTAAAACAAGATCATATCAGTGGTTACTATTAGCCTCATTTCATAATGAAGACACAAGGCTTAGGGAGAGCCGGCTGGACTAAGGTAGCAGGGCTCAAGCCAAAACTTATGCTTCTAGTTATTTTATTTAAAGTCTGGCACATCTAGGTTCAAATCTTGTGGTTTCCACTAGATATGTGATGTTGGACTATTCTGAGTCTAGTTTCCTGACCCGTAAATGGACACAAAAATACCTTTCCAATTTAAAAGGTTTAAGCAACTAAAGACTCTCATTCTCTTCCTCCATGTATCTGGGCTTCCCTGCCTCATCCAGGCACACCTATTCTCTCATTCAACCTGACGGTAACCAAAACATCCAGAATTTTCCAACCACTCCCTCATTCTCTATGAATTCTCAGGTTAGAAAAAAAGTGATAAGAAAGCAGTATTAGGAGTCAGAAGATATGGATTTGAATCTTGTGTCAGCGTTAAATTAATTTCTTGACTTAAGGCAGGTTTTTTGACAATGCTGAATCATAGTTTTCCCATCTATAAAATAAGAAGACTAGAATACTGCAAAGATATGGAAGTGGTGGCAGTGATGGTATATGTGTGTGTCTGTCCTAAGGATTAAATTAAGAAAGGCATGGGAAACGTTCTGGAACCTCTAAAGCACTGCACACTTTGAAGAGATTATTATTAAGGCAGAAAAATCCTAGAATGACCTCTTGGCCTGTTGCCTGGTTGCTGGGATGTTTTAGGCAGGCATTGTTTGCCCAGTACTTTCATACTCTTAATTTGTAGCTGGATGTGTTTGCACATCTTAACTCTTAGATGGCATGAGTCTTGAGCCTAGGGTGTGTCTTTAAAGTTTCTTTACAAAACTTAGAAATGATGGATGCCTAATAAATGCTAGATATACAGATAGAATTCAGGCTTTCTCTGCATTGGTCTTTCATGTTATTGTAGCAATGTTTTTCAATAGTCTGGTGACCTCTTAACAATGAGCATAAAAGCCTTTGAAAAATCTCAAAAAGCCCTGTTCAAATGCAAAGGTATTATTAAATTTTCAGGAGGTGCTATTATTACTAATACTATACGAATTTATGAGAAGCGATGGAAACCACAACTCTATAAGCAAAATTGCTTTTATTTCTGTTTTGTTCTTTGCATTTGGCAAAAACATCCTATATAGGTCAAATTTCTATATTTCTGTATCCTGTGTGCCTTAAGGCACATATTGAGCTATCAAAAGAAGAGAGAAATGTATAACAACTCAGAATCATGAAATTTCAGAGCTTAAAGATCATTATGTTCAGCTCTGTTATTTTATGGATGAGAAGACTATGTCTGAGAGACATGAAATGACTTGCCTAAGTTCACACAGTGAAATGTAACCTTTGTATGTCATTATTCTTCCTTGGGAACATTTGATGTCTTTGGTATATTGACATGTCCTTGGAAAGAAAACAACTTTTAAAGTGAAATCCTTTCTTTTAAGGGCAATGCTGCTGCTGCTGCTGCTAAGTCGCTTCAGTCATGTCCGACTGGGTGCGACCCCATAGACAGTAGCCCACCAGGCTTCCCCGTCCCTGGGATTCTCCAGGCAAGAACACTGAAGTGGGTTGCCATTTCCTCCTCCAATGCATGAAAGTGAAAAGTGAAAGTGAAGTCGCTCAGTTGTGTCTGACTCCTAGCGACCCCATGGACTGCAGCCCACCAGGCTCCTCTGTCCATGGAATTTTCCAGGCAAGAATACTGGAGTGGGGTGCCATTGCCTTCTCCAAGGGCAACGCTTCGTATCTTAAATTCACCAATGGAGATGGTAGAAATAAGGCAGTAGACGGAATTCAGAAACCCTTGCAAGCTCACCACTTATTTCTCAGTGCACCACAAATAAACCATTCAAGTAGCCAATTGCATTCCGGCCAACAAGCATCTAATCAGGTGACTTTCTTCAAATTAAATATTGAGTCTGTTGTTTAGTCATTAAGTCATGTCTGACTTTCTGGCAACTCCATGGACTGTAGCCTGGTAGACTCCTCTGTCCATGGGATTTTCTAGGCAAGAATGCTGGAGTGGGTTGCCATTGCCTTCTCCAGAAGATCTTCCCAACTGGGGACTGAACCTGTGTCTCTTGCATTGGCAGGCGGATTCTTTACCACTGAGTCACCGGGAAAGCCCCCACATGGAATAGACACTGATAAACACCATTTCCTTTTGCTTTTTCCTGTGTCAGGATGGGCTTCACCTAGCAGATCTGATGGAGTAGCAGTGGTTTAAATATTCTTTTGGCAAAGTTCATATTTAACAATGTCTGACTATTAAATTGCCAAAAGCAAGATATTATTTGGGCTTATTTGATTTTAATACATAGCAGGTGTTCACAGTGCATGATATACAATAAGAGCTGTACTGCTGTTTCACATATACTATCTCATTGAGTCTCCTGGAAACTCTATGAAGTTGGTACCCTCCACCTTTTACATGGGAGTAAACTGAAGCGGTGAGAGTGCAAGTAATCTCTTGAAGGACACCCGGAAACCAGCGGCAGAACCAGAATTCAAACCCAGGTCTGTCTGACAGCCAGGCCTGTTCTCATACCCACTATACTGTATACTGTCCTGAGAAGTAAATTTGCTGTCAAGAAAGCTGTGTTTAGTTCATACATCTGTACAACAACAACAACAAAACAAACAACCAATTGAAAAATGGGCAGAGATCCGAAATAGACGCTTTCCCAAAGAAGCTATACAGATGGCCAACAAACACATGAAAAGATACTAACATTACTAATTAGAGAAGTGCGAATTAAAGCTATAATGAGGTACCAGCTCATAGAAGTCAGAGTGCCATCAGTAAAAGGTTTACAAATAACAAATGCTAAAGAGGGTGTGGAGAAAAGGGAACCCTTCTATGCTGTTGGTAAGAATGTAAATCGGTACAGCCACTATGGAGAACAGTAAGGAAATTCCTCAAAAAAACTAAAAACAGATTTGTCACATGATCCAGTAATCCCAATCCTGAGCGTATATCCAAAAATAACTCTAATTCAAAAAGATACATAGACCCCAGTGCAGCACAATTCACAGTAGCCAAGACATGGAAACCACCTAAATTACCACCAGCAGATGAATGGATAAAGAAGATGTGGTTCATATATACAATGGAATACTACTCAGCCATAAAAAAGAATAAAATAATGCCATTTGCAGCAACATGGATGCAACTAGAGATTTACCAAGTGAAGTAAGTCAGAAAGAGAAAGACAGATATATGATATATATGTGTGAAATCTAAAATACGACGCAAATGAACTTATCTACAAAACAGAAACAGACTCACAGACATAGAGATCAGATTGCAGTGGACGAGGAGGAGGGGTGGTTGGGAGTCTGAGATGAGGCAATGCAAACAATTAAACGTGGAGTGGATAAACAACAAGGTCCTACTGTCTAGCACAGAAAATTCCATTCAGCACCCTATGATAAACCATAATGGAAAGAACATGAAAAAGACTGTATATATATGTATGACTGTCATTTTGCTGCACAGTGGAAACTACCATGACATTGTAAATCAGCTCTACTTCAATAAAATACATTTTAAGAAAGAAAACTGTGTTCTAGGAGTGTTACAGCAGGACTGAAAATTCTCAAGGCCCAGTGAGACCAAGAGCTAATGTGGGAAGGAGGCTTTAGGACAGGGCCTGAAGAAGATGGTTTCTAGCTTGGAAAATGAGGAGCATTGTCATACAGGATGTGGCACTGAAGTTGAGTCTTGAAGGACTTAGTTATCCAAGGACAGGAGTAAGCACGGACAAGCAAAGGGCCAGGGGTGAGAAGGGCAAGGTACTGCTGGGAAGCAGGCAGTGAGTGTTTCAGGAAAACTGGATCCTGAGGGCTGTGCAGGGGAGCATGGAGGCAAGGGCTCTGAAACCCTAAGTGATGCCAGATCACCATGGGCCTCAGGTGTGACGCTAAAAAGTGTGCATCTCAAATTGAAGTTTCCTAAAATGACCCTTAAAGAGATGAAAGGAAAAAAAGAATGAAAATAAAAAACTAAGACCCAAGAGTCTGAGACACGGTTATCATTTATCAGTGAGAATTGTCAAAATATGAGCTTATGGATTTAGTCAGATCTCTTCTGAAAAAGTCACATCAGTTTACAGAGAAAAAAGGCTTTTTTTTTAACCACAAAGAGAAATGATTTTGCAAACAAATACTTGTTCATTTGAAAAGCTTTCTTTCTGAAATGTGATATAATTTCCATTATTTAAATGAAAATACGATTGTGGGTATTTTTCCTAGGCTGGATAAAATACACCTAGAACTTACACTTTACTTGTGAATTCTTTGCCTTCCTCTTACCCTCTTTCTCTCTGTCCCTTCCTTTTGCTTGCATTTGAACTTAGCTTACCCCTTTGTCCTGGACAAGTGGTATCTTTTCCAACTTTAATTCTGCTCTCTCCTTCATATTTTCAATGTTGTATTATGTTTAAATTTCATGCTAAGACATGGAAGCAACTTAAATGTCCATCAACAGAGGAATGGATAAAGAAAATGTGGTACATATATACAATGGAATATTACTCAGACATAAAAAGGAATGAAATTGGGTCATTTGTAGAGATGTGGATGAACCTAGAGACTGTCATACAGAATGAAGATAGAAAGAAGAAAACAGATATCATATAATATCACTTACATGTGGAATCTAGAAAATGGTATAGATGAACTTATTTGCAAAACAGTAGTAGAGACACAGATGTAGAGAACAAATGTTTGGATACCAAGAGGGGAAAGGGGGATGAAATACATATGTATGAAATAGATAACTAAAGGAGATCAGTCCTGGGTGTTCATTGGAAGGACTGATGCTAAAGATAAAACTCCAATACTTTGGCCACCTCATGTGAAGAATTGATTCATTGGAAAAGACCCTGATGCTGGAAGGGATTGGGGGCAGGAGGAGAAGGACACGATAGAGGATGAGATGGCTGGATGGCATCATCGACTCGATGGATATGGGTTTGAGTGAACTCCGGGAGTTGGTGATGGACAGGGAGGCCTGGCGTGCTGCGATTCATGGGGTCGCAAAGAGTCAGACATGACTGAGCGACTGAACTGAACTGAACTGAATGAGAACCTATAGTAAATATTGCTTAGGGAACCCTACTCAGTGCTCTGTGGTGACCTAAATGGGAAGGAAATCCAAAAAAGAGGGGATATATGTATACATATAGTTGAGTTACTTTGCTGTACAGCAGAAATTAACATACCATTGTAAAGCAACTATACCCCAATGAAAAATTTTTTTAATAAATAAATAAATTTCACATTCACTGCAACGTGAATTCTCAGCCACCAGCACACCCAATATCCCTGGCATGACCAAGCTGAAAGGTACCATCAAGAGAGGATATAACCTCAGATTACAGCTGAGAAGACGAAGGTGCAGAGAGGGAGCATGTCTTTCTCAAGAACATGACACCAGTTCAAGTTTGAGCAAGCTCCAGGAGATAGTGAAGGACAGGGAAGCCCGGTATGCTGCAGTCCATGGGATTGCATAGAGTCAGACGCAATTGAATGACTGGACAACAGCAAGGCAGGGCTGGACCCTGACCTTATCCTCTCTTCCCCATCCAGTGGTCATTTTAGCACATCATCTGAGCACATGTGTAAGCAGGGCTTGGGGAGAATTGTTTCTTAGGAGTGGTTGGTTCGCAGAGTTCCAACAGACTTCTCATGTGCTATTTCAAGATAGAATCCTTGGGGTATTTAGAGCTGGGGGGAACTTTGAGATCATCAGATCCACTGTCCTCCTGTTGCAGAGGAGATGACCAAGACTGAGAGAAGTGAAGAGGGTCTTGCCCAGATCTCACAGCTGGAGAAGGGCAGAGTAAGGTCAGGGATTCCAGTCCACTGACTCTCAGGCCCATGTTTTCTCTGTGTACATGCTCATCCTTATTCCTCAGAGTCTCTACTTCAAGAATCCATCTCTTTACAGTCTCACACACTGAAAAGAGTTCTGCTGCACAAAGCCTGGAGGAGCTTCAAGTGGAATGTATCCATACCAGGATGAAGCTGTGTCCTTGGTTTTCTTGAGATGGTCAGTTCAGGTTGGTGTGTGGTGGCGTGGAGGTGTGGGGAGCTGGCCAATTCTGCTCTGGCAAGTCCTTCATCCTTTCCTCCCCGAAATGTATCCCGGTTATTGATGTCTTTGTGAAGCCAGAGCCCAAGCCAGTCAAAGCAGAATCGGGAAATTTGAACTGGGCCCAACCCAGTCAAAGCCAAAACTTCATATTTGCACAGCATGGCTGCATCCACCCGATTCTCACACTCACAAAGGGAACACATGGTGAAGTCTCAATGGTAGATTGGGTCAGGGGTATGGCATGTGCATGTGTGAAATCACTGTGTGAACTAGTAAACATAATATATGGGAAAAAATGAAAAGAAATCCATAACTCTCCCTCATACTCCATTCTAACTCCTTTAAATAGATTAGATCCAAAGAAGAATATCAGTCCTGATCTCTGCCAACCAGTCATCATTTTCAACATTGTCTGACCAGTAAAATCACTTGGGAGCTTTGAAAACAATAGTGATGCCTGAGCTCCACCCTTAGAGATTTTGGTTCACTTGATCTGGGATGGCATCTAGACCTCAAGATTTTTTACAAAACTCCCCAGATGTGTAACATGAAACTAGGATGGAAAACCACTCAATTGGATGATCCAGTAACTTTCCCCGACTGCTGGGACCCATTCCTTTTGCTGTTGCTAAGTTTTTTGTAAAAACTTAGGGTTAAATGCCCTTAAAATGTGGTGTTACACTGCGTCATTCAATCTCATAGACACTTGTTGAGTGCTTGATGGTTAGATGGACTGCAGGGGGTGAATAGATGAATGAAAATGCCCGTGGTCCTAGAAGAACGTAGGGTAAAACAAGGGCCTCAATCTCCTAGACATTAATAACTACTGCCTGGGAAGATAGCAATCACTTTTTCCTGGGAAAATCCTAAAGGCCTTATAAAATTGAACCTTGAATATTCTATAACATATGGGAACAATTTTTTCTTCTTAGTAGATGATTCACTTACAGGGAGGAGAGGCCTGCTTAATGGGAAGGGTGCTTCGATAAGTCCATCATCGTGTTCAAAAGCGCCTTCGGCCAGTGTCTGGATTTGCAAGATGGACGTGTCCCTGCATAACAGAGAGTGGGAGCTGGAAAGTAGGGCTGAATGCCCTGTAGAGAAGAGCTCAAAAGAATACTTGGTGGCTTTTTCACCAAGAACTAGGGCTCAGCACTTACAGCAACATGAACGGATCTAGAAACTGTAATACTGAGTGAAGGAAGTCAGAGAAGGAGAAATAGTGTAAGACATCCCTTATATGTGGAATCTAAAAAGAAATGATACAATTGAACTGACAAAACAGAAAGACTCACAGACTTGTGAATTTATGGTGTCCTGGAGGCGTGGGGGCGTGGGAAGGGGAGGTGAATGGATAGTCAGGGAGTTTGGGGTGGACATGTGCACACTGCTATATTTTAAATGGAACACTAACAAGGCACTATTGTATAGCATGAGGAACTCTATTCAATGTTATGTGGCAGCCTGGAGGGGAATTTGGGGGAGAACGCATACTTGTATATGTATGATTGAGTCTCTCTGCTGTGTACCTGAATCTAACACAACATTGTCAACTGGCTATCCTCCAGTACAAAATTAAAAGTTTTTTAAAATGTAAAAACAAAAACAACTTTTTAAAAATGTGGCTCAGGAGTCCATTTCAAATAAGATTTTTGAAGATGAAAGTTTAGGTATTATGGAATGGGAATTCTACCTTTCATGTTTACTAAGAAACCTTCAATAAAATCTGCACTGTTCACCAATGATTTGGTAAGAGTGAATTATGTGCGGAAAATACAAAGAGGATACTGAGTCCCATTTTGAGATGGGCTGGGTAAAATTGGAGGATACATATGAGGCAACATCTCAAGGGCAGGGCTGCTGGATTTAGCAATAAAAATTCCAGCTCCATCAAGTTTAGTTTGAATTTAAATAAATACAAATAATATTTTAAGTATGTCCCATGCAGTACTTGGACATACTTATACTAAATATTATTCAATATTTATTTGAGATTCATATTTAACTGGGAATCTTGTATTTTATCTGGCAGTGGTTTATGCTTGGTGGGGCTTTCACAATCAGGGAGTCAGGAAGTGAACAAAGGCATGGAGGAGGGAGAATGCAAAGTGTATTGGGGCATGGGGAAGGGTAGGCTGGGAGTTGTCTGGGCAATACAGTAGGAAAATAATCTATAAACATATCTATAAGGCTCTGAATGCCAGTCTGACTGATATATGCTCTGTCAGCAATGGAAATCCTGTCAATATGTCAAAGGAAGGGAAATCATATGGCCCATCCATCTATCCATTCATCCATCCATTGGTCCATCTATCCATCATTGCATCAATGTATCTGTATGAATATGGCATATGGTAAAGCGCACATCCTCTGAATTTATATTCTCATTCTGCTGTGTGCTCACTGAGCAATGTTTGGCAACTCATCCGGCTTCCCTCAGCCTCTCTTTCTTGAGAAATGGGCATAATTAGGTCTTCATCCTATACTTTTCATCAGGATTATCACGCTATCACACAAGTGCTGAGCAAACAAGGTCGTCTTGAATGACCTCTTGAGGCCTTCCTTGAAAGCTCCAATACTGTGTGTACCAACTTTTACCCTTATTACCCTAAAACATTCCACTCAGTCTGTCAGTTTCAACCTTTTGCAAAAGCACTGGACTTTATCCCTTACCAGGGCCCTTACCAGTGTGTAAGGACAGCATCCCTCTCTCCTGCCAAGTCAGTATACAGGTGTTGCTGTTCCTTCAGATGTGCTACAAACTGTTTTCTCATGATTTCCATTGAATCTTCAGGGAGATCCGTCTGCTATCATGAGGGAATAGATTGGGATGGGGCAACAAACTGGAGGTAGAAAACGTTCCAGAAGACTATTCTTAGAGTCCAGATTAGAAGTAATGAAGACCTGAACCAGAGTAGTGGAAAGGGTGAGCTGAAAATGGAAGAAATGGATGGGAAGAAATGGATGAGAATAAATGACCCCGAAATAAAAACAAAGAAAAGTTCTGACCCCAGTATTTTGTCCCTTTGACATTGCTTCCATTTCCTCTAGGGACATGTCCTGGATAACGGTGAAATAGGATATTCCTTGGCAGTTTCAGATGACACCACCCCTGACTTTCCATTGGATGATTGAAGGCCCAAAATAGCCTCTGGTCCCAGAGGCGGGTGATTCCTGGGACTCAGATTCCTGTTCTGAAAAATTCGGGGAAGAAGCCAGGCACTTGCCCACTCACGCTCTCACCAGCTGACCCTGCTGCCTGCTGACACAGAGCATGTGCCAATTCCGATGAGCCTTGTGGCCTAGCAAAGCTGGCCAGGTCCTGCATTGCTGCTCAAAGAAGCCCTCCTGGAAGGGGTGAGATATGCAGAGATGTTTTTCCTACTAGGAGTCAATCAGACTGATTGCTTGGCAATTTGAGGTAGAGGTGGGAGGGAGACAGAAAAATTAGAAGGGGCAGAAGACAAACCCAAGTGTAAACCTAATGGTCAATCTGAAAGCAGAGAAGACATTTCAAACAATTGAGTCTTAGTATTGCTCAAGCTTTACAAAGGCCTTAGGAGTCCTGCAGAACAATCCAAGCTTTAGTGAAACGACATATGGGAGTTCATCTCGCTCAGAGCGGGCTGCTCGGAGGTGGGACAGGTGATGACCTGTCTGCCCTCTGGCTGGTGGAGCTTTGTTCTCTGCACTGCTGCCACTGGACCTTCATCTGCAGGCTCAGCCCCCAGAGTTTGTGTCTCCTGCTGCTGATCACAGTGAATTTGAAGAAATTTGAGGACCCTAGTTTGGGATTCAGTGTTTGAGCTTTCTGGTCATCCCATCCTGACTCTGAATGCTGATTTTTGTATCTAGAATTGTTTTTCTTGTTTCTATGGTAAGGCTTCTACTTTATTTGATTTCCTCTGGGCCTAGAGTCCTAGCTGGTTAATAGATAGGCCTTAAACTCCCATGCCCAAGTCCTAGATACCAGGTTAGGACTAGAATTCTCTGATGTTTCCTAGTCATGCTTACCTGGAGGAAGTGGAGTTTGGTGCAGTGGTTCTGCCCTAGCTGGTCAAGAGAACCACTGGGAAACTTTAATAGATGCCTGCTCCCCTCTCCAGAGATTATGATTTAACTCATCTGGGGTGGAGTCTGGGCACAAATATTTTTTAAATGTTCCCTAATGATTCAAGTGTATAGATCCTGATCAAGAGCCACTGGTCTGATGATTAAGATTGGGGCCCTTGGCATTTGCAACAATAGGAATAGACCATAAGGGCATTATGCTAAGTGAAATAAGTCAGACAGAGAAAGACAAATACTGTACGATCTCATTTATATGAGTTGAACCTTAAATCAGACTAGTGTTTTCCTAGGTCAGTCTCAAGGCAATAGAAATAAAAACAAACAGAAACAAATGGGATCTAATTAAACTTACAAGCTTTTGCACAGCAAAATAAACCATAAATAAAACGGGAAGACACAGAATGGGAGAAAATATTGCAAACAATGCAACTAACCAGGGCTTAATTTCCAAACTACATAAGCCACTGGGTTTCCTATGTGGTGCTAGTGGTAAAGAACTTGCCTGCCAACGCAGGAGACTTAAGAGACGCACGATTGATCCCTGGGTCAGGAAGATCCCCTGGAGGAGGGCATGGCAACCCACTCCAGAATCTTACATGGAGAATCTCATGGACGGAGGAGGGGCCCATAGAGTCACAAAGAGTCGAACATGATGAGGCAACTTAGCACGCATGCACATAAGCAGCATGTACAACTCAAGAACAACAAAAAAATTGAATAATTCAATCAAAATGAGCAGAAGTCCTAAATAGACATTTTCCCAAAGAAGAAATACAGATGGTAAATAAGCACAGGAAAAGATGCTCAACACTGTTAATTATTAGAGAAATGCAAATCAAAACTACAATGAGGTACCACCTCACAGAAGTCAGAACAATCATCATTAAAAAGTCAACAAATAACAGACGGGAAAGGGTATAGAAAAAAGGAAACCTTTCTACACTGTTTGGAGTAGGAAATGGCAACCCACTCCAATATTGTTGCCTGGAAAATTCCATAGACAGAGGAGCCTGGCGGGCTACAGTCCATGGCGTCATAAGAGTCAGACATGACGGAGTGACTTTCACTTTGACTTTTCTACACTGTGGTGGGAATGTAAGTTGGTACAGCCACTATGGAAAATAGTATGGAGGTTCCTCAAAAAATTAAAAATAGAATTGCCACATGATCCAACAATCCCACTCCTGGACCTATGTCCAGAAAAAATGCTAATTCAAAAAGACACACGCACCCCAATGTTCATTGCAGCACTATTTACAAAGTCAGGACATAGAAGCAACCTAAATGTCCACCAACATATGAATGGAGAAAGCAGATGTTGTGCATATATACAAGGTAATACTGCTAAGCTGTAAAAAGAATGAAATAATGCCATTTGCAGCAACACAGATGCAACTAGAGATCACCATACAAAGTGAAGTAAATCAGAAAGAGAAAGACAAATACCAGATGATAGCAAGTATACGTGGAATCTCAAATATGACACAAATGAACTTACCTATGGGACAGAAAGAGACTCACAGACATGGAGGACAGACCTGTGGTTGCTAAGGAGAAGGGAGTTGGGGAAGGGATGGACTGGGAGGTTGGGGTTTGCAGATGTAAGAGTTTATATATAGAATGGATAAACAGCAAGCTTATAGCACATGGAACTGTATTCAATATTCTATGATAAACCATAATAGAGAAGAATATAAAAAGAATGTGTATATGTGCATTTTATATTCTTTTATAAAAGAATATAGATAACTGAATCACTTTGCCCTATAGCAGATATTAACACAACACTGTAAATCAATTATACAATAAACAAAAATAAAAAACTGAACTTATAGAAATAAAGATTAGATGATGGCTACCAGGGGTTGGGGGTCGAGGCAAAATATACAACCTTCAATTATTAGAAGGAATGTGTTTTGGGGACGTTAATGTATACACCGGAGAATTGATGCTTTTGAACTGTGGTGCTGGAGAAGACTCTTGAGAGTCCCTTGGACTGCAAGGAGATCCAGCCAGTCCATTCTGAAGGAGATCAGCCCTGGGATTTCTTTGGAAGAATAATGATGCTAAAGCTGAAACTCCAGTACTTTGGCCACCTCATGGGAAGAGTTGACTCATTGGAAAAGACTCTGATGCTGGGAGGGATTGGGGGCAGGAGGAGAAGGGGACAACCGAGGATGAGATGGCTGGATGGCATCACTGACTTGATGGACGTGAGTCTGAGTGAACTCCGGGAGCTGGTGATGGACAGGGAGGCCTAGTGTGCTGCGATTCACGAGGTCGCAAAGAGTCAGACACGACTGAGCGACTGAACTGAATTGAATTATAGCATGGTGATTATAGTTAACAATAATTTATTTGAAAGTTGCTAAGAGAATAGACCTTTAATAGTTTTATCACAAAAAATAACAGTAATTATGTGATGTGATGCCGGTGTTAGCTAACATTATGGTGGTTATCATTTTGCAATATATAAGTGTATCAAAGAAACACATTGTACTTAGTTTATACAATGTTACATGTCAGTTATACCTTAATAAACCTAGGTGGGGAGAAAAATGCCAGAGTCATAATGAGAATGCCAAGAGATTAACACAGAGGCAGCAGTAACTTGTAGGTAGCATATGAACAACGAAAGGAAACAATGCTGATCTGAAAAAAATGGGACCTTGAGATTTTATAGATGAGGCTTCAAATCTGACTTTATCATTTACTAACTGTGTGACCTTGGGCCAAGTTATGTAGGCTATCTATTGTCAGTTTCCTTGTCTCTAAAATTATATGAATCACACAGTTGACAAGTATTTTAGATAGCATGCAAAGGACCTAGCCTGGCATCTGGTACAAAAGAGCAATGTAAATTATTGCGAGTGTCAAACTCTTTCCCATGTTCAATTAAGTCCTAGAGTCATCACTTCTTTCTGGGCTTCTCCCATATAGATCACCTGTCTGAAGCCCATGGAATTCACTCTCTGTGAACACATCTGTAGAACATGCTTTGTCCTTTCATGCCCCAATTCTGCTCCAACCTGATGGGCACATCCAATCCTTGGCATATTGACTTTGCTGCCTGATGGATCCCATCACCTATTGGATCTGTTCTTGAGAACCTGAGGAAATCTGAACAGCAAACTGAGTTCATCTCCTGCGTCAGTTCTGTTCCACTTAAGGTCACAGAGCGTAACACCTAATCTCTGCTAGGACAACATGGATAAGTAGGGGACATAGGCCCTCTCCTGATGCCAACCCAGCAGGGCCTGGATCACCACCTTTTCTCTCTTCCACCAAGCCCAAACACAAAACAACTTTATAAAGTTTTGACCTAGAAGGATTGGGCATTCCTAAGTTTAGTAAGTGGTTCTAGAACACTCTGCCTGTCTACTCACTGTAGACAGTCCTGGCCACTCACAGGAAGCCCTTCTGAGCTGCTATGAGATGGAAGGGGTGACAGCTGTCTCATTTTCAGCTGGCACAGAGTTCTAGAAACCGTGCCCTCATGTTGTTCAGCACAGACTAGAGTGTGTCCACTTCTGGAAGGGACACCAGCCAATATGAGCCTCTTGGCATGTTAACCCTTAAAAGAGCAAGCCAGTCTTCTTTCAAAAGCTAAAAACTGTAAGCACCACGAGTGCTCCACCTTTTTGATGGAGGTCCAACTCTTCTGAGATAAGTAGCCACTTCCATTTCTCTTGTTTCCATATTTGCCCTTACACGGCTTCTATTAAATTCTGCAGGGGTTAACAGACTGGCTCCAGACCAAGACTGTCTGGATCCCAGACCGTGCTCGGCTACTCACTAGTGACCTTTGGCAACTTCACTGAACTCTCTACCCTGTCTTCATCTCTAAAATGGGAGACCTAATCCAACCAGCTAGTCTATGGACTCTTAAGAGGATTAAGTGAGCACGTCTTCACAAGGTGCCTTGAATGTTGCCTTCTAACAGTCAGCACGAATCATTCTTACTGTGTGAAGGGCTGGATGACCTGCAGCTCAACGATGAGGTGGGATCTTCCTGATGGGACGTGGCCACTTTTACAAGTATGGCTCTGGTGCCTTGTATCTCTTTCCAAGGATGACTCTGTGAGTTCATCCATTTTACCCTGGCTTCCATTTTTTCCATTCAGTTGGGATGGATACTTAAAGGATAATTTCTAGCAGACAGTCTAGAAAGATACCTTTGACTGTAGTACATCTTCTCCATTTCCCTAAGTGTGAGTATTGGCCACAATTTAACTGTCAAGGAATGTTGCAAGGGGCTACACTAGAGTTGCCTTCCTGAGTCTTCCAGAAAAGACAAAGTGGTCTTAGATGCTAATGAAACACAGATGAAATAGGATACCCTCTAGGGGTCAGAGAATATTAGAGAACAATCTAATATCTGCTCTAGATGAGCCCAGCTTATCTGCAGTCAATAGAGTTTGAGACTTTTCCATGGGTCTATCATTTTTCTTAAGGGTTTCATGTGTATTGACCTATTTGATTTTCACAAAATACTATGAGGTAAGTGATAGTATTTTGTACCTGTCCTTTCCAAGTGAAGAAATTAGGACACAGAGAAGTTAAGTAACTTGTCCACAGACACACAGTTCTAGTATCAGAGCTGAAATTCAGAACCCTGCCCTCAGGTTTCAAAATCCATGGTCCTGTGCTCTGATGGGGTGATAAGTTGGATCCCAGAAGAAATAGTGTCCTGAGGTCACCAAGAAGGGAAAATCAGCATGAACTGGGAGCAGACATACATGGAACTAGAAAGAAAATTTAGGTTTTTCAGAGATTCAGGCCCAAAGGGTTCTGTGCCAGGAATAAGCCAAAGTTGGGAGACTAGACAAGGAATTCCAGATTCTTGCCTACCTAGAGAGGTTTGTCTCCTAAGGGGGCCAAAGTTCTTTTCAGACTGACCTTCCCTAAAAGTTTGCTGTGAACAAGTCTATTGGGTGTGGTGTTGCCATGATTTATCATGTGACACCCTTATTTTCAATGCCATTGTCTCCAGAAAGAGGCCATTCCTAGAGTGCTGGGGGGAGAAGCAGGTTGAGAGCTGCATGACCTTGGTGAAGTTATAAACCCAAAGGAATCAAAAGGCAAGTCTCTTCTGTTTTGGAGGTTCTTGCATCCTGACTTCACAGGATGCAAATCCTGCAGTTTGATCCAGGGTTTCCTGACCATAATTCAGCAAAACACACCAGATCTCTCTTTCCCAGGAACCATTTCCGTCACGGAGTGACATACAACATAGGCACATATCTTTGTCTGGCTTTGAAAGCAAATTTAGAGCCAGGCAGAAAATGTTTGCACCTTGAAGAATATATGGGTACCTTTGCCAAGCAATTTCCTGCCCAATTGTCAAAGAGCTGGAAACAGTTTCATAGTTATGTGTGAAGGGAAAACTTCCGGGGGCGTCTCCCGCCCTTCCTCAACTCTCATTTTGACGGGGCCTCCTGGTTTCAGTCTCATGATACATGCTGCGCTGTGTGCTCTGTCGCTCAGTCATGTCCAGCTCTTGCAACCCCAGGCAAGAGCACCAGGCACCCACCTGTAGCCCACCAGGCACCTCTGTCAATGGGATTCTCCAGGCAAGAACACTGGAATGGGTTGCCATTTCCTTCTCCAGGGGATCTTTTTGACCCAGGGATTGAACCCAGGTCAGAATGATAGACTCAGGGTGGAATTTACCTCCAAGACCATCCAATTCGTTTCTTCCTGCCACAGATGAGGGCTTGAAGCTTCAGAGATCAGAAATGGCTTTGGCCATTCTAGTTAAAGACTGGACTCCCAGGATTCCTGGCTCCTAAGGTAGGCTTGTCAGTGCTCAGGTTTCCATGTTGTTTAATAAATAGGTAACATACCTATGTGGACACCCTCCACCCCAGCCCATAAATGGAGACTCTTCAAATGCAGTTTGCAGTGTCTTAAATGTGCAGGAATATGCACACACAGACACACGCACACAGATGGGGTGAGGGTGAGAATATATTATTCTCCTGTCCTCCTTTCCAGAAATAGTTCCTACGATTAGGAAAAGGTTTGCCACGGAGACTGGAGAAGCCCTTTGCATTTGCAATCTGGTCACTCTGGAGGGGTGAACCTAGGACTCTTCAGCTGGACGTTAATAGCTGATTAATTCAGAAAGCTTATTTAATTTGTGACCGATATAGCTCTGTTTTGCAAAGAGAGGGCTGTGTTGGCAGATGCAGAGACCAGCTCCCCAGATGGAATAATCTTTTTCTTATTAATTTGCTGTATGTTGCTTCTCATTTCTCACAGTCACTCCAAATGTGTTACAAACGACTACATGCTCTGGGTCCTGAATCCACTATTGCTATAGCTTTGGGGAAGAAAGGAAAAAAAAAATATTGACTGTCAGCTGCAGTGAGCTTTCCCAGCACTTATTTCCATGCTCGATTTTTAAATCAACATTGCTATCTCCCATCACTGAACGCTGCTCCACCTGGGAGCAGCCATTGCTCTGGTGTTTTTTAGGAAACGACAATCTAGATGGTTTGAATGATGTTTTCAGGGCCCTGGAAAGAGGTCAAGGTGTGGCTGGGATTGAAAGTCACAGTTCCAACTTCTTGGGCTGTGGAGTCTTCCTATTGTCTAGTGTAAGTAGCAGGGTATTTACTCCCTTCAGGCCAGGAATGCATGAGCATTGCCTGGAGAGCTTGCTAAAAACTCTGATTTCTGGCCCTGCCCCTAGAGCATCTGATTCAGTAAGTCTAGGGTAGGGCCTGAGAATGTGCATTTCTCACAAGTCTCTGGGGGTGCTGCTGCTTCTGATTGGAGAGCGCACCTTGAGAACCATTGCTTAGTTGAATGAGAGGCACATACAGATAGGATCGCAGTGAGTGGGGCAACCGAGTGACTTTACAACAGGTAGAAAGGTCTTCAGGTAAACACATCTCCGTACTTTTTGAAGAAGGTCTCTGATGTTCGTTGCTCAGTAGTGTCCGACTCTGGGACAGAGGAGCCCGCCAGACTCCTCTGTCCATGGGACTCTCCAAGCAAGAACACTGGAATGTGTTGCCATGCCCTTCTCCAGGGGATATCCCCAACCCAGGGATCAAATTCAGGTCTCCTGCATTGCAGCAGACTCTTTACTGTCTGAGGGTTTTTATTTTGTTTTGTGTCTTTCGCTTTCCCCCTGTTGCTAAACACCAAATTAGAGTTTAGAAACGATTGTGATTATTTTTTTAATGTTAAGGCTCAATGGAGACTGTAGACTAAATTAATTTGACTGTGTACCTCAGTACGTGATATGGATTTTTCCAAAATATGAGCACTTAAGCTGGACAAAAATATTTCCCCTGAGTTCAGCCATTCTATGCAGACCAGCTCCTGGTTCCTAAGGAACCATCTGAACAGCATACAGCACCACAATGCAATGCTGCAGAAGCATCCCTGTGATGATTTCTAAATGCAGAACATGGACCCCAAGCTCAGTCTTTCAACCAACATTTTTTTCTTGTCACTTACAGGCTTATGATTATTAATACCCTGTCATTAACTACAGTGTTCTGTTTGCGGTGTTTTAGGACAGAAGGGCTTATTTTTGCAAAGGAGAAGTACTTTTGTTTTGCCAGATACAAAAATTAGCAGCTCACAGTTAAATATACAATGAATGCAAAGGTCCTACTTGTTTATTTTGCATGTGTGTGATGGGTGGGATAAGATTTAATGAACTGGAAGACCAGCTTTTACAAGTCTATGCTACTGACATTACTAAGCATACAGGATTGTCAGAAAAGCACATGTCAGGTTGCACAGCTCCTGATCTAGGATTTTGTGCCTAGCAAATAATTTGAGGGATTGAGGTAAAGGCCTACGG
Source organism: Redunca redunca (assembly GCA_006410935.1). NCBI lineage: Eukaryota > Metazoa > Chordata > Mammalia > Artiodactyla > Bovidae > Redunca > Redunca redunca. The sequence goes on along the minus strand of SJYQ01001402.1, from coordinate 447,010 downwards.
AAAGCCTATAGAGCCACATAAATGGCTTTTTTTCTTAATGAGGAACATCCTGGGTAAGGCCACATATTTTAGTAATATTTAAACATATTCTTCAGGCAATTTACTGCATCTACTCACAAATCAAAAAGTGGCTAGAACTGAAGGTACAAGGGATAGAGGTGTGGGTCAGGTATTTATTAGCTGAAATGTACATAAAGGCTGGCTGGTTTGGAATGGCTGCATCTACTCTCGCCAGAGTTTGGTTCTTAGGTGGGGAGTTCATAGCCCCAACCACCAGTTAGCTTACTGTAACCAACAGCAGTCAGTTTCCCAATTATTTCTCCCCCAAACCAACCACCTAATCTTTTTAAAACAAGTTAAAACAACCCACAGCTTAAAAAAGAAAAAGCCCAGACTCCATCACTAATTTTGCTGTTCAACATTTTAAGCAAATTTGTGGATCACTGTTTCCAAGCTAAATAATTTATCTACCTGCATTATGTACGTAAGTTGCTTCTTATCTGAGTTATCAACCTCCTTTAGTTAACCATGGCTTACCAAAACATGCAGCCACTTCCACTTTAGCTGACTTATAGGACAGGCTTGATGAACATGGAGAAGACATGTATGTTTTAATTAAGCCTGAGCCCTAACGCTGCTGGGGTACTGGCTGAGCTGAGGCCAGGCATGAAGGCTTCTGTTACAGTTCATAAGGTGTTGACATTTTATCCAGAGTCTAATAACCACAGAACCAGGGAAAACTTAACACTGATCCATGCTAAGAATTCAGATTCTAACTCAGAACTGTGACAGAATTCAGTATTCAGAATTAGTACAGCTAATAAAAAGACTTCATGGACACTGCTTATGACCAGAGAGGCTTATCAATATGGTGATAAACAATAATAATGGTCTGGGTTATTTCCAGGCATCTTTGTGATGCAAGAGGTTTACCTTCTTACCCAGTGATTTGAGTACCTATTGACTACTCCTGTTATGTTCAAGTTGGATAATTTTGATCTTTTGTTGTTTGTTTGTTCCTTGGACCTCTTCTTCTGATGAAAACTTCCCATCATGTTTACCAAACTCCTTTAAGGACTTTGAATGTCACAATGAATTCTCACTTCTTTTTACTCAAGATTCAAAGTTTCCCTAAGTTCTAATTCCATGGCTGGGCTCCTGTTTTGATTGGCTATTGGGACTTCTAGAACTAAGAGCATTTTGCAAACTCACTGGACCATAGGATTGAGGAATTATGTCTTTGGATCTGCTCCTCCAAATCCACAGGTCTGTTTGTTATGACTTCCTTGATCCTTATTTATAAGACAATACAAGAGGAAACCATGTGTGTATATGTTTGAAATAGAAATGATACATTGCACAGATATAGTTCACCACGTTCTGGGGTGGGTTGTCAGTGTTCAAACGGGGAGTCTAAAGAGTAGGAACAGATGCTTTTTTCCCTTAATGGCCCTTTCTCTCATGTAAAATCCTTCCATTTATTTCCCTAAGATTTAGTGATAACTTTAAACACTTTAACTAAATTACCCAGTGGCTTGGCAGCCATGAATGAGGCAAAATCTTTTTAGAAATCCTAGCAATCTGTTAGACTGTGGGTACTGTGATATAAAATCTGCGTGTTCCACGTAGAAAAATTAAATCAGTGCAATGGATGTGAGCACATAATGCAAATGGCACCATTTCTAAACCAAGGGTACATGACCTGCCTCTAAATATTGAATTTCTATGTTTTTTTTTCAGTCACTGACTTTCTAAATTTGGGCCAATTTATCCTCATTATCCCTAAGTAAACCTACTTTGATTTTTTAAACAGTTATTTTATAATCAAATAGAGCCAGCCAGCCCTGATTCATGGATCCTGGTGTTGCTAGGATACATGGCTTGGTATTTGATGAAAGTATATCACTTCAAAGGGGAAAACTTTCAAGTGTCCTAGAAAATGACACTCCCCCGTCTTCCACTGTGGAAGACAGGCCCAATCCTAGAGCTTCTTGAAAGCTTGCAGACTGTAGGATTGGCCTCCCATGCTTTGAAATAAGCAACCTTTCTGGAGGGCTGTGCAATTGCTGAAACTAGTCAGGTTGATCTTAAAGCAAGGAACACACGTATTTAACAAAACACGTTTTCATGTTTGTTTTACAGTAAAGAGAAAAAAACCCAGAACCCCCAGATTTTATGTACTTTGAAAATATATTTAAAAACATTAAAAATTCTATATTTAAAACATATATTATATGTTAATTAGTACACTTAAATAGAACTTGTATTTACAATAGGCTTCTGATGCGATTAAGTTTTAATGCCAATTTTTTTCAAGAACATAATTATATAAATATACTAAAATACAATAAATATTTTTTTGTTGGTTTGTTTTACATGGTGAATAATATCTTTACCATAGAGAGAACAAGGCCACAGACATTTACTTACATTGTCAATGGGAATCACCATAAAAAAAGCAACAGGCCTGCTGCCATGCATGAAACACTTCTGCCACAAAGAGACCACAGCAAGACTTTAAAAAAAAAACAAAACCAAACAAAACGAAACACAAATGAACAGCAACAGAGAAAGATTTGAACAAAATCAACCTTAGGTCAATGTAAACCACCAAGCACGTGACTGTGATGTAGGTTGTTGAGTAAGAGACGGCCACTGACCACATGGTTGCTGAAATGTCTCCTACTTGGCCACAGATTTGGCCTTTGCAATACACTTTGAAACTGTGATGGGGACTTTTTTCTGGCTTTAGAATTCTGTCCCTTGAAAGGAGGCTGGGAAAAATTGACAGCAGATATTCTGAGAATTCATTACATGTTAAAGATAATTACAAAGATAATAATTTCAAACAGCACAAAACATACCTATACTACATAAAGTTATCCCTTCTTTTAAAGACAGGTATTTGGATGGTACGATAAAAGATAGGCTTGTTCTAAATGAAAGACTGAACAAGTTACACATTATTTGCTGATGGTATCTTCATTCCCTGGGTTGTGGTAGACAGCCTCTTTTGTTTATCCCTTACCCTAAGATGCAGCAAATTTCTTGAGGCTTTCTGATACTCCAGAACTAGCCCAGGAGATTTTTCAAGTTTACACGATGGGCTAAATGGGCCTCAGCACTAACTGTCACTGGGATCCCTTTTGACCAGGACTACTATTCCAGATCCCAACTCAATTTCTCCTAACCCAAGATGGCAGAGGGAAGGTAGGGACCCTCTCCATGAACAGACAGGATGGTCAGGAGGTAGAGAGCATCATTTCACCAGGGACCAACATTTTGTCAGCTTGTCCTGGTCTCTCCCACTGAGCAAGGTGCCTTTAAGCCTTTGGTATCTTGGATGGGCAGACACTGTTCCAAAGTCTTGTTCCTGGACAAGATTTTCTATTGGTAACTGTGGTCATCCAACCTGAGTTTTGGGGGGACCTTTCCCTGTTTTTCCTTCCCCTTTACTGAAGTTCTCAAAAAACAAAACCCTGGTTTCCTCATGTCTAATTTCAAAGCAATCAATGTTCATGTAGCAAACATCTCCCAACTCATTGAATCCATTTCATGATCACAATGCCACCTATGTGGTTCCAAAAATGCTCTGGGCTAATCCAGCTTTATGCAGAATTATTCAGGGGCAGAGGGTATAATCAGCTTGAGCGGGGTCCTCCAGCGAGAACCTCTTAGCACTGTTAGATAATGTAGGCACTTAAAGCTCGAGGTCCAAGCAACTTGACACGTGTCATGCCAGAGCCACCCCTGATGAGCCCTTTAGAGGTCTCCCTTCTGGAATGTCTCAAGTACCCTTCCCCACCCCCACCTAGACCTCAGCATGACCACTTAGAAATTTTTCCTGCACCACCTGGAAAGGATACATCTGCTCCACACAGCCTCCAGATGGCTGTTTAGTCTCATTTCACTGGCAGTGTGGACTCCTGCTCTGTCTAGGTGTTTCTGGGTCTGTATAGAACTCTACCTTTTGCTTTACCATGATTTTTTTTAATCCTTATAATGATTGACCCAAATGTTTACCCCTCATCTAAAAGAATTTTCATTTTCAAGTTATTTTTTGTTGTTTTTCCTCTCCTCTAAAACAAAAAAAAGAAGAAAGAAAGAAAGAAAAGAAAAGAAAGAAATCACTATTCTCTAGGCTTATGAGTGCCACGGTGTGACAAAACGTGTCTACTCATTTGCAGCAGTGGTAAACTACTTCAGAGCTGGCAACTGGTTTTTCTCCCTTAAGAGAAAACAAAACAAGGAGGGGACCAGAGGGGGTGGGGGGGAAAGAATGTGCTCAGAGTAAATGAAGATCTTTCTGACCAAAGAAGATCCCCCACACCCCCACCCACCGACCAAGGCCCAGAGGGTGAGTGGGCGCCTAAGTGGTGCGCCATGGGAAGTGGAGTGAGCACTTCATTTATTTGTCATAATTTTATTCACTTTCCAATCATCTGATTGATACTGCCAACATCTCTGCAACAGACAAATGAATCTTTTTATCAACCAGAATATAGATGGAAGGAATTCTTTCCCCAACCCTACACCCTATGGGAACTAAAAAACAAAACAAACAAAAAATAAACACAAAACAAACAAAAATATACCCCTCCCATCCCCGATCCCCTAAGCCAGTAAAGCGATGACAACAGCACCTTGACATTGTTTTAATTCCAACGCTATCAGAAGTTAAAAGCAGTCAAACAGAGTACTAACAAGAACGAAGATACTTACTGTCTAAAATGTAAACGGAATGTTTTGGTTCAAATTTTTGTTAGACTTTTTTTCTTTCTTTTTTTGTCTGTTTTCTGAAAGAGGACAGTTTGTTATCAATTCACAATTAAAGCAGCATGCAATTTATTAGTAGTATTTTTTAAACTTTTTTTTTTTAACGTTTTTCAATTCTTGGCAACGGCAACAAACCACAACATTGAGGAATGTAAAGCAGACTTTTTAAAGTTGTGCGCAAAAAATGACTGTTTCCCTTCTGGTCATGGAAATGTCCAATAAATAGATTGTAGAACCACTGTACTGTATAAACTTCATTTATACATGCAGTTCATAAAATTATTTTTTTCTTAACTGAATAATTTACCCTGTTATGTATATATACAAATAGATCATTTTTGTCTCAATATAATCTATACAACATAAAGCCACTATCTCCCCCTCTTAATGGTCAGTGTACATACACAAGAAGTGTCTATCCGTATGAACCGCCAGCCAATACGCTTTTTGCTATCCATGGTGAGGGCCCGCACGTACGACTGGGTAGTTCGGCACTGGGAGTTCCAATGCCTCTTGTCTATGCCCCTGCAGCCCTCCTTCGTGTAACCCATGGGATTGCACTTGGTCTCGTAGAAGTACTGCTTCAGCTGGCCTTTCGAGACGGGGACTTTTTCAAGGACCGTGACCGTCCCGCCCGACATGTCCACTGCGGTCTTTTTATCCGCTGCGGTCACCCACTCGCTGATGCTGTCGCACACGCTCAGCTCCCCGCGGCGGGCGGGGTCCGAGTGGCGCCGGACCCTCATGGACATGTTTGCGGCATCCAGGTAATTTTTGTATTCCTCGAGGAGGAAGAGGAGAGGGGGCTCCAAAGGCACTTGACTGCTGAGCATCACCCGGGACGTGTACATGTCCGCGTCTTTATTGTTTTCCTCGCTGGGCCGAACTTTCTGGTCCTCGTCCAACAGCTCTTCGATCACGTGTTCAAAAGTGTCAGCCAATGACGACGAGGACGTAAGGCCTCTTGAACCCACCTTGGGCCCATTCATGCTCTCCAGAGTCCCATGGGTCCGCACACCGGGGTAGGCCAAGCTGCCTTGTGCTCGGAGGTTGGCTTCTTTCATGGGGGCAGCCTTCATGCAACCGAAGTATGAAATAACCATAGTAAGGAAAAGGATGGTCATCACTCTTCTCACCTGGTGGAACTGTAGGGAGAGAGCAGAGACAGGACACAAGACGGTTTAGGGCTTTCTTTTGCTGGGATGCAAGGCAGCCCTCCGATTGTAATTCCAGGCCATTCTGCAAGGTCAAGGTTTCTGCTGTATTGGCGATAAACTTGCAGCTGCACCAGGCACAGGTTAATGTCAGTAGTGTGCGCAGTAGGCTTTAATATAAACCAGAGCTGTGCAGCCCTGGTCCCAAGGTTGAGCATGTAAACCCTAAATTAGATGGCTCCTGAGCAAGTGAAAAAAAACTAGGTTTTGAGTGTGCTTTCTTCCTCCCACTTGAGCAGCTTTGTAAGTTTAATTTTTAATGATCTCTGCTCAGGCTGTCACAAGAAACACAACATCACAAGTGTTACCAAGCAACAACTGCAGGGGTCATAGTCATTTTTTTCCCTCAACTTGGCAACATGGCTCTAAGGCAGGAATGTGTGATGGGACCAGCAGTGGCCTCTTGGGGGGTGGGCCTTTCTAGCTATGGACCATCCAGGCATGAATGAGAAAAGGAAAGTCAGGGAGCTACAAGGAGTCTTCCCCATTGACTCTTTCCTCCCGTGGAGATAATACATTAGAAGAAAGGAGGGACTTCGTTGGTGGTCTAGCAGTTAGGATTTGGCACTTTCACTGCTGTGGCCTCGGTTTAGTCCCTGGTCAGGAAACCGAGATCCCCAAAGCTGTGTGGCATGGCCAAAAAAAAAAAAAAAGGCAGAGAAAGATCATTTCATCAAGCCATCCAGTTTTACTGTGAAAAAACCAAAGGCCATGGAGGACTTGCCTCCCATCATGAAGAAAGTTTCTGTTAGAACTCAGGGCTCCCAAGTCAAGCTCCAGTGTCTACTTATTTTCCTTACTACACTTTGGGTGGCCATAATGAATATAAGTTTTGCTTATTCCCAAACAGAAATCATTTTCTACATGTTGATTTTAATGACGTGTCTATGCCTGGGGCTGATATGAAAGCAACGTGTCTGCTTAAGAGAGAGCTGAAGAAGGAGGCATCGAAAAGCTTGGAAGGCAATTCCCAATGCCTGCCATATGCGCATCCATGTGTATCTCCACTAACTCCCCTGGCCCCTTGCCCCTTGCTTTTCTGGCTCATATGCAGACCCATCTAAGAGAGCGTAGCCTCTCTTTTTATTGGAATGTGGCCTGTGTGCACGTGTGGATGCACGCAAGCCCTGAGCTGATCGTACCTTTAAAAGGCCGAGGAGCATTGTATACATTTTGGTACAGGCAGCTGGTGATTCTTTCTGGGCTTTTGAAGTTTTCTGGGAAGTCCCTTAAGAGCACACCACAAAATTAATCTTTTCCTGTTTGCCAGAGGGTAGCTATACTCTAAATTTGACTCTCTCTCTACAAGCATGCTCTGGGAAGCCAATTAGAATGAGCGAACAAGTGAAGTGAGAACATACCTACAGACACAAGGTTACCGTCGGATGGTGGAGGACGTCAGAGTCACTTACCTGAGGCGCCGCGTCCCTGAGTAGTAACGAGAAGCATCCTCCCCGCCCCCCACACCTGGACACTCTTAACTGACTCCTACTCCTCAGTTCTGGAGCAAGGACTTACAAAAAGACACTCATGTGCCATAGCTGTTATACTGTGTCAATCAGTAGGAAAGCGGACTGCCTGTCTGCCCATGAAGTGTCACTTGCCAGGGAAGGTAACCTACCTCCAGTCAGTAGGTCATACTGCAGAAAGAACTGAAACTCTGGGCATAAGGAACCAAGGTGTCTGTCCTCCACTTTTATTGAAATCACAGTTTCTACTACTATGGGGAGTCAGTCGCTCAGTCGTGTCTGACTCTTTGTGACCCCATGGACTGTAGCCCACCAAGCTCCTCCGTCCATGGGACTCTCCAGGCAAGAATACTGGAGTGGGTTGCCATTTCCTTCTCCAGGGGATCTTCCTGACCCAGGGATCGAACCCAGGTGTCCTGCATTGCAGGCAGATGCTTTAACCTCTGAGCCACCAGGGAAGCCCTCTTTGAGACTTAATTATTGCCCCCAGACACCAACCAATTTCCTTGCAGATTCACTGTTGCTTTGTGCAAATAGCAAGCATGCTTGGAGCTACTTGGAGTGCACAGTCTCAGATTGGCACAGACACAATGGTTTGAAAAAAACACAGATATCAATTCTGCTAATACCTGAACTTCTGGAAAGGTTCTGGATTCTACACCATCAAAGAACTGGATCCTCCAAGGATATTTCTATTCCTGGCAGGCGGTATTTACACACTGAATGAAAACCCTTTCTCCTAGCATTCCCTGTCCAAATTAAAGCAACCCAAGGGGCACCCCAAATGCAGGTCACTGAAAAAAGACAAATTTAGAATATTTTACTCCTGCCCTCTATATCATACTGGCTGAGATTTGCTGTGATGAGCTACTTTTTTAAAAAGAATTTTATTTTGGCTGTGCCAGGTCCTAGTTGCAGCTTAAGGGATCTAGTTCTCTGGCCAGGGATTGAACCTGGATCTCCTGAAATGAAAGTGTAGAGTCTTAACCAATGGATCACCAGAAAAGTCCCTGAGCTATCTTTTAATACCATATTTCATGAAATCTAAGATACCATCCTTATAAAACACATCATTTTAGGTACCACCAGGATACAAAAAAATGCAGCCAGGTAAACTATTGCTTTCATTACCACTTAGAATGGAAAAAAGCTCTTTTAGACGTATTTGGACATATTTTATCATAGATAACTTTTGTGCATATGTAAAAAAGAAAATTAAGCAAAATAACCTGGTTAAGGCAATGACAACTATGTTGTAACTGCTGCACAGCCCATGACAATAAAATGACATCAACTGTAAGACACGAGCCAATTCAGGGATGTTTTAAAAAATGAATAAGAAAATGTGCATCTTAGAATTAACAAAATGGGTAAGTTTAGTAAGTGTTTACTAACTGCCCACACTCGCTGCTTAAAATGGCCCAAGGTATTAAGATATCTTAAACTATACAGTTGGAAAATTATTTATCACTATCATACTGAGTCTTTAAATGATCCTTTTTTCTATACTTAGCTTAAAGAAGCTGACACTGTAAAGTTACTGCTTTTCACTTGTCTCATTTTGTCTTTTTATTAAAAACTTTTGGCTTATGAAAGTAGTTAGCACTTCATATATCACTTTCTCATCAGTTCCACAAGCAAGTACTTCAGAGGAACAAATGGCATCTGAGTAAATATAATTTGGCTTTCACCCTGAGCCCAAACATGGGCCTTCCTTAGAGCAGAACATCTGCAGACATTCAGTAATTAACCTACCTGGTGATAAAGCCCTGCCGGCACCCCAGCCCCCCCCAACACACACACATTTCTACAATGCTGCCTGCCTGCTGGCTTATAAGGTCAATACTTCCTGTAGGAACAATGTTCCTTTCTAACTCCTGTTTCTAACAATGGTTTCTTGATACTTTGGACCACCCAGGATGCAGGTTAGAAATCTTGGAGTCAATTCTGATAATCTATTTCTTTCAGAGTCTTTAAATCCAGTCAATGAAGAAATTCTGCTCATTTTTCTAAAATATGTTTCCTGTCCATCCTATTTTCTCCATCCCACTGCCACTATCTCAGCACAGCACTCCCCATCTTATTTTGACTATAATCCTCTCATCCCCTTCAATGTACAGGACATCCTTTCTGCTCCACTTAACTCTGATGACCACTGTATGACTAACCTCTCATCTTAGCCTCTTATATGAAGACATGCAATGACTATTTATTTCACCAGATCAAATCCAACCTTTTTTTTACTTGGCATTCAACACCTTCCAAAACCTGGCATCATCCTACTTAGCTGACTTTCTTATGTTACTCGGTGTTCCATCACCTCTGCTCTGATCAAGCCAGTGTCCTTGCGAGTCCCATATACATCATTATCTGGAAGTGACCTGTTCCTTTCTTCTGGAAAATTCTTTTTTCTCTGTCTGACTAAATCTTGCTTATTCTTCATGACCCACTTCAAGCATCAAATCACACGTGCCACCTTCTCTGATTGCTCCAGCACACACTGACCTTCTTTGCCTCTAAAATTCCACATGACGTCTCATTTAGTACTTCATTCCGTACTCACTTGTTAACTGTTAACAGTGTTTGTTAATTATGGCCAGTCTTCAGTTGGATGATAAGCTCGCTGAATCATAGGTGATTCCCCCATAATGCTTAACACTGAATAATATAGTAGTACTCAGTCCAAACTTACTGACAATTTTATTAAATCATGAGAACACATAGTTCTGACATCATTTTCATAGGAAGTCTTTCCACATGGCACGTACCAGTTAACTCACTGAAATTATTAGGTCAAGTACAGGCTGTGCTAATCCCAGATTATAAGCTCTAAAGTATTTGATAGATGGTAATTATCAGCCATGGAGTTTCTCTAATAGGATAAAATTTTACAAATTTGGCTTTGGAATACGGCATGAAGCAGGGCAAAGACTAATAGAGTTTTGCCAAGAAAATGCACTGGTCATAGCAAACACCCTCTTCCAACAACACAAGAGAAGACCCTACACATGGACATCACCAGATGGTCAACACCAAAATCAGACTGATTATATTCTATGCAGCCAAAGATGGAGAAGCTCTATACAGTCAACAAAAACAAGACCAGGAGATGACTGTGGCTCAGATCATGAACTCCTTANCCTTGAACTGCAAGGAGATCCAACTAGTGCATTCTGAAGGAGATCAGCCCTGGGATTTCTTTGGAAGGAATGACGCTAAAGCTGAAACTCCAGTACTCTGGCCACCTCATGCGAAGAGTTGACTCATTGGAAAAGACTCTGATGCTGGGAGGGATTGGGGGCAGGAGGAGAAGGGGACGACAGAGGATGAGATGGCTGGATGGCATCACTGCCTCGATGGATGCGAGTCTGAGTGAACTCCGGGAGTTGGTGATGGACAGGGAGGCCTGGCGTGCTGCGATTCATGGGGTCACAAAGAGTCGGACACGACTGAGCGACTGAACTGAACTGAACTGAGTAATAATTTTTAAAAACAAATACTACTACAACACACTAACTGTGTAGCTGTTTCTAAGAGAAACAAATAATACTACAAATAATTTTTAAAAACAAATAATACTATAACTACTTAAAATACTACAAATAATTTTTAAAAACAAATAATACTACAACACACTAACTGTGTAGCTGTTTCTAAGAGAAACACTACTTCCTGTGTAGCTGTTTTTAAGAGAAGACTTGATAGGGGGGCAGTAATAATAATTATAGCAAAACTTAGAACTTCCAGTCTTTTAATGTCCTTTGTTCTATTTACCTCTTTAATGAGTAATTCTATATACCGTATTAGAAAATCATAAAAGGTAAGTAAGTGCTTCCATGACAATTTTCTTTTCTGACAATTCTTCAGATGAGGCTTTATTATGCAGGAGATAAAAGAGGCTATGCAAAATTACTAAGTAGATTGTTAGTCTATATTATCTATTTATATACAACAAAATTCATTGCTGCTAATTCTGTTCCAAGCTTTTCAACAGTCAACTCAACCACATCTATAAAATGCTAGGCAAGTTGTTTTTAGCCCCATTCTTGAAAAATTAAACACAGTGCACAGGGCTAAAAAGAAACTTAATGAAATAGAAATGAGGTTTGCTTTTAAGCCTTACTCACAAGGTTTAAACATTCAACCAGATGAATATCCATGACAGCATGCTGTAGTAATAGCTTTTATTTGTCTAAAAGACTACAGAACATTCACAATCATCATTTGACTGTCACAAGGAGATAGAACAGGTGTTATTATCCACATTATACTGAAGAGACAATTACTGTTCAGAGAGGTCAAGTAATCTATCAGACATCATAAGGCTATTAATAAAAGGTTACCTGTTTCACTGTCTACATTTTTACCATCAGGATATATGTTCTAAATATTTTTTAAATTTAAAATATTTAACTGCAGGGAGGAGAGGCAGTGCTATGACAAGTGGTCAAAGAAGAAGCTTATAAAGTGTGGACACAGTTTTCTCTGGTTGTATAAATCTTGGAGTCCAACTTTCTAAAGGCAGCACCATTTAGATGATATTTTGACCTTCAAGACCCTTCAATTTTAAGGCTTGATTAGTTCAGCAGATGGAATTTCAGACAATTCAGTCCTCCTCTAAAAGAAAGCTTTGCAAAAATTTACGCAGGCTGGAGCCAAGTTTTCATGCCAGAGCTAAGAAGGGAAACCAAACAATAATGTGGATAATTGGGGAATACAGGGAGAAAACTACAAAGCTCTGTTCCCCAATCCCTTTGAGTTCTGTCTATGAGCATGTAGTCAAAGAAAACACAGTTTAAAGACATACTTGCTCATGTTAGTTCTATAAGCAACAAGAATAATGGTAATATTGGCAAAATTATCAATTAACATTTAATTTCTAACATACACAATGCAAATCAATTAAGAGCCACCTTAACAAAATCTTTCAAGTCAATATCAATAATCTTTAATTTGTATCCAGTTTCATTCCATGCATATATTAGGCTTACTGTTGTTGTTCATTCATCAGACATGATGTTTTCAAGCTTTACAGTCTAGGAGGGAAGTAGAACATATATGTAAAGTAACTAAGATATAAAGGTAGAAATGACCCAGGAAATTACAAGTACAATTCTATAAAGAGAAAGAGGTTACTTCTAGCTAGAGAATGAAGGATACTTTGTGAACAAGATATCAAAGGATAGAAAGGATTTAAATGTATCCAGAAAGGACCCCTCTGGATGGACAGCAGCTGGGTTAGAGGCATGGAGTACATTTCTTACCTGCCTCCTAAGAAATCTGTATGCAGGGCAAGAAGAAACAGTTAGAACTGGACATGGAACAACAATCTGGTTCAAAATCGGGAAAGGAGTATATCAAGGCTATATATTGTCACCCTGCTTATTTAACTTATATGCAGAGTACATCATACAAAATGCTGGGCTGGATGACTCACAAGCTGGAATCAAGATTGCAAGGAGAAATATCAGCAACCTCAGATATGCAGATGCTACCATCCTTATGGCAGAAAGTGAAGAGGAATGAAAGAGCTTCTTGATGAAGGTGCAAGAGGAGTGAAAAAGCTGGCTTAGAATTCAGCATTCAAAAAACTAAGATCATGGCATCTGGTTCCATCACTTCATGGCACAAAGATGGGAACACAATGGAAACAGTTTTCTTCAACTCCAAAATTGCTGCGGGTGGTGACTGCAGCCACAAAATTAAAAGATACTTGCTCCTTGGAAGAAAAGCTGTGACAAACCTAGACAATGCATTAAAAGGCAGAGACATCACTTTGCCGACAAAGGTCTGTATGGTCAAAGCTATGGTTTTTCCAGTAGTCATGTATGGATGAGAGAACTGGACCATAAAGAAGTCTGTGTGCCAAAGAATTATTAATGCTTTCAAACTGTGGTGCTGGAGAAAACTCTTGTGAGTAGCTTTGACTGCAAGGAGATCAAAACAGTCAATCCTAAAGGCAATCAACCCTGAATATTCATTGGAAGGATTGGTGCTGAAGCTGAAGCTCCAATACTTTGGCCACCTGATGTGAAGAGCCGACTCATCTGAAAAGACCCTGATGCTGGGAAAAATTGAGTGCCAGAGAAGGGGGCAACAGAGGATGAGATGGTTGGTTGGCATCACTGACTCAATGGATCTGAGTTTGAACAAACTCAGGGAAATAGTGAAGGACGGGGAAGCCTGGTGTGCTGCAGTTCATGGGGCTGCAAAGAGTTGGACAAGACTTAGCAACTGAACAACACCAGCATTTCTGGGGAGAAGAGCTCTAGAATAGTGAGGAATAAGAGTGAATGACAGACAGGTTTTGAAAGACTCTTTTAGGGTGATGCTAAAGAGTTTAGAACCTGCCAAACAAGCATGGAAGAATCAACCAGAGTTTCTGAGTGGAAGGAATGCTTTGAGAAGTTCAGTATATCACCAAGTGTAGGAGAACCTGAAAGAAATGATACACTGGAAGAGACAAGTTAATTAATTGATTTTATTCTTAGTGGCTATTGAGCTTTGAAAGTAAATATTAAGGAGTACGTATGGAGTAGGGGTTAAGAGCCTGGACATATCTTTTAACTTATTCTATGTATGTGTTTTTAGGCTTAAGTTGCCAAAAGCAAAGGGGTTAGAGGGAAGTATGCAGAGCTAGGTGGTAGCCACAAGCCCTGTCTGTCTTGGCCAAAAGAACAGAACAGAGGGAGATGGAGGGAAGGCAAGAATATAAACTCTCATTCCAATTACGATTACACTGAACTTGGGTTCTACTGCTCAGCACTTTTAATTCAAAGATCTCTAAACGCTTTGCAAATATTAAGTAATTAAGACTTACAGTACCCTAGAGGTGCAGGTAACTATAATTATCCCCATTTCATCTAAGAGGAAAGAGAACCAGAGTTTTTAATCAACTCATCCACTCGCTGTGGGTCCCCTGATAGAACAAGGTCAGAATCTCAGATTCCAAAGGAAAACCAGGCTTTAACCTACAGGGACTAGATTCTTCCATCCTTCTGCATTGTTTTTGTATCGTTTGCCCATTAGGTATCTGTTGCTTAGCCAAGAAGATTTAAAAACAGAAATACCTCACATTCCTTAACTAAAATAATGGGTCGCTGGAATCCATAAATAAAATGGAGAGGGAAAAGCTCAGATGTTCACCTACTTGAATGACCAATCAATTGGAACTAATAAATATTTCAGTAAATGATATCTGATAATGTATATGTTCCAAAGCTGTGAAGAAAGTTCCTTTAAAAATGTAGTTTTTTTAAACCAAAATGTAGTTTATGTCCAAGAGCATCTGATTATACTTCCTATAAAGCATAGTCCTTCACACTACTTTCTGATCCCCGAGGATGCCCATGGTGATGAGGGACACCTGGAGACATCACTTGGCCTCACCAGCAGTGCCAGAGAAACTGTTGGTTCTTAGTTCAAACCCAGAGTGACACATACATGTAAGTACCAGGGAAAGAAAGTGTATTTCCCTGAAGCATAAATTTAATACATAGATGTACATACTCCTTTGATAGAAAGCCGTATAACTCTGGTCCTCTATTCACTCTTTCTATTCCCCACCCTATTTCTGAAAAATGATTTTTTTTTTCCACATGATTTTTTTTTCCACTGGTTGGAGACCTACCTTATCCAGGAGTCAAACTAGATCATATTCTCCATCAGGCTAAGGATTAGGCATTTTCTGAATTAACGCAGTTTGTACGGTACCTTGCACAAACTACGTCCTCACACATGCTAAATGACTCCGTTCCCTTTGCGCTGCCAATATTTGCATGGTTGTTAGGGAGGCACAATTAAAGTAGGGAGGTGCAGTTGAAGTAAGGGGCGTCCCTGGTGGCTCAGCAGGTAAAGAATTCGCCTGCAATGCAGAAGATGGAGGAGACTCAGATTCTATCCCTGGACCAGGAAGAGCCCCTAGAGAAGGGCATGGCAACTCACTCCAGGATTCTTGCCTGGAAAAATCCGATGAACAGAGGAGCCTGGTGGGCTGCAGTCCATAGGGTCGCAAAGAGCTGGACAGGACTGAAGTGACGGAGCCGTAAGACTTAAAGTGAGTGACAATGATGGAATGAATTTTGGAATAAGAGACAGAAAATGCCTGGCAGATGAACCAAGTCTGGGCAGAGAACATCCCACCTGGCAGTCTAACCCTGGGCACAGCTGTCACCCTGTGAAGGTCTCCAAGTGCTTCCATCATTATTGCCCTGGGAAACCTGCTGTTCTGCTAGAACCAAGAGAGCATCCCTAAAAGCCAGAGCTGCCCAGAGCTGGCAGTCTTACCCATGCTCTGCACCCTAATACTGCCCCAACAGCGCAAATTTCTAGCCTCTAATAAAGAAGTCTCAAGCATATGCAAGTCATGTGCATATTAAGTAAGTAGACTGTTTAAAAAATGCTTTTTAAAAAAACTACCAATTGTTAGATTGTAAGAACCAAATGGCAGTTAACATTCAATTAAAAAACTAACCTCTTTAATTATTAATAGGATTTTGTTTTCCTTAGAATCTCTGGTGGAATTTGTCATAATGAACTAAAATAAAGTTCATATTTAATAATGTTCTGACTATTAAATGGCCCAAAGCAAGGAGTTATTTATCAAATTTCCACACAGGGTAGACAGTAATATTAATTATGAAGACACTGGTGCTGTGAAGTTTTAGTAATCCACTGTGTAAGGAAGGGCCTGAAAAAATTATCAAGTGTTGATCTCTACAAATCCTGTGAAATCATAGGGAAAATTATCCTACAAAGGGAAATGACTGTGGAAATAGTAAATAAGGAGATACAAACCTCATTATAACATAGGCATTTAAGTTATATTTAATCACACAGGCTTTGAATTTACAGAAGAAATTTAATTATAAAATTTATTTCATGCAACCTAAAGTCTCAAACTTCAGATAATTTTTTTAGTGCTACATTTATAAGCTAAGTGTATTAATGCAATTCCAATCTGGTACAACAGAAGGAAAAACCTGTGGAGCCTGAAATAGGTTTTAGGAAATATAGGTATGGGATCAGTTTCCATGGGCTGAAATTAAATGAAGTCTTGCTTCCCAAAGTGGAATCCACAGGCCTATACCATTAAACGAAACCTGGGAGCTAATCAGAAAAGCAGCTTCTCGGCTTCCCCTCCTCCATCCCATCCACACATGCACTCAATCAGACTCTGCATTTCAACAAGGCTCATAAACTTCGAGGTGATTCACATAGTTATTAAAAGTCGACAAGCACTGGACTAAGTGATAAGACACAGAAATGATAGGGTTAACATCAACTTACGTATCTTCCTTGGTTCAACTTGTTTTATTTGGACATTTATTAGGTGGGAAAGTAGTTTTGCTTCTGTAATGTTAAGTAAAGTCTGGGTTCCCTTTATGTCAAATGGCTTTTCCATTATTGTGTTTATATCATAAAGTGCAAGATACCCATAAATGTGACAAGCTGAATGAAAATTTACAGAGTACCACTGACCCAAATCCGGACTTCCACTCAGTCACTAATTTTTATCTCAATGCTACAAGGCAAGGGCAAGCATAATTGGCTTCCCTAATCATTGCAACCTTAACACCACCGACTCAAGCAGAATGACACTGGAAATGATATGACTAGTTACAGCAGCTAGTAGATTTCCAGGCAAATACTTTCAGCCAGATGTCTCTGATCCTTCTGAGTGCGTCTGTCTTGAAATAATGGAACAGAGGCAGAAAGAACAGACTCACCCACTCAATGGAGATTTCTTATTTCTAGGCTTGTCCTAAAACAAACAGATCCAGCTCTCTCCTACCAAGTACTATGAAATTAAAACAAAAACTCACAAAAGAAAACTACAACATGGAATTCCCTGGCAATCCAGTGGTTAGGATTCCTCACTTTCACGGCTGAGGCTCAACCTCAGGGTTCAATCCCTGGTTGAGGAATTTAAAATCCTGCAAGCCAAATGGTGAGGCTAAAACAAACAAACAAAAACAACAGCAGCAGCAAATAGTCAAACTCGAAAGTATAAAGCATCAAAATCCCCTCCACAACTCAAGTCGGTCTTTATTTCAATAAGGTACCCAGCAGCAACCCAATTTCTCAACTGAGTTCCAACATCTAGGATCATTTGTTTCAAGATGGAAGCACCAAAAATGCTTAAAAAAAAAAAAAAAGATTTCTAAAGAAAAGTAAAAAATTTGAGTTGAATGACATTATCAGGAAGTTGATGGGGTAGTTTCATAAACAGAACTGAAGACTGGTCCACTGTTCAGGCTTTTACAAAGGACTGAAAAGATGGCTAATTTCCAAAGCCCAAGAAGTCACCAAGTTCACCAGTACAAATGCAAATGACTCACACGGAGAACCCTGATATCGTAGCTGTTAAACCACTGGTGAACGGGTGGGGCTGAGATGCCACAGAACCCTGTTTTCCCAGGCAGATACACCTTGAGCCCCACAGAGTTGACACAGATGTCAGCGCTGTTAGGGTAGCGCTGCCTCCCCAAACAAGGCGCGCCTACTGACAGGGGCTGTTGTGAAAGCACAGTAGAACCCGGATCTTCTTCCAGGTTTCTGGATCCAGGAAGGAGCATGCTCTATCTAAAAAAAATGCAGGGGTCACACAACTGCATTCTCTGTCCCTAAGGGGAGAACATGCAGTAACGCAAACCAGAGGATAAAGAAAAGCCCCCTTTGAGAAGTTTGCCACAATGTGGAGTCTGGGAACATGCCAGAACAATTATAATTGGGAAAAAAAAAGCAGAGAAGAAAGTTAAGACCCGTCTGTCCTATTTCAGTCTTTTTCTTCAGAAGCGGCAATGTCACATTGACAGGCTGCGCTCAGGGTGCTGCTGGACTCACACTCTGGAGTTCCTGCCAGGAGATGCTGTGGGGACTTTGACAGCTGTGAGCCAACACCCACTCAACACCGTCGCCACACAAACACGCTCTTAATGGACCCCAGAGCTGCGGTAAAGGCATGCCCTTCTCAGTGTTTCCACAGATGGTGCTCCTGAGAGTTTCCATAGCCAATGTATGCCTGTGGTTAATTAGTTATCTGAGCAATTTCCATATAGAAAGAATATCTGCACATAATTAGACCCATCTTAGGTCCAAACTGGAAGGCTTCAATGTCATTAAGTCGGAAGGGGTGGAAAGAGAATGGGATGCATGAAGAGACCTCTCTCTAGATTAGACCCCATCCTTGGAAATACACAAAATTTTAATTTTTAACAAAGCAAGAGAGGTGAAAACAGGTAGGGGAAGAACGTGGATGGATAAGGTGCCTCTAGAATCAAAAGAATAACATTCCTTTAGAAGCCACTACCAAGAAATCCTAGGGGAAAGATAAAGTGAGCAAGGGAAGAAAAGCTCACCTTTATGAGACCATTTTCAGGAATCAGTTTGTTAAATTCCACTGCAGCACCAGTACACACGCCACAGCCCTCCTTCTGGGATGCACAGTCATACCATAGAGAAGCGTGTGGGTAGAGGCCAAACATGTGTGGACACGCCACCCTGTCTGCAGCAACACAGTGTTCTGAGCATTCACGAGGATTAACCTTTTCCACACATGGAGAAAACTGGTGGCTCCACACATAGAGTTGTCCTTCGGGTTATTTTTGCATCCAACTCTATAATTTCTTTTAATTGCTTACTGTAAAGCACAGGAAAGTGCTCATTATTTGTAGCTTAATGCAGGAGCAAGAATAATTGCAGTCCCCCGCCTACTGCCCTCACCCCAGCCCCTAACTCTTCTGTGTGTCACCCTCCATTTGAAGAGCCCAGGGAAGCTGGCTTCTGGGCCCTACACATAATGAACAGGTGGACCCTATTCTAGAAACTGGCTGTGCTCCAGAGCTACTATAGGATACAAGGAAAATACCAACATCTCAGATGGCAGAAGATCCATATGGCTGGTCAGGAAATATCCACATCACAGACTGTACCTATAGGAAACATTCAATTCTGTGGTTTCATGAGTATGAGGACTGTGAGAACATCTGCTTGCCTCCAATCCTTTTCACTCAACATTGACGCCTACATCATTCTGAAGGAAATCAGCCCTGGGATTTCTTTGGAAGGACTGATGCTAAAGCTGAAACTCCAGTTCTTTGGCCACCTCATGCGAAGAGTTGACTCATTGGAAAAGACTCTGATGCTGGGAGGGATTGGGGGCAGGAGGAGGAGGGGACGACAGAGGATGAGATGGCTGGATGGCATCACTGACTCGATGGGCGTGAGTCTGAGTGGACTCTGAGAGTTGGTGATGGACAGGGAAGCCTGGCGTGCTGTGATTCATGGGGTCACAAAGAGTCGGACACGACTGAGCGACTGAACTGAACTGAAGACATGCAAACTCTTAAGACTAATATATTTAATCTAAGCAAGGTAAGGAAGGCCATGTTTCCACATAGTACCATAAAGACATACAGTATTGGTAGTGGTGTATATAGTGGGGATTTGGGGAAGATGCTCTGGGACATTACATTAAATAAGTAATGTTAAGCTTCTCTTTGAATTAGAAAGTGATTTAAAATAACAGCAAACATTTATTGGTTCTGGAGGTAAATAATCTAATTATGAACAGTAAGTTTACAGCTGAGAACACTGAGACTCGGAGAGATTTATAAATCATATTTCCTAACACCATATGCCCAGCATGTGGTGGAAATGGAATGTGAACCCGGCTGGCTTGCATGCTTTTATCCATACGGGGTCAGATGTGGATGTGGTGTCTTATATTTTGAGGGAGGTCCATTGCACCAGTTTCTTATTTATTTAAGCAAAGCCCCATGTGATCATTCCGAAAAAGTAGTTTGTTTACATGCTAATTCCTCAGAGGTTGAATATAATCCTAAGGTTTCCTCTTCACTACCCTCTTCTCAATATTGAATTATCCCTCAAGGTACCAAGCATACATGCATACTTAACAGGGCAGAGTGTCAAAACTCTGCAGGAAGTTATTGGACATGGCCGGACACTTTCCCCTGAGGTCTCTTGGGACACTGGAAAAGAGCCCCATGCTTTTCAGACTAGGAGCCACAAGTACCAAGGTCACACCTGTCAGCTCCACATATGTAAGAATGATGTCGATCAAGAAGCACCTGAGTGCCTTTAAAAAATACTTGTGACATAAAAATCTTTCTTTTTAGTATCTCAACCTGATCCCTTCCAAGTGTAGAGACCTGGCAAACTAGGCTGCCCCGCTTCTGATCCATGCAGTTTGTCCTATTACTCAAGAATAGGGCTGTGGGCAGACTTCCCTGGTGGTCCAGTGGTTGAGACTCTGTCTTTCAATGCAGGGGGACACGGGTTTGATCCCTGGTCCGGGAACTAAGATGCCATATGCCACAGGGAACCAAGCCCATGCTCCACAACTAGAGAGCCTGAGCACTACAGCAAAGATCCAGTGAAGTCAAAAATGTTTTAAAAAAGAGTAGAGCTGAGGCTCTGAGACGGGAGTGAAAGTAAGGCTAGATAGAGTGTCCAATTTATTCTCGGGGAGCAGTTCAGACAAGTTAGGGCCCCAAAGACAGGAGACCAGACGATCCAGTGTAGACAGAACGGGGGACGCTCAATCTGTGCTAATAGGAACCATCGTGCCAAAAAGCCAAAGGAACAAGGGTAATGGAATGCAGGCCTCATGCATCTTCTCTGCCACCCAACTGGTACCCTGAGGCCCTCCATGTGAATGACTAGGCAAAACGGACCCCATGGCTCTACAGAGTTGATGCAGAACATACCCCTGGGATGATGTCCTGAATGTGTGTGGTGGGTCAGATAACAACACCTTGCTTCTGGCAATAGTCAGCCCTCAGAAGACAGCAAGCTTCTAGAGAAGCAGCTGTAAGGAGCCTGAGAGCAAAACTGGAAATGCCTGTTGTGAAGCCTTGACAGGTATTAACAAAAGAAAATGTATATCCACATTTGTCAGTGGTGTGTCAGCTAGCTTCTGGCAGTCCACCCTTAAGCCCAGGAATCATTTCGTGTTTCTTGTGTAGGCCAGATACAGTCATCAATCAGCTCCCTAAGTGCAACTGGTCCTCACAGGGGAAGAGGAGTGGCTTTCTGCTTTAAAGTGGCCCCATCAAAAATTATGAGAAAGAAGAAGTTTCATTTGGACTGAATAACCATCCTGCCAGTCTCATTTGGCACACTTCTCTATGCAGTGGAATGAAAGGGAGTTTTTTCCCCTAAATTCAGGAACTCACAGAGAAAAGTAACGGAGAATCAATCTTACCAGTGAAAATGGCAAAGAGTCCTGCGAAGATGACATGGAATCTATGTATGCCTCTTCAACGACGGGAGATGTTGTCTAGGGTATAAATCTGCATTTACAGGATGGCCTATTGGTGTCATGCAGAAAACTCCCTACAGCTGGAAAAGTCTAGCAATACTGTAACATTCTATCCTATAGTTTTAATTTATCTTATAAAGGACTTAGTTCTAGTCGTGTTAGTTGCTCAGTTGTATCCGATTCTTTGCAACCGCATGAACTGTAGTCCAAGGCTCTCCTGTCCATGGGATTCTTCAGGCAATGATTCTGGAGTGGACTGCCATTCTTGGGGGAAGTACAAAATTATTTTTCAAAAGAGCGTTCCTGTGGGAATCAAAGTTTCAAGCTTAGGGAGACTTCCACTGTGATTTGGGATCTCTCTCTTGAACTCAGTCCCTAGAAATAAGGTTAGCAGCTGGGAAACAAGTGTTGAAAGCCTGGTACGCAGTGCGCTGCAGTGGGACAATTGCTTTTTCTGCCCCAGTAAACACTGCTGGGCTCTTTCGACCCAGTATTGCTATCAGGTGAATAATGAATGCAGGTGTAACCTTCCACTGCAGGAAATTCTGCAAGTGGCAACATGGGTCCATTCCATGTGTGTCACTAGAGCTGGCACACACCCACGGCCATGCTGAGGCATTACTTCCATTGGAACTGATGCCGGCACCAGTTCTTGGAACTGGGCAGCATTCCCACTGCAAACCAGGGGCCAGGGAAGAGACTGAGGCCTCACTTACAAGGTCACCTGCTGTTACTCATCTTTCAGACTAATATGCACTCTGTTGGTAAGGTTGGTACTGAAACAAGCACTCTCATTTACTGATGGTGGCTATACAAACAGTTCAAGACCTTTCTGCAGTACAGTAAGGCAATATTTATCAAACTTTTAAATGAATTTCCCTGAGAATAAATGTACAGTAATAGGTAGGTACATATGTACAAAATGACGAATACACAAGGTTATTAATTGCAATAAAGCACAGAATAGCAACTAAAAGAAGCCCCATTTCTAGCTAAAGGAAAATAGAAAGCTCTCTGAAATATATTGGTAAGGGATAAAAGCAAGATACAGATCAGCCCATGTATACATATACATACTATCTTTTGCTTTAAAATGGGGTAATATAAATAATATCCATATTTACCTGTATTTCCATATAAACACACTGTAAAGGATTCACATGAGATGGAAACAAATAACCACCCCACAGGAAGTATGTGTCAGATGGGGTTACAAGCGAGCATAGCACAGGTGGGACAAGACTTCTCAATGCAGACATTTTAATACTATTTTGATTTTTGAATCATGTCAATAAATTATCAGAAACTTTAAAAAATAACGAATTAACATGTTTAACCTAGAGGCTTCACTTTTGGCACCAAAGAATCCTTCACACTGCTCTGATGCAACAGACACTCCAGAAATCCAGAGCAGTTCTGGCACCTGGTGGTAACTAAACTAAAAAGTCTGGGTTGGGGGAAGGAGGGCCTCCCTGGTGGTCCAGTGGCTAAGACTTCACCTTCCAGTGCAGGGGGTTCAACATCTGGTTAGGGAGTTAAGATCCCATGTGCCTCATGGCCCAAAACCAAAACATAAAACTATAAGCAATATTGTAACAAATTCAAGAAAGATCTTAAAAACTCTGGGTGGCAGCGGCCACCCATCTCAATTTTGGAGACATTTTCCCGGAAGAAACCAGTCTAAAGTAGGATGGTTGGATGTAGAAAACAGTCTCTGGGGCTAGGGGCTGAAGATCTGAGTTCTGGTCCTACTTTTCCCACTTGCTATTAAGTTGACCCTATGAAATGGCTGATAACTGGTCATTTTTTTTCAACCAACAAACTAGGCAAATTTGTGGGTGAACCTTCCCGAGTGAGCCCATTCAAGGACTCTGCTGCCTCAGCTCTGTGACAGGCAGAGGGTCAGAGTTCTCACTCTGCCTGCCACAGCATCACGCCAAGGGTCACCAACAAAGGGCAGTCCTATAAAGAACCTTTGCAAGTAAAGCATAACACCAAGCTGAGTGGTGATGGCCAAACATAGGAGGAGAATGAGACCCATCCCCCAAAGTCTCTGAGACACTCAGATGGTGGCGAAGAAAGAAGACTTCTAAACGATGGAACCTAAATTAAACAGAACATAAGAGTAGAATGCCAAAGAAAGACTTTGAAGAGGAAAACACGTGGTTAAATGACTCCATATGTGGTCATCTACAACGGAATATACTGCAAAATCCAGAAGCCTTAACAGGGAAATCAGGGAAACATATATGGGGCAAACATTCAGACCTGAATACAGATGCACGATCAATGTCAAACAAATGATCCAAAACGATGGCCCTTATCTTTGCAATCAGTGTAGCTGTTGGAGCCGTGTGCCTGTCACATGCAGGTAGGCCTCCAGCTTTCCTCCAAAATCAGATGCAAACTTCAGATACTTTTACAAATGCACCCTGGAGGACCTTATACCCCAAATTTAGAAACAGAATGACAACAAAAATCTCTTTAAAAAGGCAAGAAAGGAAAAAAAACCACTCATCTCCATATGTACATCTGTACATCATCTGGAAAGCAGATCTCCTATGAAATGGATGGCCAAAGCTGCACCACAATGTTAAACTCATCATGAAAACCCCAAGGTTGATTTCCTCACCTTCCTGAAGTGAAACATTCCAAGAAGTAGGAAATAACCACGGGAGGAAGTTCACTGGTGGTACCCTAACTTGGTACTGCTATCTAGATGCCTGGAAACCAGAAGCCTCTTTGGAACTCAGAAGAAAGTGAAGAACTCCTTTCTGCTTTGATTAAGGAAGGTCTTTTGAGCAAGGTTCCTGATTCCAGTTGGCTCTAGGTAGTCGAAACAGTACCATGCATTCTGAGACCACCACTTAATGACTTTGATGAACCCTGCTGAGACGTTCTCAGGCTCCTTGGGGTCAAATGCCATGTCCTCTCACTTTCAGCTTCATTTTCACAATCAACCATGCTTCCTTATGGAAATTTCTCTAGGAGGCTTACTATCCTGTATTATTTCAAGTCAGAGTCCCCTCTTACACAAAAAGTTTAAACCACCTCTGATTAAGAATTAGAATGTGTTCTATTTTAGTTTAGGATTCATTTATTCATTCAGCACAGGTTATTAAGAACTTACCAAGTTTAAATGCACTTTGCTTTAGGAAAATAATTTTCAAGTAAGTTTCTTGTAAAGCAGGAATAATTAACTTGGTAACTCTTTAATAGACTCTTCAAGTGACTGAACCCTGAGTTTAAATTCTCACTGATTTTCAAATATAACAAAAAAATTAGTTATGGAGGTTGGGTGCACTCCCAGCTAACTCAATAGCTTTCAAGGGAGGTGTTTCAATGTTACCCCTAAATGGTCAATATTATATGGTTAAATACTGAGTTAGAGATTCACTAGATCAAAAACAATTATTTTAAAAAAATGTTCACAGAAACACAGGGACAATGTGTTAATACCTCCGAGGTATATGTCAGGGTCAAGGATACAAGCTCGTATTTCATCAGCAGACCTTTGGTCATTTGATTGAAGTTGAAGGTCATAACAGGCTATGTTTCTGTCATTTCTTCATGAGAAGGAAACTAAGTTGTACTCCATGTTTATTCCATGAGGGAGAAAACGTACAAATATTTTTAAAGCTACATTTTGGCCTCTTCTCCCTTCATCGCTACAAAGGTCATCCTCTTTCTATGGCTGGGTTATCTTCTATTTGGATATGTCAACTTGTCAAATTTATAGCTTAGGGTGACTGTAACTTAGGATGACTATGACTTAGCATTCTCCTGAAATCGACATTTTAACTTTTGTTCATTTAATAGACATTCTCTGAGCACAGATACTGGGAACATCAAAAGGAATGAGACAGAATCCTTGTCTTTGAGGACTTCACTATTAAAGGGTAGGGTGGGAGGGTGAGAGGTGGGGAACAGGTTAGACATATTACAGACAATTATGGTTCAGTGTAGAACACGCTGTAATTGACATATGCACATGGGGATTCCCGAGAGAGTAAAGGATGGGACGCTGAGAGAGGAGAGGAAATTGTCACTACAAGTTTTTGTTTAAAATAGATCATGTTTTAGAGACTAAAAGATTGTATTACCTGCTTGGCATCTACCACCCATGAAGGTGGGTGCAGAAAGTCCAGAGTTGATGAGCTTTATAAACTGGAAACCAAAAGGCTCATTTATGAATATTTACATAGAACCATTTCCCATTTAGAGTGCTTTTTTAGCTGAATATCACAATGCTGGAATCTTTATTTTTTCCAGGGAAAAAGACATGCTAAATTATTTAGCAAATAGCTGTGGAATCCCCTACTTTGTATGTGTACATCAGTCAGCTATGTGCTATGGAGACTAAAGACAATATAGGAGATAAAGCTTTTGCTTAAAAGTTTTTGATTAAAATACACAAAAGAAAAAACCTAACTTAAAAGACAACTTCCTTGGGACATATAGCTCATTCAGCTTTGAAAAAATTACCACTTCTTTTTAACTTCCCACTAGTACATGTTTGGGTTAACCACACCTCCTCCCCTTGGGATTTTCTGCTTAGAACAGAATAAAAATAAGATGTCAAATGGGAATAACACAGGGTCAGAGTTATGTTAGGAAAGCTGTGTTAGAAAATGCAGTGGGGCCTACTTCCTACTACCTCAGATCAAGTCCCCTCATGGGAACACAGGAGGGGGAAGAGGATTTCCCTCATTATTTTAGACACAAGGAATTTAAGTAATTTGCCCAAGATCACAGATCTATTGAGCAATGGAATGAAACTTGATCATCAGCTCCAGAGATGCAGGGTCCCAGGCTGAGACTGTTTCACGCACTTTCTATTTAAGAAACGCTTCTTTAGGGACTTCCCTAGTGGCCTTGTTTGAGAAACCACCTTTCAAAAGCTGGGGACAGGGCTTCAGTCCCTGGTGGGGGAACTAAGATCCCACAAGCCATGAAGCAACTAAGACTGTGTGCAATGAAAGATCCCACATGCTACAGGAAGACCCAGCATATCACAACTAAGACTCTACACAGTCAAAAATCCATAAATAAATAAATATTAAAAAAATTAAAAATAAAACCACAATGTACCTTAGGTATACCAAAAAGAGAGAGAGAGAGAGAGAAAGAAATGTTTCTTTAAAGTCACAGACTATCCTAAGCAGGGTATTCTAGAATGTTTTTCTAGACTAAACTTCACATCCACAGCTCCTAGCAGAGAACCTGATACAGAGAAGGTACCCAGTGTTTAATCGTTGCACAATTATTGCTTATATAATCAACTACTATAAGATAGAGACTGTGAATGATTCAGGAATCCAAATAGGGTAGGTTTCTCTTGGGCAAAAGTCTTTCCATAGGAAGTCGAATTTGAGCTGAGTCTAAACAATGAGTCGGATTTAGATGGATGAAAGGAAGAGACAGTCAATGAGTAAACAAATTAGCCTCCAAAGATGACAACAACAGGGCTCTGGTCTTGTTACCGCTGGAGCAAAGTGAAGCAGATTTAGACAGGGAGCATGCTAATAAAGTTTTCTTTTGATTTTACTGGTCTTCGTTGCTCTGTGTAGGCTTTCTCTACTTGCAGAGAGCGGGAGCTACTCCCTGTTGTGCTGTGAAGGCTTCTCATTGCAGCGGCTTCCCTTGTTGCAGAGCACAGGCTCTAGGCGCTGGGCTTCAGTAGTTGTGGCACATGGGATCTGTTGTTCATGGTACATGGGATGTTCCTGGACTAGGGATTAAGCCCACGTCCGCCTGCATTGCAAGGTGGATTCTTAACTACTGGACCACTGTGAAAGCCCGCTGATAAACTTTTTAATAGTCTCAACAATAAGTCTTTGGCTCCAAAATCACTGTGGATGGTGACTGCAGCCATGAAATTAAAAGACATTTGCTCCTTAAAAGTTATGACAAACATAAAAAGATTATTAAAAAGCAGAGACATCACTTTGCCAACAAAGGTCCGTACAGTCAGAGCTATGGTTTTTCCAGTAGTCGTGCATGGATGTGAGAGTTGGACCACAAAGAAGGCTGAGTGCTGAAGAATTGATACTTTCAAACTGTGGTGCTGGAGAAGACTCTTGAGAGTCCCTTGGACAGAAAGAGCAAATCATTCAATCCTAAAGGACATGGGTCAAATGTCCCTGAATACTTATTGGAAGGACTGATACTGAAGCTGAAACTGCAATGCTTTGGCCACCTGATGGAACTGACTCACTGGAAAAGCCCCTGAGGCAGGGAAGGATTGAGGGCAGGAGGAGAAGGGGGTGACAGAGGACGAGATGGTTGGATGGCATCATGGACTCAATGGACATGAGTTTGAGCAACTCTGGAAGATGGTGAAGGATTGGGAAGCCTGGCATGCTGCAGTCCATGGGGTCGCACAGAGTCAACAACTTAGTGACTAAACAACAACAATCCCTACAGCAACCCTGTTAGGAGGCTGAGGCACAGAGATTAGACATAGTTTGTACAAGGTCCCAGACCCTGTAAGTAAGTGCTGGCCATGGAATCCTACTCCATCCTCGGGCCAGGCCTTCTGCTGCCGCATGGAAGTCTGTGATTAGGCAACATCTTTCAAGTCAGGAGATAATCTTCAACAGGCCTCCTACTTCAAAACTTTGGAGTTTCTGATTATTTTCAAGGCTGAAAATCCCTTCTAACCATGCTCAAATCCAAGTATTTGGATGACGAAGTCAATGATGAGTCTTTTAAAATGTATTCGGGTTCAAGCTCAGCAATTCTTCAACCTTCCTGCAAGTCTGAACCACCTGTGGAAGTTTCTAAACACAACACATGCCCAAGCTGCAGCCTAAACCTCCAAATCTCAGGGACTAGAACCTGATATCTGTTTGTTTTTTTAATGTTTATTTTTTGGCCACACTGGGTGGCATGTGGGATCTTAGTTCCCCAACCAGAAACTGAACTCACACCCCCTACATTGCAAGTACTGAGTCAACCACTGGACCACCAGAAAAGTCTCTGTGAATTTTCTTTTTTAAGTTTCAAAGGTAATTCTGATGATCGTCACCTTTTTAAAAAATAAATAAATAATTTTATTTAGTTAGTTTGGGCTGTGCTCACTCTTCATTGCTGCTCGCGGACCTTCTCTCGTTGCTGTAAGCAGGGGCTACTATTTGTTGTGATGCAAGGGCATCTCATTCTAGTGGCTTCTCTGGTTGGAGAGCCCAGGCTCTAGGGCCTACAGGATCAGTAGTTGTGGCACACAGGCTTAGCTCCTGGGCCAGGGGTTGAACCAGTGTCCCCTACACTCCAAGGTGGACTCCCAACCACTTGACCACCAAGGAAAGGCCCTGATGATCACCATCTTTAAGAACCACTGCTCCATGCGATGCTCTCCAATAGTTCACTTATAGGATCCTCAGCTTTAAGCAAAATTGTTACTAAGAAGCTCAAAGAACAAGACATGCCCTTTTTCTCTCTTCAAGTATTTTATTTCCTTAAAACAAGGACCTTTAAAAAGTCCTTAAAATAAACATTTTTTTATCTTCCCACCATCACTCTTTGCCACTCTCTTTTCTAGAGAGTGGAGACTAGGTCACGGTGACAACACTGGTCTCCATCTGTGCCAAGCACTCACATTAGCAACGGTGGAATGTGATGTCTTACTTGAATTCTGCAGGTCATGGTTTAGGTAGCCTGTGTGATGGTAAGAGGGCTGGATTAGGATCACAGAGCTGTAATCCTTGCTCTGGTTCTATAGCTGTGCCACTTAGATCAAGTTATTATTTACTCCAAGCTTCAGTTTCCTCAACTGTTATATGGGAATAAGGTATGCCCAGTTGTTTTCAAAGGGTTATTTATAGGATCAAGTGGAACATGTGGATAAATTTTCTTAATGTATGGAACACTATACCTTTGGACAAGACTTTTACTGAAATGTACAACCTTGGTGCTAGTGGTAAAGAACCCACCTGCCGATGCAGGAGATGTAAGAGACATGGGTTATGATCCCTCCGTTGGGAAGATCCCCTGGAGGAGGACATGGCAACCCACTCCACTATTCTTGCCTGGAGAATCCCATGGACGGACGAGCCTGGCAGGCTACCTTCTATGGGGTCACAGAGTCAGACACAACTGAAGCAACTTAGCATGTACATAAAATCTTACCTACATATGACAATAAATTCATGTAGGAATGTTAATGATGACAAGTCAACTAAATTTTGGTCCCAGTACCAATGTCTACCAGGGCGTGGCATTAGGACAAGCTATCAAAACCTCTGATACTGCTTGAAGCAGTGATGGCGAGGATTCCCCTAAATTTCAACATGAGATTAGTTTTGAAGAACAATCAAATACTCTGGAATAATAGACACTTTCAAGTTTTAAGAAAATCATTGCCGGGGATGTGAAAACCAGAAAAATACACTTGTATTTTAGGAAGAACATTTTAAAACAAATTCTATTTATTTTTTTGGCCATGTCACGTAGCTTTGGGGATCTTAGTTCTCAGACCAGGGACTGAACTTGTTCCCGGAAGTGAAAGCCTAGAGTCCTAACCACTGGCCCTCCAGGAAATTCCTGATAAATTTTATCAATGATGATAAACTTAAATGATTATTAAAATCTTTAAGATAAGGTCATCCTGCATTGCTTCTCAGCCATTACATGTCTACGATTATTACCAAAATTTATCCAGTAGGGAAAATTTCACATATCCATATCTATGTTACCGAGTTTCCATTTCTGAATAATTTAAACAAGTGGATGAACACAATCCTGAATGAGAGAGAATGGCTGCAAGAATAGGCAGGATGGTCATTTCCATGTGGAAGGAAGAAAGATTTAGGACTTGGGGATTTCTACTTATTGACTTTTCTCAAGAACAACAGTTTTCCAACTGGGTTTTGCAGAGAAGAGTATCAAGAGGTTTCTTGCAAGGGGCAAAGTCAAGGTCAAGGAGGCAGGACTCTGCTGTTCCCACTTACCGTTCAACTAGCCCAGCACTGTTTATTTTGTTTTATACATTGGGGTTCTACTAGAGATTTTGTCAGAGGGAGAAAAATCCAGTCCTACAATTTACTTATTTACATCTATACTACTAATTTGGAGGTTAGAAGATCTGTCTACTCCTCTGGTTTTGTCTCAAAGAACGCAAAGGTCTCAGTCACTATTTATTTACGGCTTATTCTCTTGTATTTATGGGTTTACAGTTTAATCTGATTGCCCTGCTCAGGAGTGAAAGAGAAGGTTAGAAACACGGCTGTAGGTTTGGTATTAGCAGGAAAATGGGATTTCTTACCACTTCCTAATCCTGTGGGTTTTTTGTTTTTAATTTTGGGTTGGGTGGTGGGGTGTTTTTTTTTTTTTTTTTTGAGATTCACAAGAGAACTATATGAGAGTTTGCTTCCTTGTTGTATATCAAGAGGTTAAAGATTTCTGAGTTGATGGTGCCAAACTGTGCTCTAGTTCCACTGACATATTTACACGATCCATGAATACCACATGGTATTCTTATTTATTTCATATATTTGAGTCAAAACACCTCCTGACTTCATAGTGAAAGGAGACCACCCAACAGACTGAAAAGTGGTTTTCAGTAAACTCTTTAAAAAATACCATTACTAAGCTTAAACATATTATTGACTAACGATAATATTCACAACACTGATTTTTCCTTCTTTTTCTTACTCAGTAGAATCATGAAACCAGATTCTAGTAAATGGAAGCATTCTCACATTTTAGGTCCTTTGGGGGAAAACACATGGGATTTATAAACACTGTCAAATAAAAGACACATTCCCGGATACTAAGAGGCCCAAACATGTCCTTGTAAGTAAGGAAAAAACTCCATCATAACACCAGTGGAAATGAATGGCATTTTTAGTTCAGAAATTCTTCTACTGTGGCTTCTACCAGCATCATTAACATGAGTTCCCCCAGAAATAGCCTGAAATAATAGCGAAATGTTCAAGGCAATGTCTAAGCATTTTCATTGCCTTAATTTGAACATGAAATGATACTCAATTGTTATATATTAAAAAAGAGATTATTCTCTTAAGAGTGACATAAGTTTTTCCAAAATATTATAATCCATAACTGAAAATACAGGACAGGCAAGAAGCTCTGAAATGACTCAGAGAATTTGTTCAACAGCTTTTAAAAATACTCTTTTGAAGTGAGTATATAAGGAAGTAATGGAAGCCTTACCTGGGAGAATCAATGGAGTGGCTTACTAGGGAGCACCTGATGATGGATGGATCCATCTAGCCCAGTGCCTGGCACCCACTGGGCACTAAATTAATGCTAGATGAATTAATAAATAAAAGAATCATTCCCCATGTATAACACCTTAACTTTCTTTAAAGAAAAGCTTTGAAACAGGAGAAAACATACATGCAGCAACATGAACTATAAAATATGTGAAGCTCTAAAGAGCATGTAAACAGTAAACTGCTTGCTTTGTTGACTGAAAATATGAATATTTGATAGCAGTAATGAGAGACCATGCAGATAAAATAGTCAGGACTCCTAGGAGTCGGCTGTGAAACCTCTGGTCTAAACTTGCATATTAAATGTGGGTTAATTAATTTCTGACTGTTCAACAGAAGAGCAAAATAAGTTGTTAAAAAAAAAAAAGAAAGTTAATCTATCCATGTTGTAACATGAAAAGGTTGAGGGAGGGGCCGATTCTTGGACAGTTTACATTTAGAAAAGGAAACTCTGGAAAACTGTTAATAGCCGAGGGTGCCGTACTTTGAGAAGGGGAAGAAGGTGAGTGCTGTGGGCTTTTTTTAGTTCAGTTACTGAACTCTAAAAAAATCTAATGTCAAAAGCTAATTTCTTAAGCAATTTGGATGTCTGAACCTGATCAGGACTCTTTTTTTTTAAAACATTCCGTTCTGTATGATCCAAAGGAGAAATAACTACTTTTGAGAACCCACGTGAAAGTACGAAAAAAGCAAAAGTCCAGCACTTTTCAAAGAAATGGGAAGGATTTCTGATGCTCAGTTCATGATGCTGCACCTATCTCAGGCAGAAGACCCAAAGAAATACATGACTGTCATCAGGACTGTATGCGAACTAAAACAAGGAGCATACTGATGATATGACCGATATGTTTGACAAAACTGGCACCCCACTCCAGTACTCTTGCCTGGAAAGTCCCATGGACGGAGGAGGCTGGTAGGCTGCAGTCCATGGGGTCGTGAAGAGTCGGCATGACTGAGCAACTTCACTTTGACTTTTCACTTTCATGCATTGGAGAAGGCAATGGCACCCCACTCCAGTATTTTTGCCTGGAGAATCCCAAGGACGGAGGAGCCTAGTGGGCTGCCGTCTGTGGGGTTGCACAGAGTTGGACACGACTGAAGCGACTTAGCAGCAAGAGTACAAAGGTACTTCAGAATATACCTAACTCCAAGCTTCCGTGTTAATATCTCTCTTTTCTAAAAGGGTTTCAGTCTGTGCTTATAACAGGAAGCTGATCATATTCCATATTCTTTCTTTGTTAAATCATAAATTCACTCAATTCAATGCCTTGTATGTGGTGAGCCTGTGAAATTTACTTAATTAAATCGAACTGAAAGTTCTTCTAGATACTATGTACAGTGCTTAAATTTATATCACTGGTTCTAGATCTGCTCTCTGGGGCAACATAAACTCTCTCTTTCCTCCATATGCCAGTTCTTCACAATTGTGAAGATGGTCCTCTAGATTGGACATCAAGAACAAGTCAGACACACTGCCCCCTAGTCCCCCAGACATGGTGGGCAGCGAAAGGATATTCTTTTTTATTGAGCCGGGTTGGCTTCAGAACTCTTCTTAACCCAGACTTCTGGGAGCTACCATCATGTGAATTTAGACTAAAGAAGACAAAAATACATTTGCCATTCCAGCCTAAGTCTTCCTGTCCCCAAGCCACCCATTCCAAGTTTCCTCAGTCGTTGCTTACTTGCAATGGTTTCCAACTTCCTATGCATCCTGGTCACATTGATCTCAATATATACCCTTTCGTCAGTGTTGTACCAAAAGCAACCTATTTCATTTCTTGAACTGAAACTTGTTCTTTTTTATTGAAGCATAGCCAGTTAATGTAGTGACAGTTTCAGGTGGACAGCAAAGGGACTCAGCCATACTTATACATGTATCCAATCTCTTCCAAACTTC
Organism: Redunca redunca; assembly: GCA_006410935.1. Taxonomy (NCBI): domain Eukaryota; kingdom Metazoa; phylum Chordata; class Mammalia; order Artiodactyla; family Bovidae; genus Redunca; species Redunca redunca. Next base: position 413,135 of record SJYQ01001402.1, on the reverse strand, counting down.
CCTCCTGTCCAGGCTGCCACTTAACATTGAGTGGACTTCCCTGTGCTATTCTATGTATAGTCTACTTGAGAAATGGGGGGATATTATTAGTTTCCCCAAGCTAAAACTGCAGACCAACAGTGTGTGTGTGTGCGCACTCAGTTGTATCTGACTCTTTGCGACCCCCATGGACTGTAGCCCACCAGCCTCATCTGTAAACAAAATTTTCCAGGCAAGAATACTGGAGTGGGTTGCCATTTCCTCCTCCAGGGGATCTTCCCAACTCAGGGACTGAAGCTGTCTTCTGGGTCTGCTGCATTGGCAGGCTGGTTCTTTACCACTGAGCTGCCTGGAAGGCCCTAAACTGCAGTAGTTATATCCAAGTCCCTCCACCCCCACCGCCATATAGACACACCACTGTCTCACACTCATAGCCTGCGACTGTTTAAAACCTCTGAGTTTCCTTTGTGCAGTCTAAGTCAGCCCCCAAAATCTGGTCCCAACTCCATATTCTCTCTATTTATACAGTTGACTTTGAACCTAACTAATCATAGTATTTTACATTTAGCTGATCCAGATTCTATCATTCAACAGAATGCCTGCTGGCTTTATCTTTCAAAATGATAAGCACATCGTCTGTGCCTTCAGATACATTATCAGCCGGTGCGAGAAGGCTGAATGTGCCTTCCCCATGTTGCATAAGAGAGAACACCTTCAACAGTTTGGTCTAGGAATGTGGCCTGGGACTCTGCCAAGCATCTCTGCCAGTAGCGTGAAGCAAATTTCTCGACCTTCAGATTCTGTGTGATGTAAAAGAAATTTATCTGTGTTTAAAAACACTCCCCATAATTCAAGAAATAAATGAACATGTGAAAAGACAGGGAAACTTGTTTCAGTTTGGGCATAGGTTCAGTTTTCAGAAGCAGAAAGCAAGTATCAGAACAGGCAGCAAATGCTGATGGTAACAGCTCCAAACCAAGAGTGATTAGATTAAATCCCATGTGGCAAAAATTTTACTCTATGAGTTTCCTTCTTTTTCTCTCTCCCTCTCGCACCCCACCCCTCATCTTGCTCTCTCTGTATGTGTGAGATATATAGATTTTTCTCCGGAAAAGTTAAGTTTTCTGCACCTGATTGCTCCTATGCATGACACAATGCACAGACAATATAATAACTTCCTTTGATTATCTGCTTACGAGAAATTGACACTCACTTAACATACAGTGTTTTCTGTTCCCTGAAGCACAGCGATCAGCATTGCCACCAATACCTCAAATTGAAAACGTTAAGTGAAAATTCACCAACAGGTTTATAGTTGCTACTATCTAAATTGGCTTTAACATTTCATATGTTCCAAACATGACAACGTTATGAGTGAACCAAATTGTGCACAAGCAACCTTAGAATTCACCCAACTGAAGGACATTTATAATACCTACCACGAAAACAAAAATATTACACTTATTTCCTCCAATTTCTGCCTCTCTGCCAGCAAAAAATATTTTTTTTGTAATTACAAAGTTTCTTCATTGTCCACACTGTCAGAATCTGAGGCAGCTATTAATCAATCTATTTGTTCATTCAACAATATTCGTTGAAGTGTTTCTTCTCTGACAGGAATCATTTTGGATACTATTGTGGAAGCATGCAAAAACGAAGAAAATGTAGATTTTGGCATCAAATAATTTTAAGCTAATTTGTAACGATTGGTTCCTGGTTCCATAAATTTTTGGTGCTGGCTCAGACGCATAGGTTTATCTAAGGTTGAGGCAGCTCTTACATACAATGCCTTCTCCTTGTCTTCCTCCAACCCCCTTACTTTTTTGGTGTTTAAAGTCTTGCTACATATATGACCTTTTTTTAATTCTCAAATCATTAAAGTTAAAATTAGATCATAGATCAAAGACATTCTTAAGGTAGTTCTATTCAATCTATTTGGTGTTATTATATCTCAGAAAGGGCAATGAACTCTCTGTAGCAAGTAAACAAAATCAGAACCTTTGTACTCAGTGCTTCAGCATATATTGTTGAAAATAAAAAATGTTAAAAAGGAGGCCAGCTCTTCTTCCTGGCTGGTTATTCTACATTTGGCTACTATTAAAACACTAATAGGACTTGGTGTAGATACTGAGGCATGTATCTGCCCGTTTTAAAATCTCATCTACAATCCCAAGTGCGTCCTAAACCACCCACACACAAACACCACACCCCTACCAACACATACACTCACCAAATCTGAATAGGGTGGCAAGGCAATCCTAGTAATCGTAGCCTTGGAAAAGAGGCTTTATATGGCACAGAATCCGTTTGGCTGGTAAAGCTGGTGATTTTGTTCTCTAGGTGGCGCTATTCCACTTTTGATGAGTTTATTTAAATTCCTTGCAACTATCTGTTTATTTTCTATTTCCATTATATAAATCTTAATTTTATATGCACTAGTTGTAATTAAATGACAGATTGCCTTCCAGTTTGATTTTAATAAGCTATTTTGAAGTAAAGTGACTTTTTCACCACTTATGTTACACATTTCCTAGTTATGTTCCTATCTTCCTCTGCCTGACCTCCTCCCTTTAAAATGCAGACGCATGTCAGAAACACAGAGGGGCATCATAAAGCTTCAGCCAGACCAAAGGAACCCAGATGAAAGCACATTTAAGAGCTACTAGGTTCTACGAGCTCTCAAAATCAGGACATTACTACCATGACAACCAATGAAAAGTTTTTTCAAGTGAACCTTTGGGGAAAACTGCATAACACGTGTTATTCTCTGGGCTCTTTGGAAATAAACTTTTATTTTATGATGGCTGTCATGGAACCTTGTGAAATGACTTTGCTTCCCCACCCCCAGTCACTCTGCTGTCCGACACCCACCCCCCAATTCATCAATGAAACCCATGCTTAAACTTTAGACAATGTATAGATGAGACATCACTGCAATTAGCCACTTCTTAGCATCCAGTGTTATTGGGTCAGATTTGTTTCACCAAAAGCGTAGTGTCGCAGAGTCTGTACTTGAGTTTGAGTACTTTCATTTAAAGAAAGCTCCCACACTACCTCTTTGACAAGATACTCATGTTTTTCTTACAGAAACAAGAATACCTTCCAGTTCACTTAGAAAACATGCCCATTTACCACTCTGTCACCCCCATAAGTTTTCCAAAGTCCATATATTAGTGAGCTCCACTGTTCCATATCTATCATCAATAATGATTCCATATATTTAATAACTAGGTCCATGACTTTTCTAAGCCTTTGGTGTATTCTGGAAAGCCAGGGATGCATTCAAAGTATACAATTATTTAGGATTAAGCAATTCTAGGATTTCCCTGGTGGCTCAGTGGTAAAGAATCTGCCTGCAATGCAGGAGACCAGGGTTCACTCCCTGGATTGGGAAGATCCCCTGGAATAGGGCATAGTAACCCACTCCAGCATTCTTGCCTGGAGAATTCCATGGACAGATGCGCCTGGTGGGCTACAGTCCATAGGGTGACACAAGTCAGACACAACTGAAGTGACTAAGCAGCAGCAGCAGCAGCAAATAATTTTATGACTTAAGAGGAAGTTTAAGGAGACTTTGAGGACACACATGTCTAAGCTTAAAAAACCAAAGCCTTCCTCTGTTTCCTAGGGTTAAACCCCATGTACAAATGACATACGGATTTCATTTGCCATCATTTACTGTTTAATGTGACTCCATCCTAAACAGAGTAAATGGATGCAGAGTGTAACCAAGAAGTTCACTCACTCACTTTTGAAGCCCATCTGGGCATGTTATTCATCCTAATGAAGAAAATTTATCACAATGCAGTTAAACATTCAAAGATTTCTTCCTCCATGAAGCAACAGCTAGCCCTTTGAAACCTAGAATTCCCCGGAATTTTCTCCTTCATTCCTCTTTTAAAATGCAATTCACAGCTTGAGATTACAGAGTCTGCCCGTGGCTGAATGACTGCACTAGATGGCTGAGAGTCCTTCAATTAAGCAGCAATTTTGCAATTAGTAGAAACTGAGGGAACCATAACAATCATTTGACAACAAGTTGAGACAAGTTAGCAATTACCCTATTGAGGGATACATTCACATGCATTGGGCAGAGCTAGGCTAGGAGAACCCCCTCCCACAATCTTCTACACAGGGAGATGCAAGTTGAAAATGTTTCAGCCATTAAAATAAATTCAGTTTTATGGACATCAGAAACGGCAATGGTTTTCATTTTAAAAGATACTCAGAGTTGAGCTCTCATATACTTTTCCATTCTGTTTTCATTCAAGCTGCCTAAAATCAGTCTGTTTGTTGTGGGACTAATTTCCTACAACTAAAATGTTAATCAAGTACTTGTAGATTACCTTTCCATTGTGTACGTCTTCGATATTCTAAAACTTAGTAGAAGATTAAGTCTATGGTTGAGACCCAAAGCTGCTGGCTCTTACATTCCACAAATTCACACCTGCATATAGGGCAGGATGTGTGTGGATGTGTGTGTATGACCAGGGTGGGAGGGAGGTATTGGATACTTAACAGTAGGTTCTAAAGACAAAAGTACCCAAAAAATCAACAAGCTGTTTGCTGTACTATGAGGTGGGCATGCTCAGCTTGCTGTGTGTTAAGCTGAAAACCAGAGCTATTTATATTTAAAAGAAATGAGATTATCAATCACCTGCTTTTTGATTATTGAAAAGCTGGAACTCTTCAAAGATTCCAGGAAGAAGAGAAAAACTTACATTCTAATGGTGCCCCTATTAAGCAGAAAATTCAAGGGTTTTGAGCCAGGATTTTAGAAATTTGCATTATTTACAGAATTTCCCTCTCTCCAGGTGAATCAAATGAACCAGCAACATTCCAGCATCTCCCCACCCCTCTCTGGCTATTTTGAGATTTAGGCAATTAACTCACATAGTATAAATGAATCATTTGAGGTGAGGTCATTGTATTTCTGGCAAATGAGCATTTTCTTGGTTCCTTCTGTTTGCAAGTAAAAGTTACACTTATTGAAAAGACATCCTAAAACAGAGTTCCTAAATATTTTATTTTCTGGACACCCAAATGTTCACCTGCTGTAAGTCTTAAATAATCTTAAGTATCATCTTAAAATAAATGAGATTTCCAGTTACCAATTCAGCTCTGAATAGGCAATGAAAGCCTCCAAAGGTAAGTGAAAAATTACTCTGTTATTTTCCTTTTTTAAAAAATGTGATGTCTAAGTGTGTCTGCAATGTTCTAATGCTTCAAAACATGTACGTAAGTCTTGTTTATCTGGAAATCATTTCTTTCTGCTTATATCATTTATAAATAGAAAACGTTTTGTAATGACTTAAAATAGCTCTACATACATAATGCTTCTCCTGTCATAATACTTAGTACAGGTCTATATTTACCAACATTTATCACATTTTGCAAAATACAGTGGAAGAAAAAAAAGACGACTTTATGGCCCAGGAATTCCAGTAATGGTGACCAACGTGTTTTAAATTCCAGTAAAGGTTATGGTTACATTTCAACAAGTGTCTCTTTCCTTTCCCTTACCTCCAGCAGTAAACTTGCAAAAGAAGAATCTTAAGCAAGGTATTTGCAAAATCGAGGAACAGGATTAATGACGGTTTTAAAGAGGTGTGGTCCCTCGAGTAAAAACTTTATGATGTATTGCTTATAATAATTTGGAGTACTACATGCCATAATCTCATAAATTTTCAACCTAAAAACCATAATGTTGCATGAGGTAAACAAACACGTGTAGACGAATTAAATCAGTAATTATACCTCAATAAATTAAAATGCAAAAAATATATGTATATACAAATATAATTTTAAGGCCAAAATGGCCTCTGACTTTATAATAGACTCACATAAAAATACTTTTGGGGGGTAAAAGTAAAGGTAAGGGGATATTTTCCCAAAGTCAAACCAATTTGAAGGTCTCATTTAATAACATTACTTCCTATTTAAAATCAATATGCAGTTTTATATGCAGTAAAAAGAAATCAACGTTCCGAATTACACATGACTTTGCTTGAAAAAGACAACTGTACTAGGAGAATTAATACACACTCAGAAATATGCTTTTCTTTGCTTCTGGCCAAGAACATTCCTGCACTCTTGTCAGAAAATATTCGCTGTTAACTGCTGACATTGAGGAGTAAGTGTTAAGATCCCTGAAGGACCCTAAAATGAGATCCAGGAATCCCTAACACCAACCGTAGCCTGTCAAAGCTCCCCCAGCTCAAGGAAAACTTGCACTGGAGCCAAGGAGGCGCGAGGAGTCGAAATTCATCCGAGTCGGGAGTCAGAAGCGTCATTCAACAAGTCCCTCCTACCAGCTACCGAAGAGATCCCGCAAAGCCATCTCTTACCACTTCCCCACCCCCCAGCCTCCCGCCCCTGCAGCCGCTCTGGGCAGCTTAGCCGGCAGAGGGCACCCTCTACCTTCCCTAGCGCCGCTCTCGCCACCCCTCCTCCTCGCGGCCCCTCCAACTGTGTCCCTCCACCCCGCTCCACCCCCAACACACAAACAGCATCCTTCGACGGTGACTCTAGTTCACCCCAGCAGTCCCAGGGCTTTTCTTCCCTAGGGGGTGCCACCAGTCTGGAAGTCCCACTCTGCCCGTCGAGCAAAGAGCCTCCAACCCTTAGCTATTTCTTTCCAGGCACGGCTCATTCACCCATTTCCTCTTCCCGGCTGTGCATGGCATCCCCGGGGACCTACCCGAGTCAGAACATCACCCTCCGCCAAACACATACACATACACACATCCTCCCAGCCCCTAAAAGCCAAAACTTTTCACTTTTCTGCAAGGTGCCTCAAGGGAGGTGCCCGGGGTGGGGAGACGCGGAGCACAACTAGCCCCGGAGTCCCGCAGCCCCTTTCAGGTTCGAGCTGCAGGAGTGTGTCAAGTTTCCCAAGATAAACTCGTACTGGACCCGTATACGTCCGCTTTTAACTCAATTCCTGGGAAGCAGGTGATGGTGTGCAGCCCTGCTGAAGCCCCGGGGACGCGGTATGCGGGCTGAAGGAGCAAGCGGCCCCCCAAAATCTGCGCAGGGCCCGCCCAGCCCTTGGGAAAGATTCATATCTCAGCCCCAACCCCGTCACCTCAGTCGGGGCCCCCCACAGCTGGCGCCCTAAATCGTTCTCACGACCCCTCCTCTTCTGGGGGGTCCCCGGGGCGCCGTCTTCTATCGCGCAGCTCTGCGTCTCTTCTTGGCTTTCTCTCCGCCACTTCTGGGCTTCCCGGGGTCCCCTCTCTCTCGGGCGTCCTGGCTACCCCTCTGGATCGTGCAGTGGGAAAACAAAGCTCAACAGGAACAACTCAAACTGCCCCCTTCTCTTGGAGGGGAAGAAAGGAGTTCTGGCCTGTTCCCCATAACTTCGCCCC
>SJYQ01001402.1:386341-405634 GCA_006410935.1 Redunca redunca | reverse complement strand
CCCGCCACCCGGCCCCGCGCCCCAGCCAACTTTCCCCGGCGGACCGGCGGCTCCCGAGCCAAGCCCCACGTCCGATGCTCGCCTACCTCGGGGTCCACACAAAGCTCACGGGTCCCCGGCGGCGGAGTCACATCGTCGTCCCGCTCCTGGCCCCTGCGCCCAGCCCAGGTCCCCGTCGCAGAGCCGCTCGCCGCCGGCCCCACAGCAGCGGTGGCAGCTGCCGTTCAAGCGTCTCATCAACGCTTCCCGAGGAGGAGGTGGGGGGCGCGCCGGGCCGGTTCCTCGGCCGCGCCCGGAAGCCCGCGACGCGACGGGGTGCGCGGGACAGCGAGCGGGCGGGTGCGCCCGGGCGCGGCGGCAACCGGGACCCGGAGCTCCAGCCTGCGCCTGGAGCTCGGGTCAGACATTATTTAGCTCTTCGGTTGAGCTTCGATTGGTCAAACGGCGCCGCCCCCCGCCCGCCCTCCCCCAGCTCGCCCGCGCCACCGAGACCCGTGCGGGGCGGCCGCTTAAAGGGAACGCCGCGCCTTTTCCTCGCCCCCGCTCGGCCCGGGGAAGTCCCCGGGCTGCCCAGGCGACCCGGACCCGCGCGCCCCCGTTCGGCCAGTCCCCCGGGCCGCGCGAGGTGGCCCCGTAAGCCCCGCGCCCGTCCCTGGGGCGCCTCAACGGGACGCGCGCGCCACGCCCGCCGTTCCGATGGGTGACCTAGCCCCGGCCCGGGGGAACCCCGCGTCCCGGGCCCTCCGCGGAAACTCGGGCGGTCTGCGCCGGGACTGAAGGGAGCGAGCGCGCATCGGGCGCCCCCGGGGTCTCTCTCCCCTCTGTGGCAACTCCCCCACCCCGCGTCATCCCGGCACCTAAGTTCTGTGGGAGAGGGCGTGCGTTTCCCGGGCCACGGACACACCTTCCCGCACCTTCCCGCACGACGGAGCTTGCCAACGCGAGCACACAATGAAATCGCACAGAGCAGGGGGGCTATTGGTTTACTCCGCTGCCTTAAACACGCCGCGGCTTAAACAGAGTTCGTGCACTGACCTCTCCGGAGTTTGCCTAATAGGAATCCAATCAAGATAATAACGGCATTTTTTATTCATGAACACCCCCAGATAACGTTACACCAAGTTACTTGCTCCAGTCGGGAAGCCGAGGCAATGACAGACCTCACTCAAGCCACACGCTTTCTAGTCGACCAAATAAGAGGAAAAAACGGAGAGAGAAAGAAAAGAAACCCACCTTTTCAGTCACTACTTGTCAAAGTAAACATCAAGGCAGCTGCTCTGGGGAAGACTTCGGCCCCGAAACTCCCAGACTCTATTCTTTTTTCACGTTCCCTTTGGTTAAAAAGAAGGGGTGGGGTTGAGGGGAGTCTTTGGTGCCCGGTATGTACTCCTTCTGGTCTGCAGCAAAGAAGTTAAATTATTGATAGTGGAAATTGCATGGCGGAGGTAATACTCGCACCCCCTGAGCGAAGAGCTCCATTTGATCTCGGCAGAGGCTGGGAGATTTCATGCTAGCTTGTGGGGGGGAGCGGCTGCGCGAGCAGCCTTCTCCGGGTGAATGGGAAAGTGGGTGGGAGTCCACGAGAGGGCTCCACGGTGCCTTGACGTGCGCTGTCATATGATACCTCCGCTGCCTCGAAATAGACACTCTAGTGCACGAATTACCAGAATCAAAATTCAGCGCATTTAAAATGATACATCTTTTATTAGAAGAGTTCCGTTCCAGGGCATTGCATGGTTCTGCAGATGTTTTCACTTCCCTCCCTAGCAAACTTACACACATAAACCAACCCTTTTAATAAAGAACCTGGGTAGGAAAGATAAATTAAAAGCCTTCTGTTTTAAGGTGTGTGTGTGTGTGTGTGTGTGTGTGTGTGTGTGTGTGTCTCGGGGTGGGCAGTTGGCTCAATTAATCCTCACTTCGCCCCTCTTCCCCCGCAGCAGTCTTTCGGATTCTTACTTGCAGGTAGCCAAGCCCCTTGCAGAGAACTTCATATTCACTTTCAATATACTATCGGACAAACGCTTTCAACCGTCTATCTAGATTCCTGCTTGAAGGCGGAATTTTCTTCCCACTAGTTCGACCAGTTCCTGCGCGAGAGTACAGACCTTAAAATTTAGAATAAGGAACGGAAAAAGACCCTGACATTTAACTTGTAATCCTGGGACCTCTTCCGAGCATAGAAACCACCTGTGTTTTAGTCGCTCAGTTGTGTTCAACTCTTTGCGACCCCATGGGCGGTAGCATGCCAAGCTCCTCTGTCCATGGAATTCTCCAGGCAAGAATACTGGAGTGGGGCCTTCTCCAGGGAACTTCCCGACCCAGGGATCGAAACCAGGTCTCCTGCATTGAAAACAGACTCTACCATCTGAGCCAGCAGGGAAGCCTAAAACACCTTCTGGGTTGCCTATTAAAATGTAGATTTATCCTCCGGAAATTGTGATTGAGTAGGGGCGGGGCAGCGTGCAGAAATTAGCATTTTAACAATCACCTCTAGCGATTGGGAAGCAGAAAATCTGGGTTCAGCTTTGAGAAACACTCTTTCTTAAGCAATGCATACTTGGGTGTCATAGGAATCTCTCATTTCCCCCAAATTTGGTAGGCAGTTTTATGAGTATGTGCATTTCTTCTGTAATCTCAAAGGAGTTTGACCTAATCATTGCTAAGACTCATTGCTTTAAGAATTTCTCTAAACACTCCAACATTAATTTGGGGAAAGGGAAAGATTATAAACAGTTTCCTCCCCTGAACCCGTCTGTGGTTATCAAGAATGTGCTGTTGAACTGAATATGTAATACCATTATATACTCAGTTCAGTTTGCCTAAGGGTTTATAGTTTAAAAAAAAATGAGTGCACTTATATTAGCTGTTTTAGAGCTTCTAAAGACCAGTCACAGAAATTACTATTCTTATTTTATAAATGAAAACCGGAGGCTCAGTGCCACGAAATCATTTGCCCGAGTTCACACAGCTAAAATGCCAGAGACAAGACTTTAATAAATCAGGAACTCCAGCTAGAAATATCCCTGCCTGTCCCCACCCCCAATAAGGGAAGCTATGTTTCTTGGAAGTGTTACCAAGATGTGCGATCTTTCAGCGCCTCTTTGCAAATTGTTGGACTGAATAGTCAAATTATTCAAATATATGCATATTCTTAGAGTGTCACACATTTAGCTTTGCACCTCTATCAACTTGACAGTATACATGACCAGCACAAACTACCCTACAGCACAGATGGTGAAGTATATTGTGGAATATTTAATGTATGTGAAATATACAGGCTAGTTGGAAGCAATGAAGGACAGAGGTCAAGAAGCCCAGCTTGGCCCCCTCAAAAAACCTCTGTATGATTCCCTAGGACATCCCTGATGGCTCAGTGGTAATGAATCTGCCTGCAAGGCAGGAAACTTGGGTTCAATCCCTGGGTTGGGAAGATCCCCTGGAGAAGGAAATGACAATCCACTTCAGTATTCTTACCTGGGAAATCCCATGGACAGAGGAGCCTGGCAGGCTCCACAGGATCACAAAAGAGTTGGGCACAACTTAGTGACTAAACAACAAATTGATTCCTAGGGGTGTAGGCTGAGTGCAAACACAATGTCTTTTAATATGGCAAAACAATTTGAGAGGCTAGTTTATAAATTTTAAAAAACTGTACTGCTTTATAAAATACTGGAGAAGCCCTACCCTAAGCGCTCTCTCGCTCGCTCTCTCTCTCTCTCTCTCTCTATATATATATATATATATTTATGAGTTATTTCCCCAGGTCTTTAAGCTCATTTGTAATTGCATTCCTTCTGGAGAAATATCTAACCAGTGAATATCAAGAATCTGAGCATTCTCAATAGTGCTAAATGAGAAGTTATGGCAAATCTACCTGCTAAACGCACATTGCCATGTCAGCGTTTCTGCTGAAGGAAGGAGTGTTCTTATTTCTGAGACTCTGGCTGTACGTATAGCCAATCCTCTTATTCCTCCTCTCCCTCGATGTTATACAGATGGATATATCCTTACTTTCCAGTGTGTGGTGCAGTTTTACTGAGGAAAAGACAGACGAGCCAGAAATGGCAAGAATATTTAGAAATAAAAGAAGATCAAATGCCAATTCAGATAAACCTTCTGATGAATCAGACCTCTGGACACTTATGAGCATTTCCCAACTTTCTGATTTGTGATAATGGTGTTACCAAAAACAATAAAAACCCAGATTTAAATGCTTGCCTATTTGCCTTAAAAATACATCTTACATTAAAAACAATGATGCCAAGATAAAGTTGTACCAGTGTCTTGATTGGAATTCCGAATAATTTTTTTATTTGGTTAATTCAGGTGGCATATAGAGATAGTGTTAGAGGTCTAAAAATCAAATGCTTTACAAAAACCATTTTTCTATTGTGATCAAGGGTGATGCTGAAAATATAAACACGTATTTCTGATTCTTTTTAAAGATTGGTCTCTGACATGATTGCTGTGGGAGCAAAGATTCCAAGTTTGTAATCTGAATATTTTCTCAGTCACCAAAACGGGGAAAAATTTCACTGCTTGAAAAGAAAATGCTCTTGATTCTACTTTTGTGGGACCTACAAAATTAATTTTGAATTAATCAAAATCTCTATTTTTGGTTGGATCTAATCAATCCTTCTAACATGATATTCTAGAAGGACAAAGGTCAGGGAGAAATTCCCATCTATTCTTGTCAGGAAATATGAACTAATCCTCATTACCCAAGTGGGAGCAGGGGCAGTAAGCTCAGATGTGACATTGACATATTTTTTCTATTAATAATTTTAATTGGCTGAGGTCAATTCTACTATCACTATAAGCATTTTATGTTTAATTATGTTTACTTAAGTTTCCTAGTTACCCCTGTCTTCAGTCTTCCTTGCAAAAAAAAAATGTCTAGGATCAAAACAACTGACCTCAAAAAATGCTGAAAACTGGCATAATGGAAATAATAAGTAAACAGAAAACTCTCCTTCTGAGCAGAATGGCAAAGATGTTTTCAAATTCATGATGTATGGTTTCAAAGGGCCAATCCAGTGAGAAACTGTCACTCATAATCCTCCAAATTATTGAGCAAGGCCGCCCTGAGAATAATTTTACAGGAGAAATAATATCCCTATTCACTACTAGATGGTACCTTAATATGAGGTGTACTTCTTACTGGTAAGCTTTTCATGAACCATAAGAATAACTGTGTGCCATACTGAAATACATCCAAATGGGTAAACAGCTGTTACAGAAATTATGTAACCAGGCATGGCCATTAGTGATGAACAAAAGAAAAGCACAGTAAGAAAATGTTAGAAGCGCCAAGATTAGGAGAGTAGTGCAAAAAGGTCAAAAACTGATCCCATCTGGGAATAATATTTAGCTGGATCAAAAAAAAAAAAAAAAGCATAAAAACCATTATGAAACAACTAACTCCCAAACATATGAGAGTCATCAACTTGTAGCCCTCCAAGTTACCAGATTTCCCCCCAGAACATTTAAAAACCAATAGTGAGCAATAAATTGGTTTACTTGTTACAATGTTTCTACAAGGATAGTCCGAAGGGACCTGACTGTGGGCTTTAGGACAAAAGTTAGGACTGACACTGGTAGCTGATGGTTTGCTGGTTTTGCAGGGAGAAGAACCAGGAAGAACCTTAGCAAGTTTAAACCAAAGTGTATTTAGGACATTTAATCAGGTTGTAAGGAGCAGTTTACCTTATTTTTGAAACCCAACTATTTAGGTTGTGTGATGATGGGAGTGAGAGATTTCCTACTACTAAATTTTATATTCTTCATGGAGAAAGTTAGCAACGTATGCAAAAAGATAACTTAGAAAAAATAATTACTGAACTTCCTAAAGTCATATTTTAAAAATCACACCAAGAATTTGGCCTATTTTTCCATGATTCTGAATCTACACAGTGTCTATGGTGAATATTTTTTGGGAGGAAGGACTCAAGCACTCTTGTCAAAATCCTCTGGGTAACCCAGATGTGGTAGGAATAAAGTCCCCAGTGGTACCCATGCAAGGATTAGGTTTTAGATTTGTGTCACATACAGAATCATTTAGAAACCTCTGACACTCTTGACTGTCTTAACTTCAGTTTACTACCTTCGCTTCATAGTTCCATTCATTCAATTGATGAAAACTTGCTGAGCACCTCCTGCCAGACAATGCTCTATGGACTAGCATCCATGCAAATGAATAAAACACATCTTAGCCCTTCAGCTGCTCAAATTCCACACCTAAGGTTTGTGTTTTAATCCATCGGGCCACATATAAGTTAGTTAAAAGTAGGAGATTATGCTTTATTTAGTTTTGTTTTCCCTTGCCTTGGGTTTACTGCGTAGAAAGATGACCATCAGCATGACCCTAGTGGTCAAGGGGTAGTAGTGATGGACAAGAAATCTGCTCCCAAAGCTGAAAGGGAAGCTAGCAGCTGGGGAGGGCCCCTCAGGGTTGATCAGTGCCCTAGCCATCTTTGGTTAGCAGTGTTTTACAGAAGGCAGACAAAGGATAAGAAATTAGGGTAGAGTTAGTGATAGGGAGAAAATGAGACATAGCTCGGGAAAAATAATTTTTCTAAATATGATTAGGTAGACTTATAAAATGGGCTTCCCGGGTGGCACTAATGGTAAAGAACCCACCTGCCAATGCAGGAGACACAAGGGTTTGAACCCTAGGTTGGAAAAATCCCCTGGAGGAGGGCATGGTGACTGGCTCCAGTATTCTTTCCTAGAGAATCCCATGGACAGAGGAGTCTGGCAGGCTACAGTCCATAGAGTCACACAAAATCAGACACTACTGAAGCAATTTAGCATGTATACACACAGACTTATAAAAAGATAGATCCAGAAGGGATCTTTCAAGATTTGCTCCTCTTCCTCACTACTCATAGGCCTATCACAACAGACCAGGAAAATAGACTACACATACTTCCTCCAACGACCTTTCTAAGAATCCAGTCATCATAGTGCTTGGAAGTTCCCACTTGTAACATATTTTTGTTCTTGTTGCAATTTATATTTTATTTCATTTTATCCAACCTTAGTGAAGATAGAGACCAGCTGCTTCCTAACCATCTTGTGTTATTAAGTCACCCCTCAGCTTTTCTCATAGCGAGAAATCAGATCTCACAATCTTTCTTCATAAACTCCAACTTCCAATCCATTAATCATGTTCCTTGGTCTACCCTGGACCTCCTCCAAGATTTCCATACTCTTCTGAAAATGTAGAGGCCTGTATGAGACATGTCTGTGAAATTATCCAGGGCTCAGGAAACATGGGAGTCATGAATTATATGAACACAGCTGTTGGGAAAAACTAAAGGGAAGATTCAATCAGATTGATGAATCCTTCCCTTGCAGCTTGGAGACAGAAGTGGTTGTTTCATAAAAAGATGAGCCGTTATGTCAAAGCTATATATTCTACCCTTAGTTTTCAGATGAAACATTTTTCAAAAGAAACAGATCTTTAATAGGACATTTTGTTTTTATTTATTCTCCGCAAAATTGTTTAAGAACAAGTAATTTTTCTGTTCTCCACTTAATGTCCCAAGTTGTAGACCTTATCTGGTAAATTAGGATAGTACTTTCATAGTCTCAAGTAATTTCTCTCAGAACGTAAGGTCTACAAAACACTACATGACTTTTGAACTTTGAACTTTCTCCTAAATTGAACCATGTCTTTTCATTTCATCTGCATTACAAACCTAATTATAATATAGTAAAACTAAGTTGAAGTCCATAGAAGAGAATCAAGCTAACCTACATGATTCCTAGAATCAAGTTTAACTGATGATTTCACTTGTCAAGAATACCTCTGTTATGATCTCACAATCCAGTGTGACCAACTATTTTGGGACTTCTAATTCTTGATAGCCCAGTTGAAGAGCATGAGATTAGCATAAATATCATCCCCACTACTCCCGGTTGTCTGTTTAGGCCATGTTGAAGGAATTCAACGGTAACTTCAAAATCAATCCAGCAATCCCCAAAAGAAATTAAGCCAGACATGGAATGAAATCAATACTCTAAAAAGAAACTGAGTAGAAATGGGGAACATTTACTTCCCCTTCCTAACATCATTTGGAGAAACTGTCAAGGCACTCTGTGACCAAAAGATTTATAGTAAGAGCATTTGCTTCTAAAACTTT
Source organism: Redunca redunca (assembly GCA_006410935.1). NCBI lineage: Eukaryota > Metazoa > Chordata > Mammalia > Artiodactyla > Bovidae > Redunca > Redunca redunca. The sequence goes on along the minus strand of SJYQ01001402.1, from coordinate 397,484 downwards.
AGTGTACCAAGAAGGGTACCAAGAAGTGCAAAGTCTAGCTGAACCTAAGAAAAAATGATGGTGATACAGATGGATAAGACAAATATAATAGCTCATAAAACATGAGGACAAAGAGATGGGGTAGAGGGAGAAATGAAAGGGGAAAAGCAGAGTCACGCATTTAAATTCCAAGATCTCTTCATTATTATTATTATTATTGTCATTTTAGTTATGGTTACATATATCCTCAGGGAAATTTATTTTTCTCTGCTTGGACTGAAGTCATGACCTGGGAGAGGGGGTGATATATAAGAGGTGGGGGAAAATAGATGCCCAGTTTTGGAAGTCAGATTTTGAGTCTATGATACAAATTAGATATATTTCTAGGATGCAAATTCAGGCCACAGTCAGTTTTCCTGAAAACAGACTCCATACTGAATTAGAAAAATGAAGACCCAACTCTTTATTATCAAATTTTATGCTTCTCCCAAATGCAGTAAAATTTTTAGCATTGAGAAGCTTTTATTTCAGAGACATGTTTTCCAGGAGGCTTTGGGAAGAATGAGCCAATGCTATCATGCATTCTGGCCTTTTCAGCAAAAAAAAAAGTTCCCAGGATAAATAACTGAAGTTAACTTGCATTGCTCATTGCTTTATGTCTATGATGAATGCTAACTTGAATTACCATTCTCACATAATAAACATATTTTTATGGTATTACAACCAGATTGTGGATGTAGATCATCTTAGAACTACTTTGCAAGCCAAATTTCCATTGCCTTTCATTTTATCTGCACACAAAAACTAATTAAAGTGAGTAAAAATAAGTTGAATTCTATAAAAAAGAATCATGCTAACATACATGATGCCAATTTATCTCAGAAAATATGTCAAAGTTTGACATATTTTTGACTATTTGCTTGGCTAATTAGCATTTTTTCTAATTTTACTTTTTGTTACTGTGTTTTTGATAAGTCAAATTGTTATTTATTGATATGATTTTGCCCTCCATTCCTAGGAAAAATTTATAAAGTGTCTAATTTACCCTTCAATGAATTGATAAGAGCACAACTTCAAGACAGTATTTAATAATAAAATTAATCTTGAAAACAGAATTACATGTATAAATGTCATATGAAGTACAAAGAAACAGTCTCAAAGAATATTTCTTTGGAAAATGATATGAGTTAAATTTAAAGTTTAAATTATTAAACATTTCCTAGCGTTTTTAAGAAAAAGGATTTTAAGGAATTTTAGAATTTTTTCCTTATTTTTTTGTTGTTTTAAGAAAAATAAATCAATTTTTTTGGTTTTGTTTTCCTAGAGTAAGAGGGTATATGCTACAAGAATAAATAAAGCTGTTGCCAAACCTCAGATAAAAATCTAGAACCAACTGAAAACACTGGGAATAATATAAGAATCAATGAAAACTTGAGGTTTCAATTCATCGTCTTAGTTAGTATTTCAATAATCATAAAGTAACTATGGAATATTGAAGAAATTTAAAATACTATTAGTTTTGTCCTGAAAGTGAAAGTGTTACTCAGTCATGTCCGACTTTTTGCAAACCATGGATTGAAGCCTGCCAGGCTCTTCTGTCCATGGAATTAGTGCAAGAACGCTGAAGTGGGTTGCCATTCCCTTCTCTAGGGGATCTTCCTGACCCGGACATCGAACATGGGTATCTTGCATTGCAGACTGATTCTTTACCATCTGAGCAACCAGTAGGATCAATGGAGTATTGAAGAAACTTAAAATATTATAATTAGTTTTGTCCCAACAATTTGAAATTAGCAATGTCTTATTGGAATGTTATTAACATTTTGTTAATTATGTTTATATTTAAGACATTAAGGTATATACACAAAAATCAAGATATTTTGAAAAATCAAGATAATTAAAACCTTGCTCAGGCTATTTATTGTTTTATGTTTTGATTATTAGAAAATAGAAGAAGTATCATTATCATATGATATGATTGTAAGTCCTTCAGTAGTCAAGAGACTTTGGGTTCTTGTTTAAACTCTATCACTCTGTGGTCATGTGACCTGGAAAGTCACTTCACCAGCCCAAGCTTGTTTACATCAATACTATCAGTTTCACAGAAATATTTACTGAATAAGTGGAACAGTTTTAACTATTGTGCATCTCAGTCACCTGATCAATGAGGCCGGGACAGTGGGCTATAAGCCGTGGTTGCCAAGTCTAGAGGCACATTCAGACTTTAGCTCAAAGGAATACATAATTCAGGACTAGATCATCTTTAAGGTACTTTTTTCCATATAAATTTGAGCTGCTTACAGGAACTATATATCTTTGGTAAACTAAACTCGGAACTCATGTAATTATTTCCTCTAGATTTAGAGCCTTGAGCCAAGGTAAGAAGTCATACTCTTCTACATTTTATACTACATAGTTATCTCTGATGAGGTTTTAGGTAGACTTTTTCATACATCAAAATGTCCTTTAATATCATCCTTTCCCCCTGGGCTGGTTTCTTAGCTCTGGGACATATCAAATGCATTGTGAGTTCAGGCCATCCTTCCTTGCATAGATCACAATGGCAGTGGGATGAGATTTTTCCATAGCCTCCAGATCCTTGATTCTGTATATGACTTTGGCAACTCTGCAAAGACCACTGACTTGTACTATCTTGGACTTACCAGTCTGCATCCACTCCCTCGTTAAAGACCACATCTTTCTGAGAGTTGTTTTCCAGAAGGAAGATGGATGAAATTTATTAGGAAGATGCCCAAGTGGATATTTAACCCCTTTACCCAGACTCCCTCCAGCTTAGTTTCTAGAGCTGCTATTCTGAGTTCTGAGTTGGTGCAAAGATGCAAAGGACCCAGACACCAATACTTGGCCTTCTCCCAAACGAGATGCTAATTCCAGAGAAGTTCCAAGTTTGAAGTAGAGCTTTGGGAGGAAGAACGTTAAATTGCACAAGAAAAGCCAATAAACATTTTAGTCCCCAGCAGGGACTATAAGCCTTGTAATTACATTCAGGATTGTGCTTGTCAATCCCCTTCTTCTCCATCTCTGTAAACAACATGTTAGCTTTGGAAGTTTGTCATCCACTGGGTTTCTGGAGAAGGCATTCCTCATCACAGCATCTGCAGTGCTATAGCCAGTAACAGTTTGAAAAGGCAAATTTATGAAAAGGCTTCTAAACATACTAAATCCTAATCTAAACAATTTATAACGTTTCTTACTCAATAACTCTCAGAAGTCAACTATCTTGGAACTGCCCTAAACAAGTTAAGAAAAGCGTCAGACATCATCCATGGGCTTCATAAACTAAAGTAAGTGGAAGGAAGAATGTGCAGGTGAAATATTCCATGGAGTAGTCTTTCTCTTCAATGACTATATACTTATTTCTGGACAATATATACTTATTTCTCTCTTGTTAGTGTTTTAAACATCACAACAATTATAATAAGAACAACTAAGATTGTGTAGGGACTTACAGGTTAGTTTACTGAGTTAAAAAAAAAAGGGCTTAGAATTAGACAGCCGTGGGTTTAGTCAAGCTTAACCACTTTTTGATTCTGCTAATTTAGGATATTGGCTCAGACAGTAAAGTGTCTGCCTGCAGTGAGAGAGACCTGGGTTCAATGCCCGGGTTGGGAAGATCCCCTGGAGAAGGAAATGGCAACCCACTCCAGTACTCTTGCCTGGAAAATTCCATGGACTGAGGAGCCTGGTGGGCTACAGTCCATGGGGTCGCAAAGAGTCGGACACAACTGAGCAACTTCACTCAAGGAAATAATGGCTGTCTCAGTTTCCTTATCTTTAAAATAGGAATACTAATAATCTCTGCCTAGAAAGATCATTGCAAGAACTCAGCTATGGGAATGTAGAACGCTCATCCTGGTGAACTCAACAAAGTTAAATTAAATGATTAACTTATTTGATATTCCCCCACTTTAAGCAGTAGCACTTTCTCCATATTATGATTGTGAAAACGGGGTTTCAAAAAGGATAGGGGACAATCAGTGGTTTGAAAATCTTTCATTAGTTAGCAAAGATTCAATATAATTCTAAAGCAGCACATCTGTGGCCATTGATGTTGAGATTCTCAGCCATACGAAAGGGTTGTGTTAAAGATCTCTTGACAAAAACATGTGTGCCAACCTGACAATGGGGAATCCAAGTCTAATCTGTGTGGTAGCTATTCCATAGGGAAGTGTAATATTATAATGGACTTTGGAACTAGAGAACATTAGGTTTGAATTTTAGCTTTTCCATTTAAGATTTGCTGTGTAATTTGGGGTAAATAAACTCTCTGAGCTCCAGTTTCCTTCCTTATACAATAAAATAATCTGTCTCAGAGAATTGCTTTGAGGGTTAAATAATAAATGTCAAATGCAAAGGAAACAACTTAGCACTGGATAAATGCAAAATGAATGCTATCCCATCCCATCATAATTTGCATGTACATTTTCACAGTGTAGTAATGACAGAAATGAAGTCTTTATAAACTCTTGAGGTTAGTGAAGCCACACCAGGAATCTGAGGCAATGCTCCCTAAGTTAGTGACAAGAGTCTGAACTTTTTGTCTTCATCAGTGGAGTGATGGATTTCTAGAGCACTGAGGGTAGGGCTAGTGGTAATAAGGATAAACCTCAGAGTAACAGGGGCATCCCTGGTGGCTCAGTGGTAAAGAATCCACCTGCAATGCAGGAGACGTGAGTTAGATCCCTGGGTTGGGAAGATCCCCTGGAGGAGGAAATGGCAACCCACTCCATTATTCTTGCCTGGGAAATCCCACGGACGAGGGCCCCTGGCAGGCTACAGTCCATGGGGTCACAAAAGAGTCAGACATACTAAACAACAACAGCAAGCTCAGCTAATAGAAACATGTCCACTACACCTTAGCCATCTCATCGGCTGGTTCTTTATCCACTTGGCAACTTGTTAAATGGCAGAAGTGAACTTTAAAAGTTTTCTCCAAATGCCAGTTTCCTTTTGCCAGGATGGAACATTCAATGGCTCATACTGAAAGGCAGGGAGAGACTAAACTAACATTTCTGAATCTATGCCATGTTAATAAGTACCCCCTTCCCAAAGTGTTCTATTGTCAAATATGTTTGGGAAATGCTTCAGTGGTATTTGCCAGACTTTGCCACCAATAGAAATCAGTCACCTTTACACCACATGTCAGTTGTTACAGATATCCCAAAATACACAGAGGCTTATCACTCCTGGAAAACTACAGTATTCACCTTGCTGCTTCATCTTATTTAGTCTTTAAGAAAGCACATATATTGGGCATCTGACTCATAGCTCAATTGGTAAAGAATCTGCCTGCAGTGCAGGAGACCCAGGTTCAGTTCTTGGGTTGGGAAGATCCCCTGGAAAAGGAAATGGCAACTCACTCCAATATTCTTACCTGGAGACTCCCATGGACAGAGACTGGCAGGCTACAGTCTATGGGGTCGCGAGAGTCAGACACGACTAAGCACAGCACAGCATATCTATTACTATAGCATACAAATTGACTTTTTAAATATTTTTACGACTATATTTCAATGTAATTGACTTCCTTTGTAATCGTACACTTTTTAGTTCTATTCATTTAGAAACATTCTGAGAAGGGTTTACAGGCTTGACCAGACTGCCAAAAGAGTGGAGTCCACAGCACAGAAGTGGTTACCAAGCTCATGTTAATCCAACACGCCCCAAGGAGAAGTAATAGAAAGGCCATTCTCAAACACTGGCTATGGAAGTTGTGGGGGACAAAGAAGCCCTTACTGGAGGAGGAAGGTAAGAGTAGAAGAAATCCTTGTTTCCTACCAACATAACCAGAACAGTAATGAGTAAGGGTGGTAGAGATCTAGCTCAGTGGACAAACGGATGTGAAGATTACCCTTAGAGAGGACATGTCTATTTAAGAACACGTCCGGTATTCTAATACTAATGCTGTTTTGGTTAGTTTCTAATACTAACCCTGTTTGGTTCAAATTTTCCCATGTTCCCTCTCTTTTGTCCCATTCACTTGCCCTGTAATGTCCTATCCACAGGCTTTAGATGTTTATGGAGCCTTTCTGTCCTGCTGGTGCTGATAGGTATGGGGTTTAGCATACTCTGAAGGAATCCTGCATTCCATAACATAGCGTGCACTCTGGGCACTCAAACTTGGAGCTAAAATGGAACTTAGAGTTTATCCAAAGATCTCAAAGCATCTTCTGCTGTTACAGGCAATTGATTGGGTTTCCCTTTTCCAGTGTGAGAAGGTTTTTAAGTGCATTTAACATTTACTCGGAGGTTAAAAACAGTGGCAAAGTACTTTCTACCTCCTATGGTGATCCAGAAAATGTTCATAAATGGTCAAAAATGCCTCACACAGGCCACAGGTTTCTCCTAGCTCAGACTGAAGGTAAATTTGGAGGTCACACACTGCTAAACTGTTGATTTTTAGCAACTCGACTTTTAAGTTTTTTATTTTTAAATTAATACTTTGGAATATATTTTCCCATTTGTCTAAAATAGAATTTGAGAATGATACATGTCATCCTGAGTGCATCAGAACTTATTTTAAATATGGCATCTTTATAAAAGTCAATAGCTGCCTCATCAAAGGGCAATCATGTCCAGTGTGGGTGGCTGTGCCAATTGTTTTTGAACTACTGCAGCGATCTAGCCAATCCCAAGGAATGGCTTGCAGCCTTTCTACACCCACATTTTTCTTAATTATCTCCACCAGGCTGAGTTAGCTAAGGACAGACCTATAGCATTTCCTGGATGTCAAAATGCCCACACACCTTCTGCAATCCTTGGGCTACCAGCTCCCTTTCATGTTTCTCCTGGTTGGTCCATCTAATTAGCTATTATCATGTGTATATAATGCATTATTCATGAGGCCCAGACAATTTCGGGGTGTAATATCTTTGATTTTAAAAGGAAATGACCTGAAAAATGAGAACTTCTGCTGACACAAAGAAAATAAGCATTTAATTTGTTAGTGAGTCTCTCATCAGCCCATCCCTTTAAAAAATAACCTGCAGAAGTTTGAGATCATCATTCAGATGAAAACTTTCCAAGTTTGTTTCTCAAAAATGATTGGTTCAATATCCAGATTCTTTCTATGCTAGATTCAAATAAGTTGCTTCGATTTTTCATAATGTACTTCCTAACAAACAAGTTAAAAATTGGTGACACCCAAAATTGTACATCATCAAAGATTAGGGTAACTTAGGCCCAAGAAATAAGTTAGCCATCATATCACTCAAACCTGGGGCAAAAATGGAACTTAGAGTTTATCCTAAGAACATCCTCCTTGTTTTCTCTGTGAGGAAATATGGATCAAGGGAGACTAATTGATTTTTCTAGCTACTGGCAATTAGTTGGGAGCAGAGCTTGAACTCAGGCTTTTAATCTACTTCACTGTGTTCTCTTGGAAAAGATAAGAATCCAGAAATCTGTCTTCTTCTGGGAAATTAAAAGACAAATCAGGTCTCTAAGCTGTAAGTCCACCAAGCTAAGTACCTTTCAGTCTTACACACTGCTGAATTTCCAGACTTTAGCATAGTTCCTGGCACATAGTAGATTGTCAGTTAATGCTTACAAAATAAAATTATGAACATTAGAGTCTCTATAGAAAGCATTCCTCTTGGGCAAATGGAAAATGGCCTGTTAAGCTCGTGATCCCCATAAATATCAGAGTATCTACCAAGAGAAGCAAGATCCCAGGCATTCAACACTAAGATGAAGTTCCAGAGGGTTAAAAGAAAACAGGGCTTCCCAGGAGACTCAGTGGTAAAGGACCTGCTTGCCAATGTAGGAGACATGGGTTCGATCCCTGGGTCAGGAAGAGCCCCCTGGAGAAGGAAATGGCAACCCACTCCAGCATTCTTGCCTGGGAAATCCCACGGACAGAGGAGCCTGACCGGCTGCAGTTCATGGGGTTGCAAAAGAGTTGGACACGACTGGACAACTAAACAACAAGAAGAAAATAAGCCAGCATAAATTCACGCATCAGAAATGACCCCTGAGAACCTTCCCAGGCCCCAGATTCTACAACTCACAAGAGTCCTTTTTTGTCTTCAGCTCCTCTTATTCTCTGTGTTGTTTTGGGGGGAATTAGTGACTGTTCCTTAGACAGTGTGTCAACCCTAGAAATATCCCTGCCTTCTTTGAGACTCCATTTATGGGAGAGTGAAAGAATGGCTTAGGAAGAAAAGGTCATAGACTGGCAAAAACTTTTCATTAGGCCTATAGAATTGTGGGAATGATTTGTAGATAACTTTTCCCCCCTTTTAAATTAAAGAAATCAAAACAGGAGCAAATAATGCCTACAAGCCCCTCAGATGCCAGAGTGGGGTTTGAGGCAGCATGGGCTGGAGAGCTGAAAGTGTGGTCCTTGAAATCTGAAGAAAGGTTCTGAGTCAGTCTTCCCCTCTTACTGGCAATGGGCTCTCAGGAAACACTGAACCTGAGGTTCCTCATTTGTGAAAGGTCATTGATAATTCCTACTCTTCCCTCCTGGCTGAGATCAGATTAGGAAACCTGTGAAGAACTTTCAAATCACTATGTGCATATAAAGTATTATTACTAGCAAATACAAATAAAGTCTGCATTATATAGAATTCTTTATAGGACTCCTTTAGAATGTTAGAAAAAAGGGGAAACGTCAATCTGAACTTTAGAAAACTCAGAATGAACACTCCAAAAATTGCCAAATGACAACGGAGGCAGGGATAAAGATTTGACATTTTGATTTTTGCATCCTGGTGTTTGGGGGTATTAGTCTTTAGGGACTAACTGTTTCTCTCAAGACACACTTGTTCAAGCAGTAGCTTTAACACCCAAAGTAAAACAAGATTTAATGTTTTTGAAATTATGGCCACTCTTTGGCCAAAGAGGAGAGAAAATTTCTTTTTATTGTTTAAGAATTTAATCTTTCTCCCCTTAAAAGCAACAGCCCCTCTCCCCATTTCCATAGGATTCAATATCAGTAAGTTCTCACTAAATGTTAATGTTTATTGTGATTTATTAAATGCCATGAAGTATCCCTTACATGGATCATGGCATGTAAATTTAAGAGACTCACCGCTTGTTAAATTCTCTAGAAACACACAAACACACACATACACACAAGTGCACACACACACATACTCACAGCAATAGCAGATCAGCAGAGAAAGACACCAGCCAAAGAAAGATAATTTGAGATGCTTCTGAGGTAGCAGTTGTAAAATTAAAATAGGCAACTCATTAAATTATCCATAGAGTGAAAAGAGAGCTACAAAAATAGATATTTTTCTGGCAAGTCAGTGCTTTTTAGAACAAATTTAGTTTTAAGCAGAATCTTAAAATCAGATTATATCAGTTCATATTCACTAGAATCAGTTAAATGGTTAGATTAGCTTTTCCTAATTAAAGAAAAGGATTAGCTTTCCTGGCTTTTGATAGAAGTATATTTAATAAAAACTATGTTCAGTTAGACATTATTTTAACTGACATATTGTAAGCAGTTTGATTAAATGAATGTTATTTGAGCAAGTTGGAGCCTCGTCCCTAAATCACAGAATTAGAAATAAAAATCCTTTGTAAGTCATGCCACAGTGATGATTTTTTCATTTCTATTTGTTGGTTTTTGTGGCTTATTGTCTATTTTGTGGTCATCCGGGCCTTTGCCTCTCACATTGCCTGATACTGGAATGTTGTTTCTTACTAAGCTTCCCCTAGAGGACAGGCCAGGAAAAGGAAAGAAACTAAATTCACTAGCTTCTCCTCTTATTAAGAATACAGATTACAGATTCGATAGGGAAAGAGTCTGGCAAATGAACGAAGCAGCATGTGAATTTTGATTTTAGATCTTTTAAAGGTATTCTTTCCAATTTATAGATAGGCACTTTTACAAACAATATTTTGTAAGCCAACAATAACTTGTTTTTAAAATCCCATTTACTGCCTTACCATATACATTACATGATATTTAAAAATAACTAGCACTCTGGTTGAAATGGAAATGCTGTAGGCAGAGAATGACATAGTGATACCTCCCCCTTACGGAGTGTCTTCTTCCCAGTTTGCAAAGCTCTTTCAGACATTCTCTTCTATCCTCCAAAAATTGCTGTGTTGTAGGTCTTACTATCAATGACACTGAAAAAGCTACAGGCAAAATGAATATATTTTCATCTGAATCAATACTGATATATTCCATTGGGGGAGCTAGACCAAGCTAAAGTCTCACACACAGAAATATTAACATGCAAGACCAGGGGGCACAAAAGTAGGCTAGTTTACTGTTCATTTTTTTTAAGGTCAAAAATACCCTCTTCCTCTTTCTTCCCCTTCTAATGTTCTCTCTGGTTTCAAACAGGACAGTTGAAATTTCTTGCGTTCGTACTGAAGAGCTCCATGTAAATACACATAAACAGTGACGATCAGGTGCACTATTCTTAAAGTGATACTCATTTTCACAACACCAGGCAAAACCATTTCACCTACAAGTCAAGGATATGTATGTGAGCGCGTGTGAGAGAGGATGACGTGACACTTTTGAGGTTTAAGTTATGAAAGATTTCGAGGTTACAAGAATTAGATAAGCATTTTCCCTCCTTGTCTCTCTAAGACTCGAAATCCACAATCTTCTCCATTTGACTGTCAGATAAATTGGCAAGTCGACTAAAAGGATAATATTCCCTTAACGGTGCATTCATTTGAAGCCCTAGCAACTGTATTAGGCAGCAGCGAGGATTCGCTAGCAAAGCATTTCGAGGAGACAGGGAACTCTGCAATTTAGAGTGACAGATGATTTTTTTCTCATCCATCAAACCGCCTCAAAATGTCACAATATTTACACCTCTTCCTTGGTGAATTAGAATCCAGAGACAGGCAGACGAGGAAAAAAAAAAAATGCCGACCGGTTGCTGCTTGATTTGGGGAAAAGCAAGTGTTGCACCTTTAAATTCTGCCCCTCCATTCCCCGTTTCCCCCCCCTTCTCGGGATTTTGCAATAAATCTCCCAGTTCTGCGTTCAGCCCTGCAGATCCGTATTTAAAACAGCACCATCTGGGAAGGGTGGGCGGCGACGGTGATGCGGACTCCTTGGAGTTCCTTTGCAGCACGCTTGGAATTGCATCAGACTGATCAGAAATCCCCCCGCCCCCAAGCCCAGCCCCTCCCGCCCCGTTCCCCTCCCAGCTCCTCCCCT
>SJYQ01001402.1:274411-385715 GCA_006410935.1 Redunca redunca | reverse complement strand
GGGGACGGGAAGGAGGGAGGGGGAGAGAGAGGGAGGGAGGGATACAGAGAGAATGAATCCTTCTGCCTAGAAGAGCTGAAATTACCTTGATGTATTTTGTGTTGGAGATTTAGCGTTACCTCCTACCCTCTCCCAACCTCCACCGCCCCTTTCCTCACCGCACAACCACCTCCGCCGCCTAATTCTAAATGGTACAAAGTCAAAATTTAGGAAATCGAATGTTGGGTAAAAGCTTCATAATTAGTAATGAACCTACTGTACACACACACACACTCACACACATACACACACACACACACCAGCAGAGAACGGAAAAGAAGAAGACGAAGGGAAGAAAAAGAGTAATCTTACATTTGAATCAGACATTTGCAGGTCCAAGTTAACTAAACTCATTATATCCGCAGGAAAACTGAGCTTCCCCACCCCCCTTCTCGCTTTACCCCAAGGCTCTCACCTAGGGCAATTCAAACTGGGCAAATACCAAGAAACAACCCCCCTCTCACACTCTCCTTCTACTTCCTCCCCTCCACCGCGCGTCCTCTCGGGAAGATCGAGTATCAAAATAGCTCAAAAATTGGGGTTGCAGGGGTCCCCGCCCCGGTGCTTACCTTCTTTGCGGCTTACACCACCCCGGTGGCTAGATCCTGGAGATAAACACTTGCATTTCCCAAAGTTAACCCAGTATACCAACCCGGAGCTTGCCAAGAGTCTATTCCAGCCTACACCGCTAGGAAGCCAACTTCAGCGAGCTCAATGAGGGGACCAAACTGGGGCTCGCTTTCCAAACGCTCCGCTCCAAAATCTGACTCTCTCTCCAGCCCCGATCTCAGTGTGAGCCGAACCTCCGAAAAGACGCTTCTTAAGGGCGACACAGGGCTGGCTTACTGCGGGGCCGAGACAGCTACCTGGGGTACCACCACCTAAGACAAATCCGTCGGCTCTGTCCAAGGTGCTGAATGGGCTCGTATCTCCAGGATTACACACCCGGAGCGGCGGGAGGAAAAGACTAAAAAATCTGTAATTAAGTGATATTTGATATTGCTCTAGACGGTTTCTTCCACTTCCTTACGTTTTGTCACGTGCGGATGGCTTTGCCAAAGCCATCCTGTTAATAGTTGATCACATGTTGATGAGACCCTTTTCTCCTATGAGAGGCTTACCCATTTCATTACCGGCAATATGCCCTTCTGACTTATTTCTCTCCCACCAACCCCACCCCCATCTGCACCCAAACTCCCAGTCTTTATCCTATCCTTACCCCCACTCCACCCTCTGACCCCAAACTCTAATAGCATTATTGTTTTAAGATGGAAATTAATCTTCTTGCGAATGTCAATTACATGCCCACATATAAATCACAGAATATGCTCATATATCACACACATAGAAGCAAAGAATGGAATGCAAGAAGGCTGGGAGAGAAGCATCAGCCTTGAACAGCCAATATAACACACACACCCTCCCTCCAACTCCAAGTTTGTTCCACGCAGTTCCACATTGCTGTGTTAAATCTCAAATGATTCCAATTAAAGTTGCACTATGTAAAAACCCGATTCTCCTGGCCTGAGTAACTGCTGTTCTTTGGCGTGTGAAGTGCTAGGAAGAGCTGTGATATGCCCGTTGTTAAGCAACATGTCAAGATTTTTCAATTGTAATGCAGGGTTTATTGCTACTCACCATTGTGCCTTTGCTGTCCTGGAGACTCAAGTGTCTTAAAATCCCGTCTCCCCAACAGATGCTGGAAGGTAATGTGTCTTGTTTGAAGTCATCATGTGAGAAGTTCGGCTTTGCTCAGTGGATCGCCCACCACTTGGTGTGACTTATGAATCTAATAACCCTTTGCAATATCCGCAAGCTTAAACTCTCAACCACCTTGGCGACTACAGAAGACAAAGCAACTCGCATCGATGTTGAAAAACCTATAGATTTACGCAAACGCCCTCACTCGAGAGACACGTTTCCTTTTGAGTTCTTACGTGATTCTAATGAATGAGCGAGGTTACCAATGACTGCCCAAGTGCCCTGCTATATAGCGGTGGTTCCCAGGGCTGCCTTCCAACCGCCGGTCACTGGGTCCTGGCACAGAAAGTTCCCGGGGAAAGTGGGGAGTTTCAGGGTACCCTCATGTAAATAACCCAGCCTGCACACCGCTCCCTTGCCCGCTGCTCAGGTCACACCTGGGGCTCTGGCAAAGCTGAGCTCGACTCGGGAGATTTTCCTGTCGCCAGGTAAGAAAACCTTCGCCTAGACAGGCTAGGGCGGGAAGACTGCTGGGGAACTTGTTGCTTATCAGCGCCAGAAGGCTACCGCTTTAATAATACCAGAAAAACGCAGGGGGAGGGGGGCGAAAGCGGGAGGCGGCATCGACGACGACTATCCGTGCTGTTTACGTGACCAACTTACTGTGACTCCTTTGGTAAAAAGGAAACTTCTTAGAAAAGTTCGTACCCCTCCCCCTTCCCCCAGTGACTAAGGGTCTCCAGCTGATGAGGTCGTGAGTGACGATCAAGTCGGAGGGGGGACGATGGGGGCTAAGCGGGGAGGGGGTGTGGGTGAGTGACTTGTCCTTGGGAACAACCACATGCGTGGAAGCGCGCAGGAGCCCGGCAACTTTCCCTTTCCCTCTTAGGGACTGATGACTAGGCGAGAGGCACCCGAGCGAGCCACTAGTTGCCCACAGGAACCTGTGTAAATCGAGCTCTCGAGCGGCCGAGTTGAATGAAGTTCTGACTGCGTTTGCTGTAACGGTTATGGCTTCTCCAATGTGAGTTAACAGCGCGGGTGCGCAGCTAGGTCGGCATGGCGCACCGCGAAGCGTGGAGCCGCCGGCAAAGGCAGGGAGGGCTGCCTCCGCAGCGGTTTGACGCTCCGCGTCCGCTCGGTGCTTCTTCCCCGGCGTCGCTTCCGCATCATCCGGGGGCTCCCGGGCCATCAGGGTGCCCGGGCAAGAGCGACGGGGAAGCGGAGCGGCGCTCGAGAAGCCGGAGATGGGATTGAGCTCCGCGAGAGGGGGCTCTCCCAGGAAGCCCCGCGGTTAGCACCCGCGCTTCGGAGAGGTCACGTGTTGGCGGAAAGTAACTTAGGAGGGATGGAATGAACTTCAAGGAGAAGAGAAAAAGGCAAAAGAAAACAAACCACCTCCCCACCCCCTCACCCGCACCTCCCTCGACCCATCCCCCCCAACCCCCTGTGTGAAATAAAGGTAAAGGAGGAAGAGGTGGGAGGGGGCGCGGCTCTCTGCTGGAGACCTGCGGAGAGCTCGCGAAATCTCGGGCAATGAGCTGTATAACCCGGTCATCCGCAGCGTCCCCCCGGCCTAGGGAGGCGCTAACCCAAGGTAGCTTTCCACTGAAGCTGCCCTTTGCCTACCCCCAGTCGGCGCCTCCACAGCCGAGCAGAGGAACGGAAGACGACTGTAAACCAGTTGTTATGGAGATGCCGGTCGCTCTGAGGAGCGCAAATGCCCTGGAAAGTCCCCAGACGCATTTCAGGTTTCGTCGTTTTGGCACCAACACCAAGATGTTACTCTCCACCCAGAGTTCCCACGAAAGGGAAGCCCACCAACGGCGTCACAGGCCCTGACCGCGGCGCTATCGACTGCAGGGATGAGGCAGAGAGATGCTGCAGAAGATGGTGGATAGCTCTTAAGTTTCAGACCATCCAACCTTTTCCAATTTCCAGTTTCTTTATGCCGATCAAAAGTGCTGTGTCTGAATGACATTCGTGCTTCCTTAGGTGAATAAACCTCAGTTACACGATAGGATGATTAGAAGCAAGAGAAGATTAGCATTCAGTGGCTGCTTCAAGGTCCTCTCCCCTCCCCCCTCCCATCCCAGAAATGCCTCCCTTATGGGCTTTACTTCCCAATTCTGTATAGGGACTTCTGTTCGTTGGAGTCTCCATTGGTCCTGGGTTGTTATTACTACAAGTAATTCCAGTGTTGAGTTGATGATGGCTCAAGAGATGTTTCCAGAGCCAACCTAGCTTATACTTGGATCCAGCCAAAGTACATATTCTACAAATGCTTGTCGGACCTCATTAGGGACAGTTCTAGACTTGCCAGGTTCCTGGAGACCTGAGATAGGTCATCATAAAAGGATGCCACACACCTTCACAATCGCCAGTGTGACAGTTCCCTCCAACTAAAAGGACTGTTCAGATTGTCCACAAATTGCCACTTTTTGTCGATCCATGAATTAGCCAGCAGATGCTGCCCTAAGACTGGAACAGCTGGCACACGCCATCCTCAGAGGTCTTGGGGTACAGGTTTTGTGGACAAAACCAGTTTCCTGGGAATGCAATTCATAATACTGTAATTAGGTATTCAATGTCTCATGTATAGATCTGAAATCTTGAAATAACCCAAGGCGATGATTACTATATGAACATGATTATTCCCCATCATCTATGATATATTTACATGACTTTTTCCTCAACAGTTTGTGGTCTATATAGAGACTATTAAGTTACTTCTCTGATGGATCCTTATTCTGAAAATTAATGTCATATTTTGTATGATACTAAGTGGGATATCTTGAATTGTGAGCTTGGGTTCCTGGGGACTCAAAGCATGAACTGAATGACTGATTAGTTTGAAATGATTCAGACAACACATGATGGTGCTGAAAATATTTCCCAAGGAATATTTTTGACTATTGTTGTTCTTTCTTGGAATCATTACTAAAACCTATAACTCATAGACCAAGATGAGGGACGAAAAAGTAGTGAAAGTCACTCAGTCATATCCAACTGTCAGTGACCACCTCTCTGTCCATGGAATTCTCCAGGCAAGAATATTGGAGTGGGTAGCCATTCCCTTTTCCAGGGATCTCCCCAACCCAGGGATGGAACCTGTGTCTCCTGCATTGCAGGCAGATTCTTTACTGTCTGAGCTACCAGGGAAGCCCCTTGGTGAGAGACAGGAGCTGTTACATAAAGAGACTTACTATAGAGAGTTGCGGAAAGGAGTTAAGAGATGGTGTTTGACATACATATATTTTCCTCTCTTGATTTCTCAGTGATCTGAAGAAGAATTCTCTTCTCTCGATATGTTATCAGCTTTCCACCTTTTATTCTCCATCCACTCACTTACATATTTTCTTTTTTAACATCTGCAAAAAAATCCGGTTTCTAATATAAGCAAAAGTTGCATTCATTTAATTTGTTAAGATGGATGCCCAGCACTGGACCTTCCACAGTGTTCATCTCAGGAGCACTTATTCCTGAGATCATCTCATTTTCTCCACAAAGCCTTGGTCAACTATGACATGAATATCACACCTCTCTAGGTTCATCTGACCCCATTCATTTTTAGTACTGGTAAGAACATTTCAAAGTGAACAGTAAACAAAGCTTGCTTTCTTAAAGATTACTAATGCAACAGTGTAGCCAAATTTAAAGGCAAGTGTATTAATATAACCTAGAAGGAAGGATTTTTGTTTTCAAGCCAGGAGTACTGTGTTCTTTATCAGTGCATGGTCTGATGTTCACATGCAGTTTTCTACCAAAGCCATAAAGTTTATCTTTTGCCTGTACCTTTATGAAGAATGGTACAAAAATTAATAAGAAGGAGCTTATCAAGACTAGGAGGCACAAAAATATCATTAAGTCGATGTGTCAGGAGTCTTGGAATTAATGGGAGAGAGGTAACAAAACAGGCGTCTACAAAATCAGAAATGAAAAAGGATTTCTTTTGTTTAGGCAATTAGCAGATGCTTGGAATAGCTCTTGAGACAAAGTCCGCTCTATCTCAATTTCTAAAAGGAAATTCAGCAAGCCACATTCAAAAGAATATTTTGGGTACTCCCTCCCCTGTGTCAAGGCGGAATCGATGAGAGTACTTTATTCTTTTCTCCCAGCTTTCCCTCCTAAATCTGTTAGTAGTTAATTACTGAGCTTTCCCTCTCACCTTGTGTTGGATAGACTATTTCCTTTCCTCCTCCTTACTTATATTTCCTCTCCTTCCCCTTCAGTACTTGTTCTATGCCAGGTACTTTGATAGAAGCTGATGATCCATGTATTAATAATTCCCTACCCTAAAGAATCTCTGAGTCTAATAGACCCAAGATCTAATCTATAAAGAGTCAGTGAGTCAGGTGAAGATGATACAGCTGAATCGCACATGGTTAATTATTGCCAAGGTGTCAACAGTTGCCTTCTCCCAGCCATTACCTAAGGATCAGTTGTAATCAATGAAGAAAAGTATTCACAGAAAGGCCTCAGAGAATGACATAGCTACTGTCTGGGAGGCTCAGGAAAGAAAAAAAAAAAAAAAAGTAGCAAAAGAGTTCTGCTCATGATATAAGAAGTGATTCTGACCAGGTAGGAAGAAAGATTGGCTCTCTTAGTCACTTCCTGATCTCTAATGGTTCTCCACAGGCAATAGAAGGAGAAGCAAAGAATCACGATGCACAATTTGGAAGGCTTTCTGAAAACAAGAATAGGCAGCGATTGCCAAGAACCTGGTGTTGAGCTCATATTTAAAAAGAACTCAAGGAATCTTCCATCTACAAACCTAGTTTAGTTAGAAAGGAAACAATCCAAGCATCAAAAAGAAAGCAAGCAGGAGAAAACCTTAGAAAAGTTATGATGTAGTTTCAATAACCTCTGTGCATTCCTGAGCCTGACAAGTAAGCATGAGACAGAAGATCTGGATATGACTTAACTCAATTTCAGGAAAACCAGACAACCCCATAATGAGGCTGAAGCAAGACCACATGGAATATTGAGGAAGAACTGAATGACGCTGTCTAAACCATCCTACAGACAAGAGATGAATAAGAGGAAGTCTGGGTGGCAAGTAGAGGAGAAGTGATGTTGTTAATAAAAAAAAGTTGATAGGAGTTAAGACAGGTCAAGAGCATGTCAGGTCAGGGCTTGTGAGAAAATACATTGAGCTAAATGTAAGAGCATATTCAGTTTAGTTCAGTTCAGTTCAGTTCAGTCGCTCAGTTGTGTCCGACTCTTTGCGACCCCCTGAATCGCAGCACACCAGGCCTCCCTGTCCATCATCAACTCCCGGAGTTCACCCAGACCCAAGTCCATCGAGTCGGTGATGCCATCCGGCCATCTCATCCTCTGCTGTCCCCTTCTCCTCCTGCCCCCAATCCCTCCCAGCATCAGAGTCTTTTCCAATGAGTCAACTCTCCGCATGAGGTGGCCAAAGTACTGGAGTTTCAGCTTTAGCATCATTCCTTCCAAAGAACACAAGAGCATATTAGAAATTGAATAAAAAGAGAAAGCAAATCCTGAAGGAGTAATATAACTTTGTGGTCATTGTTTAGTTGCTAAGTCATGTCTGACTCTTCTGTGATTTCCCAGGCAAGAATACTGGAGTGGGTTGCTATTTCCTTCTCTAGAGGACCTTCCCCACCCGGGATGGAACTTGCATCTCCTGCATTGGCAGGTGGAGTTTTTACCACGGAGCCACCAGAGAAACCCTCATATAACTTAGGACCATGGAAAGCAAATACAAACTAGTAAAATGGTCCATATTGTGATTGGGCCCAACAAGGTATGTTTCCACTCAACTTTGCCTAGAGTATCTGGAAAGAAATGTTCATAGGTGCTGAAACATGCTTCTCATAATTAGTGTGCACATGAGTGTTCTGGGCAGTTTGGTAAAAGTGGATCCTGAAGATGAAGCTTTGGCATTTTTAACAAATCCCCTGGTGATGAGGTTGGACCACTCTTTGTGAATGCTACTTCAGCCTATGGTATTGTTTGCATTATGACTTCATTGAAAACTAGCTAATCTCCTTATTAACTGAAGTGAATGCCAAATAACAAGAAATAATTCAAGGAAGAGACCTGTTCCTTTAACCCTAACATTACACAAATCACAAAGTCTAGCTTACTTTTCAATCCATTAATTCCAGAAAGTTCCTGAATATAATGGGCAACAACCTCTCACATCAATCTGTCACACTGCCATAGTTTGAATGTTTGTCATTTCATATGTATTGGAAGAAAAGAAAAGAGAATCAGCTTGGAATATATTGAGCACATTGCACAACTGAAAAGGAGTCAGAGAAAATTATTCTAGTCATGTAAAGAGGATTGGTTAGGTCATATTGAGTCCTGAGCTCATTCTGGGTTTCTTTCTATAAATAGGATATTTTGGAACTAGAGAAGGCATAGCAGAAGGCAACCAGAATGACAGAGGGATTTGGGGAATTTGCTTCTGCTGAAAGGTTAAAGAAACTAGGTCTGTTTTCTTTTGTAAGGAGAGAAAAGATGGTACCTCACTGAGGTGATATCATTCTGAAAGTAGTGGAAGTAATAGGATGCGACAAGAGTGCCTTATGGAAACAAAGAGTAGAAGGATTTTGGCAAGGAACGAAGGCCAGAAGAACGGCTCTAGCTTTTCTAAAGGCCTTCAGCTAGCAGTGTTCCTACTGGCAAAATTCCACTGGTCACAAAAGGAATGGTAAACACTGAATTTAGATCAGGGAATAAGTGAGGGATGTAAAATAAGGAGACAAAGAGGCGTCTTACCTCTTTTTTTCATTGAGAAAATTTTCGAATGGGCCTTTATTAATCCCACAGAAGCAGTGCACTCATAGCCCATGATGGACTTTTCTGACACTCTTCAGGCTCAAGGACTTCACTTCTGTAACACATTTCTGCTTCCTCTTCACCCTCAAGTGGTTCCATAAATTTAGCAAAAAAAAAGTAATCAATTACAATTGCAAGGCTCTTCCTCTAATTTACTTTTTCCTCTTTATCAATCCTGGAAAACATTCTTTTTCAGTTGATAGAAAAGTACTGTCCATGATTTTGCATATGAGATCCTAACATGTTCATATGATCCCTGAAACTCAGAGATGGAAGGACTTACAGGCTACTCTTGTCAAGCCCATCATTTTATAGCAGGGGAATATAGAACTCAGAGTTGATAATCATGCAGTTTTGTCTATTTGGTATTGGAGCATATACACTTTTCAGAAACTTTGAAAATTCCCCAGTGAACTCTCCAGAAAATATTAGTCATACCATGACCTGTCTTTTTAATAAGTCAACCCATGCAAGAGATATTACTCTAGGTCACACAGTGCCTTCAAGTGGGAACCTGAGGAGTCCTTTGTCTTCCAGCTGCTCAGGGCTTTCGTGTCTGAGGCCCTGCTGTAGAGTCAATGGAGTGGCCAGACACCAGTGCTCCCTTCCTCCTGGGGCGCATCCTGCCTCTCATCCCTTGTAGCTACGAGACTGTTTACCTCCCAGAATGTTTGGGCTAGAAGTTACATTAATGTGAAGGTATTTGGGAAAGAAAAGAAAAGGAAAAAAAAAAAAAAAACCCTCATCATTTCCAAGAATGGCTTAATTATGGTGCCTTTTCCTTTCACATCCTTCTGTCCCCTAGGATGAATTTCCAGCATTAAATAAACACTTCAAATATATTGGGGGTTTCCCTGGTAGCTCAGATGATGAACCCACTGGCAATGCAGAGACCTAGATTCAATCCCTGGGTTGGGAAGATCTCTTGGAGAAGGGAATGGCAACCCACTCCAGTATTCTTGCCTGGAGGACCCCCATGGACAGAGGAGCCTGGTGGGCTACAGTCCATGGGGTCACAAAGAGTTGGACACAAGTGAGTGACTAACACTCAAACACTCCACTCTTTAAGTGATTTCAAACTGCTGTGAATGGTTGGTAGTTCAGGAAGTCCCTGGGAGAAGGAAGAAGTTCTCTCTAGCTTCTCCTTGGAAAAGTGTGATGCTATTATTTCTTCCTGCCTCTTCTTCCACCAAGACAACATGGAATTCTCTATTCTCACTTTTATACTCTCCTGCCCTCCTCTGTATCCTGAATAAGGGTTAACCTGAGGAAGAGATGGGGAGAGAGTGTTCTAAGAAGAGAAACTAGCCTCTGTGAAGCCCCTGAGGTGGTGTTTTAGTTAGTTACTGCTGTGTAACAAGTCACTCCAAAACTTAGTAGATTAAAATTAAAATAAACATTTATTATACCTACACTTTCTGTGGGTCAGGAATTCTTATTGAGCTTAGCTAGGTAGTTCTGGCTTGAGGGAAGGAAGTAGGTGGGGAGATGGTATGGGGAAAGCCCTTTATTTATTTATTGTTTATTTATTTGGCTGTACTGGGTCTTAGATGCAACTTGCCAATATTCCTTTCAGAACACAAGATCTTTAGTTGCAGCCCACCGGATCTAGTTCATGACCAAGGAACCTGGGAGCATGGAGTCTTAGCCACTGGACCACCAGGAAAGACTTGTGGGGCAGGACTTCTATGATACTGCAGTCAAGATTTCAGCCCAGGGCTGCAATTATCTGAAGACCTGATAGAGACTGAGAGATTAATTTTCTAAGCCACTCACGTGGATAGGAAATTGGTGCTACCGGTTGGCAAGAAGCCTCAGTTCCTCCCCATGTGGACCTCTCCACAGGCTGCTTGAGTGTCCTTGCAACATGGCAGTTGGCTTCCTGCAGAGCAAGCAGTCCCAGAAACAGAGCCACGTAGCCACCATCGTCTGTATAACCTTCCTCGGAAGTCATGTAGCGTCACTTCTATCGCTTTTTGTGTTAGAAGTGAATCCCTGTCTCATTCTGCACGCAAAGAGAAGAAAATTAGACTTCACCTATTAAACGGGAAGTTGTCAAAGAATTTTATAACTTTTTAAAACCACCACAGGTGGAAAAACTCTAACTTGTATATGGCACCAAAAAGGGCAATGCCACTGGGACATGATGAAAGAGGGTGGGAAGAGTGCAAAAGGAGGCTGGAAAAACAAGTCTGCGGCTTAGATCATGCAGAGCTTGGAGAATATTTTGGATTTTTATCCTCGGGGCTTTGGGAAACCATTCAGTGGAAAGAGTTACATGACAGGTTTCACATTTTAAAATGATTACTCTGGTTGCCCTATAAAGACTGCATTCTCTGGAGCAGGAAATGGCAACCCACTCTTGTATTCTTGCCTGGAGAATTTCATGGACAGAGGAGCCTGGCAGGCTACGGGTCGTGGATCACAAACAGTGGGACACGACTGAGCAACCAACACACTCGCAGGTATGGAGTCCAGGTTGGAGTCTATTACAGGCATCAGGTGAGAGACGACAGTAGCTTAGACTTAGAAATGTGGGTAGATATGAGCTATATTTTGGAGGTACATCAAAGGACTTGATTGATTAGTTTATGGAATGAGGTGGAGAGAGGGTTCTGGCATGAGCAATGGGAACATTTGAAGGAATTGTTACTGAGTGGAAAAGATCAGAGAAAAAGCAGATTTGCAGTTTAGGTGAGGGGAAGGAGAGACCAAGAGTCTAGGTCATTTAACTTTCACAGCCAACTGAGAGACAAGTTAAAGTGATAGCCACCATCTACTGGACACTAACTCTGTGCCAGGCAGTGTGTTCAGGACATTACCTACAATCTTTTTAATCCTCTCAATAAACTAACTAACCTAAAGGCATAGAGAGGTTAACTAATTCTCCCAAAGTCAAACAGCTTGTAAGTGATAGAATAGAAATTAAAACTCAGGATTTTCAGATCCTAGAGCTTGTGCTTTTAAGTCCTAGACTGCACTTATCTTTCCTTGTCTTTCTCCTCTTTTAATACATTCATTATTGGAGTTTTTTAGCTTTTTTTTTTTAATTGAAGCATACGTGGTTTACAATGTTGTATTAGTTTCTGGTGTACAACAAAGTAATTCAGTTATCAGATTCTTTCCCCTTGTAGGTTATTACAATAGACTGAATATAGTTCCCTGACCTATACAGTAGGTCCTTGTTGATTATCTATTTTATATATACTAGTATGTACATGTTAATCTCAAACTCCTAATTTATCTTTCCCCCCTTCCCCTTTGGCAAAGCGTGTTTGTTTTCTTTGTCTATGAGTCTGTTTCTGTATGTAAATAAGTTTATTTGTATCATTGTTTAGATTTCACATGTAAGTGATATCATATGCTCTTTATTCATTTTTGTTTTCATTGTTGTTNGGTATATAATTGAAGCTTAATATAATTTTGTTATGTGAATTAGAATTAAACTGATCCTTTATCTCTGGGAAGACTAGTTTTCTAACCTCATACAACACAGAAGGCTAGATTGAAATGCAAGGTGAGGCCAGAAGACGAGCATGGAATACTAATGGTCCCACGTTCCAGGAAGCCTTAAGCCACATCTGGAGTCACCCCTTCCCCCATCTCCATCCTAGAAGGGAGCAGATGCATCCTTAGAAGCTTCGCCTAAACGTAGGCCAACTCCTTTCTACGATGCAGGTTATTCTTGAAACCCAAGAGCTACAAATCAAAGATGGGGTATACACTGCAAATTAGGGGGCACTAATGCGATGACTCAGAGTCCCAGAATGGGTCTGAGTTTGCAAATCACTGAAGAGATGTTCCCAAAGTCTTGACAGATCTATGTTAAGGCAGAAACAAGGACATCATATTCTCCAATATTACTGTGATTCAGAATCTAAATAGTGACCTAAACACCAGAAATGTCAGCCAAGAGACAGGAAAAGGAATGAGCAGGATAGAGATCTGGGTCTGAATAAAATAATTGTGAAAAGCCTGGAATTTCAAGAGAAAAAGAGGAATCTCTGGTCCCCACACTGGGCCTTTCTTGGTTCTTCTGCCTCTGTCTCCTGCCTCCCGTAAGGCAGGACACAAGTCTTAGAAAAGGGCCGCACTGGAAAGAACTCTCATTCAGACTCTTACCAGCTGTATTCTCTGACCTTGGCAAATCATTTTCTCTCTCTGGGCCTCAGTTTTTCTACTCATATAATGGCATTCGATTTGACGTTTGTTTTGAGCTGAATTGCATCCCCCTAAAATTCATCTTTTGAAATCCTGATCCTTAGTAACTCAGATGTAACCGTATTTGGAGATGGGGTCGTTAAAGAGGTGATTAAATTAAATGAGGGTGTTAGTGTTAGTCTCTCAGTTGTGTCTGATTCTTTGAGACCCTATGGACTGTAACCCTCCAGGCTCCTCCATCCATGGAATTTTCCAGGCAAAAATACTGGAGTGGATTGCCATTTCCTTCTCCGGGGATCTTCTCAATCCAGAGATGGAATCTGGGTCTCACATTGCAGGCAAACTCTTTACCATCTGAGTGACCAGGGAAGTGGAGCTCTAATCCAATATGACTGATGTTCTTATAAGAAGATAGGGATGTGTTTTTACTGAGGAAAGACCACAAGAGGACACAGCAAACCAGTGGCCATGTGCACTCCGAGGACAGAGGTCCCAGAGGTAAACCAACCCTACTGGTCTTTGGCAGCTTCCAGAAATGTGAAAAAATAAATTTCTCTTGTTAAAGCCACCCAGTTTGTGCTATTTTGTAATGGCAGCCCAGAAAACGAATGCCTATTTCAAACTGCCAAATGTTCTGCCTTCCTGTTTCTGTGAAATTTCCCTCAATAGACTTATTATTGGGATCCATCGAAGCTGACGGCAAATGCTTTGACAGTACTCCCATCAGTGGGATCAGTGTGCTCCTCTCCCAAATCCTGGTCGACTCTGTGACTGCTCTGACTAACCGAATATAGCAAAAGAGACACTGTGACGGTTTCTGAGTCTAGGCCTTAAGTGGTTCTGAGCTTCCTCTTCCTGTCTCTGGGAATGCTTGCTCTTGGAGCCTTAGGCTGCCATGTTAGAAAGACCATGTGCAAAGCCATGAAATTACATAGAGAAGGAATGGGCCCAGTGGTGCCTAACCTTCCAGTATGTCCTGCCAAGAAGCTGGCACATGAGTGAAATTGTCCTACCACCTCCAGACCACATCAGCTACCCCTGAAGGCTTTCAAGTGACCCTGGTTGATGACGGGTAGAGTGGAAAATTGTCTGGCCGAGCCCTGTCTGAATTATTATCTCACAAAAACATCAGTTATAACAAGCTTGCAGATATAAGTGAACCACTAAGGTTCTTGTTAGTTTGCTACAATGATATAATGAACATTTCTGCACTGATTTACTGGATATTATAGCTCTATTAACTTTATACAAGCCTCTCTTACAAGGTCTCACTTTGGGGGAAGAAGTAAGGTGCAACTATTAAGGGAAAAGGTTTTGGGCTAAGATTTGGATGTTGGTAAGTTCTGCCTTTGACAAGTCTCTTATTACAAGTCACTTGGTATCCTTGATCCCAGTTTCCTCGTCAGTTAGATAGGGGTAATCACCCCTGCTGTGTGGGGCTTCATGAGAATTTAATGTGTCAGACATCACATTGCTAGGCAGATAGTGAGCCTCCTGTAGACGGTGACCACTATTCCTTTGATAGTAATGCTACCACTTCTTCCAGTTATGATAATGAAACCAGGTGCTTACCTATATCTGCCGGTGGAGGTGGATGAAATGCATCTTCCAAATGAGCCACTTTCATTGGTCTGCCACAGAGTCAAACTCCCACCGTTGACACTTCACTTATTTATGGCCATGCTGGCTCTTCGTTGTTGCATTTGGGCTTTCTCTGGTTGCGGTGAGCAGGGTGACTCTGAAGCTGTGGTCTGCATGCTTCTACTGCAGTGGCTGCTCTTGTTGCAGAGCATGGCTCCAGGGCTCACAAGCTTCAGTAGTTGTGGCACAGGGGCTTAGTTGCCCCAAGCCATGTGGAATCTTCCTGGACCAGGGATCGAACCTGTGTCATCTGCATTGGCAAGCAGACTTCTAACCACTGGACCACCAGAGAAGTCCTCCAGAGAAGTTTGGAATGAAAGCTCAGGTCTGAGAAATGGCAGAGAAGAGACTAATCAGGAGGGCAAACCCACTGGGAAGTTAGGTGGGGTTTTGGAAGCACAGAGAGGAAGGCTTTTCCCAGCAATGTCGCCTAGATTCCTCCAGGGAAGGAACTCTTTCTCTCTGGTGTATTCCCAAGGCCCTATCTGTCCTTTAGTCCATAGCACACTCTGCCTTCTGATAGAACTACTTGTGTCTATGTCTGTCCCTCCATCCAGAGTAGCAGCACTGAGAAAGCAGAAATCAGGTTTCCTTTATCATTATAAATTCTTAGGACCCCAGCCAGAGATCTGGCAAAGAGGAGTTAATAAATAGTTGTTGAGCTGAACTGAGGAAGCTGTGGACTCAGAGGAACAAAAAAGAACACACAAAAAGCAGTTATTGGACTTTCCTGGTGGTCCAGTGGCTAAGGCTCTGCAATCCCAATGCAGGGGACCCAGGTTCAATCGCTGGTCAGGGTACTGGATCCCATATGCCACAATTAAGAGTTCACAGGTCACAACTAAAGATCCTGCATACTGCCAGGAAGATCAAGGATACCACGTGCTGCAACTAAGATCCAGTGCAGGCAAATAAATACATATTTTTTAATGCTTAAAAAAACACAAAGTTACTAACTTATTTCTTTTTTGTGTGATATTCATCTGGACTCAGTTTCCTTCTGTGAAATTATGGACTTAGACCTATTGATCTCTAGGAAGGCAATTTTGAAGCTGACAGCAGTGAACTAATTAACATCTCTGTACTCTTTATTCTCAGAATGCAGGCTTTCTACCTTGAACTGAGGTGAAATCCAATCTAGAGGGCTCATGTTCATTAAAAAGGCCTATGGCATTGCTTGGAAGTGTCAGATGCTGGCTTGCCCAAATTCCAACAGGGATAATTGCATTCTGACAACTTCAAGTTTCCCTGCACTCTTCAATTGGTTAAGGTAGACTTCACTTCCCTTCTCAAATTATTTTGCACTGCTGTCCTTGGCTGTTAAACACATAATCTGTGAGCCATTTTATTCTTTCTTTTGAAGGACTATGTAGTTTTGCTAAGGTTTAATAACAATTTTGACCACAAAAAATATTATATGACTTTGGGTTATTACTGTGGATGAAAGGCTGTGCCTACATAATATATTGGGGATATTTTAAAACCTTATTAATTGTCCTTCAGTGTTAAAGAATGACCCTGCAATATGAAAAGTCTTTCACAGTGATTGATCCACGTATTTATGGGAGGAGAATAAAATGCCATGAGAAATCGAACTTCCCTTCTGACAGAGGCATGGATTTGCCTCTAAAAATTGCCAGGGGCCACATATGTTACCTCGTTAATAAGATAACTGTAGATTCCAGTGTGTTAAATAGTTGTGTCTTAAAACACCCTTAACCTGACCGGATATACCTCCCAATCTAATAAAGGAATGAGAACATGTGAAAGGTATTGGAAATTATGGGGGCTCCATTACTATGGCTATAACCATGACTACATTTATTGGTTTATTTTCTGTCTTCGTCATGGAATGCAGAAACAGAGGAGGCAATGTGCCGTAACTTGCCCTCATAGTCAATTCCAGCAAGATACCTCTGTAAAATCATTTGTTTAATATTACGGAGGTAATTTAACCCATTTTGTGAAGCTTTATTTTATTAGCAGCTGCTATAATAGGTTCCATCTGATCATCTTTCTTTGGTTATAATAATAACATCCTTGTCCTCTTAATAATGAAATTTTCTCCACTCCTTTGATGTCTGTGCTAATTGCTATCTATCGTAATATTTAAATTCAGAATTAGAATGAGTGTCTGTAGCTCTTAAAAGAGTCAAGTTGTGAACACAATGACACCGAATCAAACCCTAACTTGAGGCCTGTAATAATCTTAACAGCTCAGTGACTCTGCTATTATAAATAGATGGGTCATCCCTTTCATCACCAAATGTTTACTGAGCACTTCCTTTGGCTAAGTATGAAGAGACTGATAAGACGATTGCTGTACCGCTATGACCCTGTTACCCATTTCTTCCTTGACACAGATAGTATACATGTTGGAAAAAACTAACAATTTCACTAACTGTATCTGTAGTTAGGATAAATGAGATGAGGCATGGAAAGAGGAAAGGGGTGCTGATAATGAATTACGAAATGAAGTCTCTGTAGGGGGTCCTTTAACTCTGTTTGGACTTTTTCTGGAATCTCTTAGAAAAAGGACTCGTTTCCAAGCTTGGCTTGGAATTTTGGAGTATTTACAGACTCACAGAAGTTTTTCCGCGTGACCCAGCTCCATAACAGTATATTTGGGTGAAATTGAGTAAACATTTGCGTTGCTATCCAAAGCATGTCATGTGCTGCTTGTAAGATTTCTCACATGATTGCTGATCTCCCCTTGGAGTTTATTGCATTGCTCAACACGTCACTCAAGACAGGAAGTTTCCTGCTAAAAGGCCAGATTGTCTTTATGACCTTAAATTTATTATCATTATTATAATCAGTTATAATAATGATATTATATCATTTTTGTATCAGTTAATTTTCAATCAGTTAACATTCTCTTAATCTTCTGACCCTTTTTCTGATGGTTAGAAAATCTTTGGATTATATACTTTTTGAGTGATTATGATCTGGTTTAAAGGAGTGTCAACATTACCCTTTACTTTAAGAGATTGAAGTCAAAAGTATGACATGGTATTTATACAACTTCTAGGCCAGACCCATTTATCTATGCTTTACTTGCCTTCTGTCATGACTTTAGGAAAAAGAAGCAGACTAAAAAAGCTCTTGGATGATCATGGACTTAGGGTTGGTAACTATAGAAGGGTTCTGGGGGTACTTGGGTTCTACAGGCAGAATCAAAATCTCTCTTATCATGGGTTTATGATTGAGGTGTGTGTGTGTGTGTGTGTGTGTGTGCGTGTGTGTGTGAACACTTTGATTTCTTCAAGGAGGGAGAGAGGGAATTTGACTATTTATAGAGATACTTCTTCCAGCTGGTAAATGCTCAATAGATGGACTGGTTGAGTAACAAAAGTACCAGACATGTATAAAGATGGAACTTGCTTTACTGCAAATAGTCTTGAAAGTCACTAATCTTCCATTTAATTTAATTAATGAATATAAACTGTCTACACATGCCATAAATTGTGTTATGTTCTCTGAGTAATTTAAAAAGTACATAATTTCTCTGAAGACACTACTAGTGAAGGGTGGGAAGCACATGGACAGCCACTGTCCCTTCTTGCTCCCACATCAGACATTTCTAATCGATGATGGTGCTCTTTCTGTCTGAATCTGGATTCAGTCTCAAAATCTTTTTAAACTTGATGCTCTAGGCAGCTCTTTCCAATCCATCTAAGTTGGAACAAGAAAGAAAATCCATTTGCCATCCTGACTCTAGTCGGGGGACAGATACATACACAAATACCTATGTTATCAGGTAGACCATCATTAACGGGCTTTCCTGGTGGCTCAGATGGTAAAGCATCTGCCTGCAGTGTGGGAGACCCGGGTTCGATCCCTGGGTTGGGAAGATCCTCTGGAGAAGGAAATGGCAACCCACTCCAGTACTCTTGCCTGGAAAATTCCATGGACTGAGGAGCCTGGTGGGGTATAGTCCATGGGGTCGCAAAGAGTTGGACACGAGCGACGTCACCTTCATATCATTAACAAAAATAGATATTCCTTTAAGTATTTACTACATACTGGATCAAATTCTCAACAATGGATTTAGTAGTTATGTCCCAAAGATGAAAACGACTTAAAGGAAATCTTATTTGGATCGTCTTTTGAAAAACAAAAACATATACTTCAAAAGTAGATTATCATCCTCTGATTGACCTGCTTGACAAGATCAACTGTATAGAATTTTGTGTATGTATCACACATGTACGAAGTGTTCAGCTTCAATTAAACTCCTTCACCGGACTATGAGATGAAGCAGAACAAATAGGGAAGAGTGTTTTTTCAAGGAAAAACAATTCAGAGTAGAAAAATGAAATGAAAGTATTCAATGAGAGTGAAGAGAAATAATATGGAAACTAAAATTACTATACAAATCTCTTCCATCCTGCATTTGACACAGGAAAAAAATATTCATTTTTCTTTTGTTTCCGGATTGGAAAAAAAAAACCCTCTGATTCCTATTAGATTAGCTTTTATAGCAAAGTCTAATCCTTAATATGTTAACAAAGCATAGAGTATTTTTTAAAGTAAGACATCAATTTAGCAAGGTCTGTAGACTGTAGAATGAGGCTTCACTGGTAGCTCAGACGGTAAAAGCATCAGCCTACAATGCAGGAGACCTGGGTTTGATCCCTGGGTTGGGAAGATCTCCTAGAGAAGGAAATGGCAACCCACTCCAGTATTCTTGCCTGGAAAATCCCATGGACTGAGGAGCCTGGTAGGCTACAGTCCATGGGGTCACAAAGGGTCGGACACGACTGAGCGACTTCACTTGGAACTTGTAGACAGAATGCTTGTGTCTTCTCAAAATTCATGTGTTGAAACCTAATCCACAGTATAATATTTGGAGGTGAGACCTTTGGGAAGTGATTAAGTTGTAAAGGTAGAGTCCTCAGGAATGGGATGGATGCCCTTATAACAGAGACCCCAGAGGGCTCCCTCAACCCTTTCCTCCATCTGAGGATTCAGGGAGAAGATGACTGATGGCTCTCTGTGACCTAGAAAGTGTGTTCTCACCAGCCACCAAATATACTGAGACCTTGACTTTGGACTTCCAGCCTTCAGAACTGTGAAAAATAAATTTCTGTGTCTATAAGCCACCCAATCCATGCTGTGTTGTTCTAGCAGCTGGGACAAACTAAGACATGGGGACATTCCTTAGAACTCATAAGAGACTTAAAAAAGATAAAGGCATACATTACCATATGTAAAATAGATAGCCAGTGGGAATTTGCTGTATGACTCAGCAAAACTCAAACGGAGCTCTGTAACAACCTAGAGGGGTAGGATGGGGTAGGAGGTAGGAGGGAGGGTCAAGTCGGAGGAGACATATGTACACCTATAGCTGATCATGTTGGTGTTTGGCAGAAACCAACATAATACTGTACAGCAATTATTCTTCAACTAAAAGTAATTAAAAAATGATAAAGGCTTTCTTGGTGACACAGTGGTAAAGAATCCTCCTGCTAATGCAAGCAGAGAAGGCAATGGCACCCCACTCCAGTACTCCTGCCTGGAAAATCCCACGGACCGAGGAACCTGATAGGCTGCAGTCCATGGGGTCGCTAAGAGTCAGACACGACTGAGCGACTTCACTTTCACTTTTCACTTTCATGCATTGGAGAAGGAAATGGCAACCCACTCCAGTGTTCTTGCCTGGAGAATCCCAGGGATGGGGGAGCCTGTTGGGCTGCCATCTATGGGGTCCCACAGAGTCGGACACAAGTGAAGTGACTTAGCAGCAGCAGCAGCTAATGCAAGAGATGTGGGGGATGTGGGCTCTATCTCTGGGTCAGGAAGATC
The DNA here is from genome assembly GCA_006410935.1 of Redunca redunca. Classification (NCBI taxonomy): domain Eukaryota; kingdom Metazoa; phylum Chordata; class Mammalia; order Artiodactyla; family Bovidae; genus Redunca; species Redunca redunca. The sequence continues at coordinate 365,549 of SJYQ01001402.1, read as the reverse complement.
CCCTGGAGAAGGAAATGGCTACTGGCTCCAGTATTCTTGCCTAAGAATCCCATGGAGAGAGAAGCCTGGCGGATTACAGTTTCTGGGCTCGCAGAGTCAGATAGGACTAAGCACATACCCCCATGCACACAATAGAAAGAGAAATGTTACATTAGCAAAAGAACTTTAGGTATGTTAAAAATGTGTTAAAAAAATAAAATAGACACAGCATATACCTAAGCAGAAAGTTTGGGGCCCCGTGAGAATGTCCCACAATAACTTTATTTTCTAGTCCATTCTTTTTCCTTTTGAGGGATTTCTTGGCTTAAATTCGATCAGTCACTATCATGTCATATCAGTTACTGATCACCTATCATGAGCCACATGATTATAGTTACTTGAGTTCTTCCTGACTGTTCAGAGAGTTTATGTCTTAACAGTTCATCTTTAACAAACCTGTGAGATAGGTACTGTTATTGTCATTTTATAGATGGTGAAACTGAGGCAGAGAAAGACTAAGTAATTTGGTTAAAACCATGCAATAGAACTGGAATGAGAACCCTCATAGCCTGGTCCCTGTGCCACATTCTTAACTCGAATGTTTTACAGCCTCAGAGGGGAAAGTGAGGCCAAAAACTGGTAGTCTGGGTTTCATGAGCTAATTCTACTTTGAAACGTTACTATTAGGGCTATTTGCCTTCACAATTATATTGCTTTTGTGTGTGCATGTGAGTCGCTCAGTTGTGTCTGACTGTAACCCCATGGGCTGTAGCCTGCCAGTCTCCTCTGTCCATGGGAATTCTCCAGGCAAGAATGCCGGAGTGGGTTGCCATTCCCTTCTCTAGGGGATCTTCCTGACACAGGGATCGAACCCAGGTCTCCTGCATTGCAAGCAGACTCTTTACTGTCTGAGCCACCAGGGAAGCCTATTACTTTTAACTACATGTAAGTAGAAATGCTGGAGAAGGCAATGGCACCCCACTCCAGTACTCTTGCCTGGAAAATCCCATGGATGGAGGAGCCTGGTAGGCTGCAGTCCATGGGGTTGCAAAGAGTCATGACAGAGCGACTTCACTTTGACTTTTCACTTTCATGCATTGGAGAAGGAAATGGCAACCCACTCCAGTGTTCTTGCCTGGAGAATCCCAGGGATGGAGGAGCCTGGTGGGCTGCTCTCTATGGGGCTGCACAGAGTCGGACATGACTGAAGTGACTTAGCAGCAGCAGCAAGTAGGAATGCAAAGATGATTATGACTTGGAATTTTCTCCCAAGCCCATGATCCTATTCATTCATTCATCTTCAATAAAAATTAATTTTTGGAGTTCTATGTGTTGGTTTTCTTCTCAGTGGCTACTCCTTGGTCTCAGTTTGCTGATTTTTTTTCTTTGCACCTAGACTTCTAAATTATGGGTTCAGTTCCTAGTTTTAGGTTTGGTGATTTTCTGTATTTATAATCAGTTTTCAGTTGACTAAGTCTCATAACTTTAAATATCTTTTAAATAATTCAACTCTAAACTTTAGACTTCCATCTCAGACCACTCCATTTAATTCGAGATTGATATGTCCTATTGTCTACTTGATAGATGCTTTGATATCCAGTAACTACCTCAAATTTAAATGTCCCAGACTGGACTGCAGACTCCTGCCCCACCTTCAGAATCTGCTTCTCTCATGGTCTTCCCATATCTCAACGGCAATTTAATTTTTTCAAGTTGCTCAGGGTAAGAATCTCGGTATAATCCCTAACACCTATTTTTCTTTTACATCCCATTTTCAATCCATCAGCAAATCCTTTCAGCTGTTTATCATTGAAACATAACCAGAACCTACAACTTCCTGCCAGCCTCCCATATTCCCTTGATCCATGCCATCATTACCTCTTACCTGGGTTATTTCATCAACCTCTTCATTGGTCTACCTGCTCCCACCCTGGCCCATTTCTGTGTTGCATCTCCAGTTTCCCTTAGCATAACTCTCAGAGAGATCATGGTAGAATCAAAGTCAGGTCAAGTTGCCCCTCTGAACAAAACTCTCCAAGGGCTTCCAGCCTTATTTGGCACAAAAGCTGATATTCTTACAGACTTATCCTTTGTCCTTAAAGGACTTCTGAGCTCTACATTTTCTTCTTCCTCCTCAAGGCGTTGACGGTTGCGACTGCTTCTCTGACTGTGTCTCTGTCCACTCTGTCATTTATTTTGTTCCAGCTACACTGGTTTCCTGACCGTTCTTGAAACACGGCAAAGATGGTCCCTCTTTGATACCTTTGGAGTTGCTGCTCCTCTGCCTAGATGCTCTTGTTTTAGACAACCACATGACTCACCCCGAGTCTTTCGGTTCTTTAGTAAAGAACATTTGTCAGAGAGGTGTTTAACCATCTCAAACAATATGTACCATCTCTTCACTGCCTATACTCCCCTAACATGATTCTGCTTTATTTCCCTTTAAAGCATTTATCAATGATCGACACTTTAGGTCTTTATTTATTCATTTACTGTTTAAATTGCTCCAACAGAATTTAAGCTCAGAGAGGGAAGGGACTTCACCTATCTTGTTCCCTGCTGTATTTCAAGCTATTGGAACAGTATCTTGCACGTAGTTGGTGCTCAACAAATACTTGTGGAATGGCTGACTTCCTGAATGAATGAAGGAATGAATGAACAGGCATCTACTATGAACCAGACACTGACCTCAGCACCATGGGTTAGTAGTGCACAAAACAGATATGGTTCCTGCCTTCATGATGCATGCTCTATATTGCTTAGTGTTCTTATTTTCTCTAGAATAGCCCAAATTTATTTCTTTTTTTAAAAAAAAATTATTTATTTATTTGGCTGCACTGGGTCTTGGTTGTGGAACTTGGGATCTTCTTTGTTGAGGCATGTATAGTTACGGCATGCCAGCTCTTAGTTGGCATCTAGTTCCATGACCAGGGATTGAACCCTGGTCCTTGCATTGATACAATGCTGTGCTTNGAGGTGTTTAACCATCTCAAACAATATGTACCATCTCTTCACTGCCTATACTCCCCTAACATGATTCTGCTTTATTTCCCTTTAAAGCATTTATCAATGATCGACACTTTAGGTCTTTATTTATTCATTTACTGTTTAAATTGCTCCAACAGAATTTAAGCTCAGAGAGGGAAGGGACTTCACCTATCTTGTTCCCTGTTGTATTTCAAGCTATTGGAACAGTATCTTGCACGTAGTTGGTGCTCAACAAATACTTGTGGAATGGCTGACTTCCTGAATGAATGAAGGAATGAATGAACAGGCATCTACTATGAACCAGACACTGACCTCAGCACCATGGGTTAGTAGTGCACAAAACAGATATGGTTCCTGCCTTCATGATGCATGCTCTATATTGCTTAGTGTTCTTATTTTCTCTAGAATAGCCCAAATTTATTTCTTTTTTTAAAAAAAAATTATTTATTTANCTTATTTTCTCTAGAATAGCCCAAATTTATTTCTTTTTTTAAAAAAAATTATTTATTTATTTGGCTGCACTGGGTCTTGGTTGTAGAACTTGGGATCTTCTTTGTTGAGGCATGTATAGTTACGGCATGCCAGCTCTTAGTTGGCATCTAGTTCCATGACCAGGGATTGAACTCTGGTCCTTGCATTGATACAATGCTGTGCTTTCTATTTTATCTCGTTTCTCTATCTCTAATACCCTGTTAAGTTGAGGATGCATGAACATGATGCTACTGGGCCACGTAGGATCAAACCCCAGTCTCCTGCACTGCAGGTAGATTCTTTTACCATCTAAGCCACCAAGGAAGCCCCGATATACACTCATGAACATTGGTGCTGTTGGGTAAATTTTCCTTTTGGCTCAGGCTTGGACTGTGTGGTTAAGAGTGCACAGGTAGTTAAGAGGCCCAATTTCCTATTGTTATCTAGCCCGTGCAGAAGTGTTAGCTCTTCTTTTATCTCTAGGAGTGTCTCCTACAGAAGCCCCAGGGATCCAGGGACACCCAGATTGCAACCAGGCCTGTGCTTCCCTAGGCGGCCACAGAAAACAGTGAGCAATTGTTTTTTCCCTTTGACTCACAACTCTGTTTTCACCTGGGCCTCCTTAGAGGAAACTCTATTCTTCCAACTTCCTCTGAATGGCTACTCTGGCCCCATGCCATTTCTCATTCCCCACCAAAGCTCCCTCTGTAGATAAAGATTTTTGGCATGTTTTCAAGGATGTTGCTGCTGAATTATCTACCTCTGTGCTTTCTTACATTTGCTTTTATGACATTTCTTCCATTCTCCATTGTTCCTTGCAACTTTTGTTGATGACAAAAGATACCCTCCATTTACATTTGAAAAAGGGTAGCGACTCTGTTGTAAAGCTGGAACAATACCTCCTGAAGCTTAGCTTCAGTCCCACTTACTCAGCTGAACAGTCGTTTAATATTTTAATAAAATAAAAACCTTCCTTTAGTACCTGCTGCTGGGTCTGTGAAGTTTATGATGCGTCTTTTATATTCATTTCCACATTTAAGTTTTAATATTTTCCCTCTCTCCCCCGAGCAGCTTAATACACTGCAGGGAACACTTTCCCTTGATGATTAAAACAGTATTTTTAAAGGTAAGTGGGGCTTTTAGTTTAAGTATAATCGGGGGACTCATTAAGGAATGTGTTCAATGTCCCAGTAACTGGATTTTTGCTTCTAAACAATTACTACATATGCTTGAGTTTAAAATATTGCTATTTGATAATTTCTGGAGGGTGAGTGGAGGGATAAACTATTTGTGTTAGGGTTAATGAAAAATCAGTAACATCTTTGAGCTGATCAAAGGCTCAAATGATGATATTATCATCATTTGATAATGATAAAGTTAGACCGTCTTCAAGGCTTACAGTCCCTGAGACTATCACCCAAAGAGAAATATTATTCTCTCAGACGGTTTTATATTAATTAGGTATATTAAGATTGCTGTATAAATAGCCATTGTTAGTTAATCGATTCATGAGAAGAAAGGTAATAACCCTTTGAACTGGAATACATGTGTGGTAAGAACTAGCACAGTCTTTCTCTGTACAAAGTCCTACCTATGACACCAAATTATAATGAGAGGTTGTTTGATAAGCACAGAATCAGAATAAAGGAGATTAAATTGATTCCAGCATCAGGCCAAGATTACCTGACACAATGGTGGTTCTCTACACAGGTTATGTCTCTTTTGTGAAACCAGTGGCGTTTACAAAATTTTCAGGAGGTTGGGGGTCTACCTCAGACCTAAAATGAGGGTTAGGCCTTTTTTTTTTTTCTTAAAAACTCTACATATGATTTTCTTGGTCAATCATGATTGAGACTATCAGTCTGATACACAATTGTCTCCCCAAGAGCAATGGTTTGGTATGGTGCCATATTATCCAAAGTCCCCATGGGGAAGACTCACTCTCTCCTGGCTGGTGGTTAGTCACAACACCAAGATTTGCCTTGTTATTTCCCTTTACCTGGGGTTACCAGGATGAACAATTCTTTTTTTAGATACGATTTTGCATTTAGTCAAATGTTTGCTCTGACCAGAGTCCTTTCATTTTTAGGTAGCTTTGTCCATCTCTGCTCTGATTCAGCATGCCCTGATCATATAATTAAATCTTTTGTGCACACGCAATCCTGTTTCTTTCTCTGAAAGTTTTGAGGGACCCCTTTTATTTTAATCCCATCAAGAAAAACAAATTAGCAGAGAAAGGAAGATATTTTCCCAGTTAGGTAAGTTAAAGCAGAGATAATATAACCCATAGAAATAATGCATTTGCTGCCATAAGGACCACAACCAGAGGCTGTCATCTCTTTCCCCAGATTGCAGCCAAAATTGCTGCTGTTGTTCACGCAGTCATGTCTGACTCTTTGCAACCCCTTGGACTACAGCATGTCAGGCTTCCCTGTCCTTCATCATCTCCCAGAGCTTGCTCAGATTCATGTCCATTGAGCCGGTGATGCCATCCAACCATCTCGTCTTTTGTCATTCCCTTCTCCTCCTGCTTTAATCTTTCCCAGCATCAGGGTTTTTCTAATGTGGCAGCTCTTTGCATCAGGTGGCCAAAGCATTGGAGCTTCACCTTCAGCATCAGTCCTTCCAGTGACTATTCAGGGTTGATTTTCTTTAGGAGTGACTGGCTTGGTCTCCTTGCAGTCCAAGGGACTCTAAGGAGTTTTCTCCAACACCACAGTTTAAAAGCATCAATTCTTTGGCACTCAGCCTTCTTTATCGTTCAACTTTCACATCCATACATGACTACTGTAAAAACCATAGATTTGACTAGATGGATTTTTGTTAACAAAACTTTTGTTAGCAAAGTAATGTCTCTGCTTTTTAATACACTGTCTAGGTTTGTCATAGCTTTTCTTCCAAGAAGCAAGTGTTTTTTAATTTCATGGCTATAGTCACCATCTGCAGTGATTTTGGAGCCCAAGAAATGGTCTTTCTTAAACATGAATTTGATCACGGTGAACTCATTCAGTGAATGCCCAAAGCTCTTGTGCTTAAATTTAAGCTCTGAAATCTTGCAAAGCCTTCCATGGTCTACACACTGCTTGTTTCTCTAGCCACCTCACTCTTCACACCGCCATAATCATGCTTCAGCCATCTCTGGATTTTGTTCACGTCCTTGAACGTGCGGATCTCTTACATTCTCTCTGCTTAGCACACGTCACCCTCTTTTTCCCTGTTAGCTCTTCCCCTTTGATTCTTAACTTCACTGTCACTTCTTCCGTAAGACCTACCCTTAGTTCCCCATCTAGTTTAGACATGTTAGCTATAAGTTCTCAGGGTGCCCTGGATTTCCATGATTGTAATTCATATTATGTTTTAAAAAACAGCTCAGTGATTCACCTTTGCTTTTAAGATAAAGAGCAAATTTGGATTGATCCTTAATCAACTAGCTAGCCCTACATTTGAGATCTTATTTCTCTATTCTCTGGCCCACCATTCCTCAAAAATCTTTTATTTCATCTATTCTTAGTTACTTCTTAGCCTTTGATAACTGCCCCCATCACCAGGCCCATCTACCATAAAATATCTTTGCCTTTTATATTGGATTCATTTTATGATGAGAATGAAATATATATTCTTTGTAAGTTACCATAGACAAAATAGAGAGGTATGCTATTTCCAAGATGGATTTAGTTCAAAAATTTTAAGACATTTCATTCTTTACTCTTTCTGAATTTAATTTCTTGAGACAGCCTCTCTCACTGTTGATCAAAGATTGCAACTACCTCTGACTGTGTCATTCCTGAATTAAAGAAGGGGGAGAGAACTCTTCTGTAAGCATGAAGTCCCAGCCAAGCACATTTCCCAGGCTTAATTGGGAGGAAGCTAGCATACCAGTGTGTCTGCTTTAGACATAGCCCAGATTTTCCAGTACAGTTAGGTTTTCAAGTTATTTAATATTTTCCAACATTAGCATTGTGTTATGTTTTCTTAAATGAGAATTCATTTTTAAAACATTGTGCTTGGTGTATTGGTACACAACCCATATTGGTCCAATAAGAGACAAACCTAAGATTTTTATTAGTTCTATAGGGAAAGAAGTGGAATTTGCCCTGGAGTTGCTAATTTTTTTACTCAGACATAAGGCTGGAGCTGCTGGTGACCATCTTTGTTTCTAGTGGGAGAAAATCTGCCTGAGAATAAAGCCACACAGGGCAAAGCAAGCCAAAACACAGAGGCAGATTTTCATGAATTCAGCCTAAGCACATGAAATTCAGCCGTGACTGACTCCATCATGTGAAAGGGTCAGAGTTAGAGCTGCAGGATCCCCGAGACTGAGGACCCCTAAGACTCTTTCAGGTGTCTGCAAGTTTTAAAGGATTTTCACAAAAATAAGATGCTATCTGTCCTCTTCAGTCTAATTCCCTTAAGAGTGTGTAGTGGGGCTGAATTACATTTGGTAATGCGGTGGATTGAATGTAGAGAGAGAGATGAGGGTGCAGCTGTCTCCCATTAAGTGAGGCATTGAAGAGATTTATAAAAACATGAAATGATATGACTTATCTGAGGGGAGTATAGTTATTTTTCAATATTCATATTTTCAATAAAAATATGCTATTTTGTAAATATTAATGGGTTTATAATTATCACTTAAAATGAATACAGTAATACATAATTTTAAATAAAGATGACTCTACACATGGACATCACCAAATCGTGAATACTGAAATCAGATTAATTATAGTCTTTTCAGTCAAAGATGGAGAAGCTCTATACAGTCAGCAAAAACAAGACTGGGAACTGACTGTGGCTCCGATCATGAACTCCTTATTGCAAAATTCAGACTTAAATTGAAGAAAGTAGGGAGAACCCCTAGACCATTAAGGTATGACCTATATCAAATCCCTTACAATTATACAGTGGAAGTGACAGTGACAAATAGATTTGAGGGGTTAGATCTGATAAACAGAGTGCCCGAAGAACTGTGGACGGAGGTTCATGGCATTGTACAGGAGGCGGTGATCAAAACCATCTTCAGGAAATGCAAAAAGACAAAATGGCTGTCTGAGGAGGCCTTATAAACAGCTGAGAAGAGAAGTGAAAGGCAAAGAAGAAAAGGAAAGATATACCCATCTGAATGAAGAGTTCTAAAGAATAGCAAGGAGAGAGAAGAAAGCCTTCCTAAGTGAACAATGCAAAGAAATAGAGGAAAACAACAGAATGGGAAAGACTAGAGATCTCTTCAAGAAAATTAGAGATACCAAGGGAACATTTCATGCAAAGATGGACTCAATAAAGGACGGAAATGGTATGGACCTAACAGAAGCAGAAGATATTAGGAAGAGGTGGCAAGAATACACAGAACTATACAAAAAAAGATCTTAATGACCAAGATAACCATGATGGTGTGATCACTCACCTCACCTAGAGCCAAACATCTTGGAGTATAAAATCAAGTGGGCCTTAGGAAGCACCACTAAGAACAAAGTTAGTGGAGGTGATAGAATTTCAGCTGAACTATTCCAAATCCTAAAAGATGATACTGTTAAAGTACTGTGCTCAATATGCCAGCAAATACGGAAAACTCAGCAGTGGCCACAGGGGTGGAAAAGATCAGTTTTCATTCCAGTCCTAAAGAAGGGCAATGCCAAAGAATGTTCAAACTGCCACACAATTGCACTCATTTCACATGCTAACAAAGTAATGCTCAAAATTCTCCAAGCCAGGCTTCAACAGTATGTGAACTGAGAACTTACAGATGTTAAAGCCAGATTTAGAAAAGGCAGAGGAACCAGAGATCAAATTGCCAACATCCATTGGAACATGGAAAAGCAAGAGAATTCCAGAAAACCATCTGCTTCATTGACTATGCTAAAGCCTTTGACTACATGGATCATAACAAACTGTGGAAAATTCTTAAAGAGATGGGAATACCAGACCACTTTACCTGCCTCCTGAGAAACCTGTGTGCAGGTCAAGAAGCAACAGTTAGAACCAGACATGGAACAATGGAACTGGTTCAAAATTGGGAAAGGAGTACGCCAAGGCTATATATTGTCACCCTGCTTATTTAACTTCTGTGCAGAGTACATCATGTGAAATGTCTGGCTGGATGACTCACAAACTGGAATCCAGATTGCCAGGACAAATATCAATAACCTCAGATATGCAGATGACACCACTCTTATGGCAGAAAGCGAAGAGGAACTAAAGAGCCTCTTTATGAAGGTGAAAGAGGAGAGTGAACAAGTTGGCTTAAAACTCAAACTTTCAAAAAACTAAGATCATGGCATCCAGTCCCATTACTTCAAGGCCAATAGATGGGGAAACAGTGACAAATTTTATTTTCTTGGGCTCCAAAATCACTGCAGATGGTAACTGCAGCCATGAAATTAAAAAACACTTGCTCCTTGGAAGAAAAGCTATGACAAACCTAGAAAGTGTATTAAAAAGCATTGCTAACAAAAGTCAGTCTAGTCAAATCTATGGTTTTTCCAGTAGTCATGTATGGATATGAAAGTTGGACCATAAAGAAGGCTGAACACTGAAGAATTGATGCTTTTGAACTGTGGTGTTGGAGAAGACTCTTGAGAGTCCCTTGGACTGCAAGAAGATCATACTAGTCAATCCTAAAGGAAATCAACCCTGAATATTAATTAGAAGGACTGATAACTGTGTTTCATTTCATACACATATAATATTGCCTTGAGAAGTTGGGGGATGCTCTACTGGCCAATAGTAACCTTTCTGTTTTATGGGCAGGAAAAAAAGAATCTTTTTTTTCTCCTACTGTAATTCAAAAATGAGGAGAAGACTTGGAATAAACGAAAGAAGCCAGGGAATGTTAGCCTGTGTTGCAATGTAAACCACATACAGGAAAGAGGCCCTTCTGTCTCCTAGCACGCTAATCTGTGAAATCTGTTCTTATAGGAGCCCTGGGGGCTGTTCCAGACTATTGGGATTATCAGCTATGATTTCAGGGCAGCAGCACAAATCTATTTTAGGTTAAAGGGCAAGAGTTATTTTGTCTTTCTCATCCATCAAGACAAGTTTTTAAAGCCTGAACTCTCACAATCACCTTCTCCTAACGGGGTTTGTCACTTGATTTTTGGTTTTCATCACCATTGCAGTCAGTTTAAAACTTCTTATGTCAGGAAGCTGCTTTGAAAATATCTGAAGATTCAGGTGAATGCTGATTTGGGGCAGGACTGATCAACCTGCAAACAGATCAATTTTGGAAAAGGTTGATAACAAACACTGCCTTTTTTTTTTTTTTCTCTTGAATTGCAAACATTCAAGGATGCATGGCAAGGATGCATAGCTTTATTTATTCCAGAAACACTTAAGCAGAATGTTGTAATGAGAGTAACTATGGGGACAAGGAAGGCCTTTGAGGAGGTGACGTTTGTACTGATCTTTGCTGTAGGAGGATGAGGTAAAAAAAAAAGTTACTGGCAGGGCACAGAGTAAATACAGGAATCTCTAAGGTGCAAAATGACGGATCCATTGGAGGATTAGTAGGCTTTCACATCACGCAGCGGTTATCACATTCACCTTATATCTGATGATTAGAAGAGAGGCCAGTGAGGCTGCAGCGGAGTGAGTAAACCCCAAAAGAAAAGGAAGCAGGCAGGGGCCAGGCCATGCAAGTCATTGCATAACAGCGACTCACTGAAGGATTTCAAACAAAGGAGAAGAGGAGACAAAATACATAGAAATGTAAAACGTGAGGATATGTTTTTCCCCTTGGCTTTCCCCCCCAGGAAAATTAGAGCACGAATGGTACCTGTGTGCACACCGAGCTGTTCTTTACATCCAGAGGCTATTCCTCCATCTGCCGTGCAACCTTCAAAGAACCCCTCAGATACCACAGCTCTTCAATGAAGCTACAAAGTTGGGCTGTGTGGTGCTATGGAAAGCGCATGAACATGGGCATTTAGGAAATCCGATTTTGTGTCCTGGCTCAGTCACTTTTCCGGGCCTTGCATAAGATTGTTAACCTTTCCAAGACCCTTGTTTCCTTTTAGCTGACAATAATATCTATGCTGAAGAGTTGCTGTGAGGATCAAATGAGATGACATTTGTAAAGGGTATGCTGCACAATGGGCGCTCCATAAATGCTAGTTTTCTTCTGCCTTGAAGGGCAAGATGGCGATGGTTAAGAGCATGGACTGTGAATCAGAATGATTTGGGTTTGCATCTTGCCCTGCTATATGCTTCCTGACTAATCCTGGGCAGCATTTCACCTTTTCACAGGTATATATACTTATTTGTATGGGAGCTAATAAAATTGTGGTACTAAAATCATAAGACTGCTGTGAGGATTAAATGAGATAATCTATTAAAAGCACTTGACTCAGTGCCCGACAAATAACAGACGCTCAAAAAATACTGGATAAACAAGAGCAGTACTCAGAACGGGTGCTTTGTGACACATTTGTAGTGGGATCTATGAAATACTTTCTAAATGCATACGTGTTAATGGATATTTGTGAATTCAGGTGTGCCGCACAGGCACCTGGGTAAGACCAGGGAGGACGGGAAGGGGGAGCTGCGTACATGTTCGTGGTGACCTTGGCACCCAGGAAATAGATGCTACATATGCTACAGACGTTGAGGAGACAAACTGACTTCTTCACCATTTTGGTACATGAACACAAACTGAATCTCCTAAGTTATAAACAACAACACATGTCTTAAAAAATACAACTGAATTCCAATGAGTCATATTTCTTTTCTGAAGATATTTGGAGAGGTCCAGAGTTCGAACATGATGGCCCTCCCAGAATGCATGTGCTTCACCTCTGCTCAGCAAGCTTGCCAGCCCCACTCAGAGAGGAGGTGGGCCTCCAGGGTGGCTGTCCTCGAGCAAGTCACATGGTACAAGCACTCTAAACCACCCTTATAATCAAGAAGGGCAACTGACCCACAGTCCGTAAGCAAGATCTGGGGGGAAATGCCGAGAAAGAAGGCTTCCCCATCAATATTGATTACTGATGACATAACTTTTTCCTTGCTACAAGCTCATACTCCAGAGGTAAGTCCCTGAGTTCTAGAATATTCCCGAGTGACACAGGCTTAGCCCCCGCCACAGTGGCCTTCACACTGGACACTCCTCTCGATGTCCTAGAGTTATATATGGTTGCAGAAAGGTCAAAAAACCTAAGGAAGAGCACTGATAAAGAGTCAGAGTCCTGCAAGTCAGAGCTTTCTCAGCGCAACAGCTTTGCAGGTTGTGCAGTGCACGGGGATGCATGGCGGTTTTGGTGGCATTCGCATTTCCAAGTTGAAATGTCCTGATTCCAAAAGACGTAGATGAGTAGCGAGCCCTTATTATGAGCCAGACACTTCCTCACGGATGATCTTCTTTTATTAAATTCAGTCAAAAGTCTCAGGAGTCATTCCCAAGTGCGCCCTTTCCCTCTCTTACCCCCACCTCCATAGCAGGTCCTCGGCTTGACGCACGGAGTGAAATGTGCATCAGATCGCTGCTCAGCCATTCCTCCGCCACCACCTGGGGCCACACCCTCCTCGTCCCTCACCCGGAGGGTCTCAACAGCCTCTAACGCTGTACTCTTCTCTCTGCTCCCTGTGCTCTAACTCTTCTCTCCTATCCTACCCAGCAGCCAGTGTGCTCTTTGGGACTGTTCTAGAACTCAGGGGCTTCCCTTCATGTCAGTCACCTACTTAAAACGCTGCAGGCACTGTCTATCACACCGCAAATAAGATGCAACCTGCCTAGAACGACCTACGAGGTTCTGCATGACGCGGCCTCCCTGCCTATTTCTCTGAAGGCATCTCCTCATTCTCTCTGAGCTCACTCACTCTACTCAGGCCATGCTGGCCATTTCTGTCCCTGGATGTCTTCAAATCTTTTGCCTCCTTGGGATCTTTGCACTTGCTGTGTTCTCTTTTTCTGGAGTGCTCTTCTCCCAAATGCTTTCTTCCTTTCCCTATCTTTTTTTTTTTTTTTTTTAAACCAGATCTTCAGAGATGCCTTCCCTGACTGCTGTACTTGAAATACCTTTCCCAGTGTAACCCAATCATTCACTGCCCTCCTAACCTTCTGTCTTTTACTTCAAAGGGCTGAATGTTGGCGTTCCCCTGTAGCTTTACTTATTGTTTACCTCCCCTGCCAGAATGTAATCTTCATGTGGACGGGGGTTTTTCTTGTTCATGGCTTCTCCTTCTACAGCTAAAACAGCCTTCTGCACACAGTAGGAATTCAATAAATGCATGTTAAAAAAATGTTCAATGAATTTAATCCTTAGAGCATACTTTTTCAAAGTGTGGCCCCAGACCATTAGCATCAGCCTCTACTAGGAAACTGTTAGTACTGAAAATTCTGTTTCTAACCCGGACCTACTAAATCAGAAACACTGGCCGTTGGACCCAGCTAGCAATGCTTTAAGAAGCTCAGTAGGAATTCTTAAGCATACTCAAGTTTGAGAACCACTGCCTTAAAACAAATGCATAAAATAATATTAAGCCTGCTGTACAGATTTTTCAAAGGTAAATTTTAGAGAGGTAACATAGTTCAGACAACTTAAGGAAGAGTTAACATTATCAAATGTCACATTGTAAGCATTTAGTAAATAGTATTAATAATAGTATTTACAGTAGTATTGTTACCTACTGTGTAGCAGGTGCTATATTTAATCTTCACAATTATTCTATTCAGTGGGTATTAATGCTTCCATTGTTAAGTTTATTAAAGCTCAGACAGTTAAGTAATTTACCAAAGATCACCCAATAAGAAAGAGACAGAACAGTCTATGTTCGATACAGGATACAGGATGCTTGGGGCTGGTGCATGGGGATGATCCAGAGAGATGATATGGGGTGGGAGGTGGGAGGAGGGTTCAGGATTGGGAACTCATGTACACCCGTGGCTGATTCATGTCAATGTATGACAAAACCAATATAGTATTGTAAAGCAAAATAAAGTAAAAATAAAAATTAAAAAAAAAGAGGCAGAAAGATCTGCTTGCTTGCTTCTTTCTTTTTTTTTCCAGAGAGATCTAAGGACAGATCACTAATGTGGTAACAGATATGCAAGGAAAACACATTTGGCATTTTCTAAAATAAATGTCAATTTTCCACAATTGACAGTGATGAATGGTGGGTCTTGATATCCATGGACCCCTCCAAAAGGGAAGTAGATGTCCTTTCAGTCTGGTGGCTTCAACTCAGAGACACTCACCCACCTGATCTTAATGATCCCCATCTTCTACCTCAGAAACAGGGGCTTGGGTCACTTTGGATATAGATTGGCAAAATCCCAGCTTGGGTACCAGGAAGCATGAATAATTGTGGGCTCAGCAAATCATGTGGGCCTCACTGCCTTCATGGAAGAGAGCTGACATTTGATGGTGATAGAGGTGATAAGATGGAAATATATAAATATATATGCTGCTGAAGTCGAGTCACAGCTGTTCTTGGAACTGCATGCCCTGAACACAAAACACCACACAGCAAACTCCTAAAATTGTGTTATGGCAATCTGGTCAATTTAACCATGAATATTGATGGGGAGATTACTGGCTTTTCTGGTTCCTCCTTATTCTTTTCTCTGTTTGGGGTTTTCATATCAACATCAATCCATTCCCTTATTTTCGGTTTTTTTCCTAATATGGAGGCAAACGTCTATGGGATGGATATTAAATCTCTAATGAAGGTAAGACCAGTGCTGTACTAAGTTCCACTTAAAACTGGTGTCTTTATGTATGTGCATTTGCACATGCCTGGAGGATTTTCCAAGGATGCAAGACATTGCTGTTTGACTTTTGCTTGTAGGCTGTTGCTATTGGCCCAGACTCTAAGGGCAAAATGGCACGTGACAAGTGGACTTATAGCAAATAAAGCCACAGCACTAGAAGATGTCAGAGAAAAGGGACACTGAATCACATGTATCTGTAGACCTATACTCAACATCTAGCACACACTAGACAAAGAATTGGGCTTCCCAGCTGGCACTAGTGGTAAAGAACACTCCTGCCAATGCAGGAAATACAAGAGTTGGATCCCTAGGTTGGGAAGATCCCCTGGAGGAGGAAATGGCAGCCCACTCCAGTATTCTTGCCTGGAGAATCCCATGGACAGAGGTGCCTGGAGGTCTAGAGTACATTGGGTCGCAACGAGTTGGACACAACTGAGTGAGCACAGCACAGATGACTAATAAATCTGTATGGAATGAGAATTTGGATAATGGATCCACAAGAACAACTCAACAAATACTCTTTGGCTGGATAAAACAAGGAAGAATGGAAGGACTCTCCTTTGTCATACTGATTAGGAAAGCATTACCGAGAGCCTCAGTGAATGTCAAATTAAGATTTGAATAAATGCCTGGCCCATAGTAGGCAGACAAAGAATGACATCAGGCAAGCAGTCATCTTTCCTGCCACACAAATGAGATCTGCAGAGTGTAATGGAAAGACACTGGGCTTCTTCCTGAGAACAGGGTCTTTATGCTTGGAATAGTACTTTTTTTTTTTTTAAGTCTGTGTATTCCATCATGTTACCAGAAACTTGGACTGTTCATTTGAGTCACAATTGTTTTATATTTTTTCTTACCACTTCTTGGAGGCACACAGACACTCATTTGTGCAAGCTCACACATTAAGAAGAGGGTATAGTCTGGGCTTCTGACATGTCCACACTCATCAGAGCCATCAGAAAAGTCATTTCCTCCCAGATGTCTGAAGAGCGGCTTTGTTTACATACGTAGATCCACTGGGTCAGCTCACGAGGCAGAGTTCTGACACGTCTGGTGCTCTTGGAGCCTGTGACATCAGGAACTTTTCTGGACATCTTCCTCCACTGCCCGGATACCAAGCCCAAGTCACCAACTCTGCTGGGCTCTCAAAAAGAACTACTGTGGGAAAACTGCCCTGGAAAATAAAATTTCATCTGGTATTTCCAGCCACACCAAGATTATATTTTCAGTTTGATACCCCTTCCCACTGTGGAATGAGGCACTCTCCATTAAGTATCTTAAATCTAATGCCTGGGCCATGTTAATTGAGCTTTTTGTGCTTGTTTTTTCATCTGTGAAAGGGTTACTATTGATACCTATACTGTAGGATTTTTGAGGCTAAAGTCATAATAATAAAAGCATTTGAAACAGTTCATTGGAAGTCACGCTTGGGAAATCCCACAGGGATTGTGCCACCCCCTCCCCCCTCCGCCCCCATATTGCAAAGTGGCTTTGGTAGTAGGGAAGAAAAAGTAATTTGGGGATGACAGAGTAGGGGATGGTTTCTTTAACCCTGTGCTGTTTCCATCTGTTCAGGACATTTACTCACCTAATAGTCTGGGGCTCCCTGTCAGATTTGAGATAGTAAAAGTTTTCAGTTGTTGCTTAAAAAGGAAAAAAAAAAAGGGTTGAAAACTTGAAAACCAGGGATCTAGCATAATCTTCCATTTTACAAATGAGAAGGAGGACTCAGACACTAGTGTTTGTTCTGCTGTCCAACTCAGCCCCCTCCCCTCCCGTGTCAAACTTGATTGTCCTTATCCTATGGTATCCACCCAAACCTGGTTGGACAGACAGAAAAAGAGGCATAAGCCCATTCTTCTGTTATAGGTTAAGCCTGACTGGGCACTTCCCTGGCGGTCCAGTGGTTAAGACTTCGCTTTCCAATGCAGGGGGGTACAGGTTTGATCCCTGATAAGGGAGTTAAGATTCCACATTCCTTGGGGTCAACAAACCAAAACATAAAAGAGAAATAATACAGTAAGAAATTCAATAAAGACTTGAAAAATAGTTCACATCAAAGAAAATCTTAAAGAAAAAAATCTGAAGCCTGATCCAATCAGTTGTTCAAGGCTATATAGTTAGAAAGTTGTTTAGACTAAAATCTGGGGGTTTTAATTCATTGTTCAATTTGTGGAGCAACTGCTACCTTTCAGTCACTTTCAGTGCTATTTCTGTTGGACCCCCTAGGACCCTCAGCCCAGGAGAGGACTGTAACCATGGGCATGAGAATTCTCATAATGCTGCAAGATTCTTTTCCATGGTTTTGCTCCCTGTCATCCATCCTTAGGAGCAAAAAGGACTCTAAAAAGCCATAAAGCCTTTCATTAAAAAGTCCCTCATAACCTGTGTTATGAGAAGATCAGAATCTACCTTCAGCTGGTAACTTTGATTTCTTGATGTGGCTTTTTCTTATTTATAGAATGAATATGAAGGTGCCCATCTCATGAGGCTGCCAGGAGGGTAAGTGAGAAAATGTATGCACAGCCCCAGATCCACAGTCAGGCTTCACAGAAGAGATTCAGCCAATTGGATCTTCCTTCTTCTGCCATAATGAATATATACCCTTCTCTTTTCCCAGATTCCTTTAAGGACTCGCCTAGGCAGTTTGGGTATACTAAGTTCTTGTTTCTGAACTTTTCCCTCTGTCTGAAATGTAAATCTCTTTGGGAATCCCAGCACCTCAAGATACAATCCTGAAGTTGGCATGGTGGCTGTGAGTGTTTTTTATCATCTTTTTGGCAGACAAACATGAACCCTATGATGTAAGCAGAGCGGGTGACATGACTCCCATTCTTCAGACCATAAACCCAAGTGCCAAGGAAATGAAGTGACTTGCCCAGGATCATGTAGCTCATGGTGTCCAAGCTGGAATACAAATCCAGATTTATCTGACTCACATCCACGGCTCCATCTGGCAGCCTCTGGTCACCTCTGGTGGAAACCTTCCTCTAATCTCTCCCAGAAGGATGAGTTATATTTTTATAGAAAAGTCTTTTTCTCTTTTTTTAAAATTGAAGTATAGTTGACAAATACTATATGCTCTTCTTTACATGTGGAATCTAAAAAATAATACAAGTGAGTCTATATTCAAAATAAAAATAGACTCACAAACATAGAAAATAAGATTATCAAAAGGGGAGGGGAGGCATAAATTAGGAAATGGGATGAGATGATTGGATGGCATCACCTATTCAATGGACATGAGTTTGAGCAAAGTCTGGGAGATGGTGAAGGACAGGGAAGCCCGACGTGCTGCATTCCATGGGGTCACAAAGAGTCAGACACGATTTAGCAGCTGAAGAATGAACAACAGTGGGATTAACAGATCAAAACTACTATACATAAAATAGATATGCAACAAGGATTTCCTGTATAGCACAGGGAAGTATATTCAATATCTTATAATAAGCTAAAGAAAACAATCTTCTCCATCCCAACAGTAAAAATACTGGTGGGGGAGGTCATTCCAACCCTTGGCAGTTGCCTCCAAGGAAGGCCTGGAAATGTGTGGGAGGCAGAGAGAGGGGGTTGGAGTGCCGCTGGGCCCCTCAACCCCATGAGAGTTGAGGAGGTGGGAGACACGGGACAAGTCAAGCGTAAAGGAGGAGCGAGAGTTTCCAGGCACTCCCCTGTATAAACACAGCCCTGACAGAGGAAACGTTGCCTGCAAGGACACGCTTGACGTTCTCTTGAGTTTTCAAGGGGAAGGGCTGAGTCACCACGGAAACACCACCCCTTATCCCTCCTCCAGGTCACAGGCAGGGAGGTGGGACTCTAAAATAATGCTTCACATTCCTGAGCTACTCACACATTCAGAGGAGGGTCATCCCTCCTGCCCTCTGATTTGCCCACCCACATGTTTGAGGTCACAGACTACTGTTTTAATTTCATCCCACCTGGAGTCATACACCTTGATCTTTAACTTATAGGGAACTATTTTTATTTTGCAGACTCATGTAACATTTTATCTGCAATTAATAGAGGACCCAGCTTAAAGTGGCTTAAATGTAAAAAAAAAAAAAGTGTTACGTAAAGAGAGAGGGAGGCATGTGGTCACAGGATTGGTTAACTCAGGGGCTCAAAGTCAGTAGCTTCCCTCTGTCTTTCTCATCTGTCATTTTTAGAGGGTTAGCTTTATCTTTAAAGTCATAGGATGATGGTCACAAGAAGAGTACCACAATCCCAGACTTTACATTTGTTTTTATTTTTAAACAGCAAAAACATTTTGTATTGGGGTATAGCCAATTCTAAGCTTTATATTCTTAAACAGATGCACCCAAAAGCAGAAAGGTTTTGCTTTCATTTTTTTAAATCAGAGTAAAAAGACTTTTCACAAGTCCTCTGGTAGACACTTCTGCCTCCTTTCCTTTCTGGTCAAATTGCATCTTGCCTTTTGGTCAAAGGAGCCAACAGGAATGGGATTACTACCACCAGCTTAGGCTAATAATAAAGACTCATTCCCTGAAGCTCAGCAAGACAACTTTGTCCAGGAGGAATACCCCCAAACTAAATCAGGCAAGTTTGGCCTTGGTGTATAAAATGAAGCAGGGCAAAGGCTAATAGAGTTTTGCCAAGAGAACACACTGGTCATAGCAAACACTCTCCTCCAACAACACAAGAGATGACTCTACACATGGACATCTCCAGATGGTCAATACTGAAATCAGATTGATTGTATTCTTTGCAGCTGAAGATAGAGATGTTGAGTTTGAACAAGCTCCAGGAGTTGGTGATGGACTGGGAAGCCTGGCGTGGTGTAGTCCATGGGGTCACAAAGAGTCAGACATGACAGAGTGACTGAACTGAACTGACACAGCTTAAACAAGACCTGGAACTGACTGTGGCTCAGATCATGAGACCTTATTGCAAAATTCAGATGTAAATTGAAGACAGTAGGGAAAACTAGGCCATTCAGGTATGACCTAAATCAAATCCCTTATGATTATACCATGGAGGTGATGAATAGATTCAAGGGGTTAGATCTGGTAGACAGAGTGCCTGAAGAACTATGGATGGAGGTTCAAAATATTGTACAGGAGCAGTGACCAAAACCATCCCTAAGAAAAAGAAATGCAAGAAGGCAAAGTGGTTGTCTAAAGAGGGTTTGCACATAGTTGAGGTGCTGGGAGCCAGCGTGAGGAACTCCGCCCATGGCAATGGTCATGAGGAAGGAGGCTTGGCATACGCAAAGGCGTGATCGAGCCTCAGGAAACCCCCTGTTCCCGAGCGTCTACCCCAAAACCAGAGTCTGTTTTATGCTCTCACCTACAACTCTGACTTTACGGGGGCTCTCCCCCATAACCATTTCTCTTGGAGAAGGAGTTAACGTGCAGCTTCAAGGCAATAAAAATTCCTGGGCATGACAAGAGTGTTTCAGCTTACGGACTCCTCTGAAGGTTATCTAGCTCACCTGTATAGGTTCGTCCGGCCACATGTGATTGTTTACAGCCTCCCAACCTGGGAGGCACGAGATGATTTAGACTTACTAAAGGCAAATTCTTTTGGGGAGTTGGAAATTCTTAGTATAGTGGGTTGGTTAGGAATTATATTGGTGAAGGGTTTTTCATTTGTTGTGTCAATAATTGCTGCTAATTCCCTGTCCTGGGTGTGACAAGGGTGTCTCAGGTCAAACCTCTCTGCTGACAGACTAGCTTGTGTGACAGGATTATCCATACTCCTGCCACTACGCACATGATTGTTTACTACCTCTCAACCATAAACAGCACAGAGAGTTTTGGAGTATTTTAAAGTCTTAATTAGCATAGGGCTTTTCTCATTGTCGAGTCAATGATTGCCGCCAGGCCTCCATATCCTTAGGCACCTGGGAATATATTAATCAATGTATTTGGAATATAGAAAAAGAAATATAGTAGTTTTTAAGGTCAGCAATACTAGACTTTTTGAGTTAATGAATTTTCTCTTTTGTAATAGATCATTGTACTTTGTTATGAATCACTGTGTCCTTGCTATGTAAAAATGTAACTTTATCACTATCTTAAGACTAAATAGATCTTAAGGGGAACATTGGTGAAGGGATTTTCACTTGTTGGGTTGATGTTTGCTGTTAAATCTCCATGTTCCCTGCCCTTATAATGAATATAACTAGCATATAAGAGAAATAAGTATTAATCTTTAAACATATAGGAGAAATAAGTAGAAATAAGTATTAACCTTGACCATGTTAACCTTGGGTTAAATAAATTCCTTTCTTGATTGTAACTCACTACACCCTCACCCTATAGGAATGTAACTTTATTTGGAGGGTGGTGCCTGGTTTAAGAAAAAACACCCTTGGAAGAAATAAGTTTTTTGGTTATCAGAAAGAAAGGATCATAAAATGTCAGCAGGTCTCATGGCCAGAAGATGATGTAAATTCCCTGAGACCTTTTTTTTGAAGCACCTGATTTCGATGAAGGTCAGGACTGCTGACCCCCATGTGACTCTGTATTCATCCCTATATGTAAAAAAAGGTATATAAACAAACCCCCAAAATAAAGAAATCAGATCAGTTTCTGGAAAGACTGATTCCCCCATGTCGTTTCGTTCTTGCTCCCGTTTTTCTGGCTGAATTCCCCTCTGGAGCATGGATGCTATTCCATGTAAACCGAGTTATTCAGCCTCTTTATCTCAACTAAATTTCCTACTACACTATCCGTTTCTAATCTCTCTATATATCTGTGATTAAATATGTATTTTTCTAGAGACGCTGACGCCGTCCCCACCTTCGAATTCCCTGGATCCACCGGGGCTGGACCCCGGCAGTTGAGGAAAGAAGAGAAGTAAAAAGCAAGGGAGAATGAGAAAGATATATCCAACGGAGTGCAGAGTTCCAGAGACGAGCAAGGAGAGATAAGAAGGCTTTCTTCAATGAATAGTGCAAAGAAGTAGAGGAAAACAATAGAGTGAGAAAGACTAGATATCTCTTCAAGAAAATTGGAGACATCAAGGGACCATTTCATGCAAGGACAGGCACAGTAAAGGACAGAAATCGCAAGGACTTAACAGAAGAAGCAATTAAGAAGACATGGTAAGAATACACACAGCTATACAAAAAAGGTCTTAATGACCAGATAACCATGATGGTGTGGTCATTAACCTAGAGCCAGACATCATGCAGTGTGAAGTCAAATGGGCCTTAGGAAGCATTACTATGAACAAAGCTAGTGGAGATGATGGAATTCGGGCTGAGCGATTTCAGATCCTGAAAGATGCTGCTAAAGGGATGCATCAATATGTAGCAGATTTGGAAAACTCAGCAGTGGCCACAAGATTGGAAAAGGTCGGTTTTCATTCAAATTCCAAAGAAAGACAATTCCAAAGAATGTTCAAACTATGGCACATTTGCACTCATTTCACATGCTAGCAAGATAATATTCAAAATCCTTCAATCTAGACTTCAGCTGTACATGAACAGAGAAATTCCAGATGTATAAGGTGGATTTAGAAAAGGCAGAGGAACTAGAGATCAAATTACCAACATCCATTGGATCATAGGGAAAGCAAGGGAATTCCAGAAATACATCTACTTCTGCTTCATTGACAACGTGAAAACCTTTCGTTGTGTGGATCACGATAAACTATGGAAAATTCTTAAAGAGATGGAATACAAGACCACTTTACCTGTCTCCTGAGAAAGCTGTATGCAGGACAAGAAGCAACAGAACCAGACATGGAACAACTGACTGGTTCAAAATTGGGAAAGGAATATGTCAAGGTTGTGTATTGTCATCCTGTTTATTTAACTTCTATGCAGAGTACATCATGTGAAATGCCAGACTGGATGAAGCACAAGCTGGAATAAAGATTGCTGGGAGAAATATCAACAACCCCAGATATGCAGATGGCAGAAAGTGAAGAGGAACTAAGGAGTCTCTTGAGAGCCAGCTTAATACTCAACCTTCAAAAAACTAAGATCATGGCATATAGATGGGGAAAACTGGAAACAGTGGCAGAGTTTATTTTCTTAGGCTCCAAAATCACTGCAGATCATGACTGCACTATGAAATTAAAAGACCCTTGCTCCTTGGAAGCAAAATTATGACAAACCTAGACAGCATATTAAAAAGTAGACATATCACTTGGCCAAAAAATGTCCATATAGTCAAAGCTATGATTTTTCTGACTTCCCTGGTGACTCAGACAGTAAAAGCATCTGCCTACCATGAGGGAGACACATGTTTGATCCCTGGGTCAAGAAGATCCCCTGAAGAAGGAAATGGCAACCCACTCCAGTACACTTGCCTGCAAAATCCCATGGATGGAAAAGCCTGGTAGGCTACAGTCCATGGGGTCACAAAGAGTCAGAAATGATTAACTTCACTTTCTTTCTTTCCCTGCTTGGTTTTTCCAGTAGTCATGCACAGATGTGAGAGTTGGACCATAAAGAAGGCTTAGCACCAAAGAATTGATGCTTTTGAACTGCGGTGTTGGAGAAGACTCTTGAGAGTCCCTTGGACTGCATGGAGATCCAACCAGTCAATTCTAAAGGAAATAAATCCTGAATATTCATTGGAAGGACTGATGCTGAAGCTCGAATACTTTGGCCATCTGATGCAAAGGGCCAACTCATCAAAAAAGACTGATGCTAGGAAAAATTGAAGGCAGGAGGAGAAGGGGGTGACAGAGGATGAGATGGTTGGATGGCATCATGGATTCAATGGACTTGAGTTTGAGCAAACTCTGGGAGATAGTGAAGGACAGGGAAGTCTGGCATGCAGCAGTCTATGGAACTGCAGAGTTGGACACAAATTAGTGACTGAATAACAACAATAACAAATCAGACTTGGAGACAAGGAATGGGAAGGGAGAAATGGCTGCTGGAGAGGTGACCAGGAGGGTCTTCTACAAGACTTGGGTACAAGACTGCTGTGCAGATTAAATGAGATATGTGAGAACCACTGTGCATGGTTTCTGGAAGAGAATAAGCTCACTGTTACTTTCTCTGCTCTTATTTTTACCCCATCTTCTGCTTACTATTCCCCAAGTTGGCTCACAGCTTTAATCCATATTTTCTGTGTTTAGAATGTCCCCTTCCTGATGCAAAACTACTGTCTTACTTTGTTCTGGCTGTTATAATATAGTACCATAGGCTGGGTGGTTTATAACAACAGAAATTTATTCCTCAGTTTTACAGCCTGGGAAGTTCAGATTGAGGTCCCGGGAGGTGTGGTTTCCAATGAGGGACTGCTTCCTGGTTTATAGACAACTGTCTTCTTGCTGTGTCTCTGCTTGATAAAATAAAGAAGAAATCTCTCTGGGCCTCTTTTATAAGGGCACTAACCCCAACCTTGAGGGCTCCACCCTTAAGACTTCATCACCTCCCAAAGGCCTCACCTAGAAGTACTATCACTTTTTGGATTAGATTTCAATGTGAATTTTGAGGGTGAAACATTCAGTCTATAGCAGCTACCAATACATCATGGCACATCTCAGATGTCAGATTACAATGAAGTCTTCCTTGAATTCTCAATCCTCCAAGGTGTATTTTTTTTTATTATTATTATTTGTAATTTTGTTACCTTTTGCTTTGCATTTGTGTACTTTCTGAAATCTCCCCTAGAAGGTGAGCTCCCTGATGCTTAGACAAGGTCTCATTAATCTCTAAATCCTCTGTATAACCTCTCAGTTGGCACACCACATAATAGATACTCAGGAAATATCTGTGCAGTTGAATTGAATGCATTTTGCTCAAAGCTGCTGTCCTGGCTTCACATTTCTTGAACTCTAACTCCAATATTGCCCAGAGTTTGTGGTGCAATTTTCCTTTTTTTAAATTGTGGCACTAGTGGTAAAGAACCTGCCTGTCAATGTAGGAAACATGAGATAAAAGAGATGTGGATTTCATCCCTGCATCGGGAAGATCCTCTGAAGGAGGGCGCAGCAACCCACTCCAGTACTCTTGCCTAGAGAATCCCATGGACAGAGGAGCCTGGCAGACTACAGTTTATGGGGTCACAAAGAGTCGGACGTGACTGGAGCAACTTAGCATACATCATATAAAATTAATTATCACAACCAGTTTTAGGTATACCATTTATTAGTACTAAATATAGTCACATTCATTTCCAGAAGTGTTTTATCTTCCCAAACTGAAACCCATTTCACGACTCCCCATTTCACCCTACCCCCTTCTATTTTCTGACAATCACCATTCTGTTTCACATCTGTATGAATTTACTCTAGATTCCTTATATATGTGGAATCATTTGATATTTATCTTTTTATGTCTGATTTATTTCATTTTGAGTAATGGCTTCAAGGTTCAGCCATGTTGTAACATGTGTCAGAATTTCACTCCTTTTTAAGACTAATATTAAATATATATATGTATACCCACACATACACACACCTTGTTTATCCATTTATCTGTTGATGGACATTTGGTTTGCTTCCAACTTTTGGTTATTATGAATAATGTTGCTATGAATGTTGGTATACAAGTATCTGCTCAAGTCCCTGCTTTGAATTCTTTTGGGTATATACTCAGAAGGAGAATTTCTGGATCATATAATAATTCTATGTTTATTTTTTTGAGTAACTAAACTGTTTTAAACAATGGTCAAACCACTGGTACATTCTCTTGACTTGTACCAGTGCCATAGCTCCCAGTTTGGGGGGGGGGGGGCGCGGATAATCATCTCTAGCCTCAAAAAGGAATTGGATGAATCTGATTTGTAATCACAGATTGCCAGAAAAATTTGATTGGTCCCGGTGGGTCAGGTGCTCATCTTGGATGAAACTGGGATCGAGAGGCTCTGGGAAACTTATGTAAAAAAAGGCATGACTGCCCAGAGTAGATAACTGTGGTCCTTGGAAAAAATGGGTTCCTGTGGTTTCTGAAGATCACCAACAAGTGTTTATAACAAAAGTGTTTAACACTCAGTTTGGCCACTTGTAGTCATATTTCATTTTATTATTTAGTTTTTAAAATTATTATTGGAGTATAGTTGGTTTACAATATTGTGTTAGTTTCTGCTGTACAGCAAAGCGAATCAGTTACACATATATATGTATCCACTCTTTTTCAATTCTTTTCCCATATACTACTACTACTACTACTAAGTCGTGTCCGACTCTGTGCAACCCCATAGATGGCAGCGCACCAGGCTCCGACATCCCTGGGATTCTCCAGGCAAGAATACTGGAGTGGGTTGCCATTTCCTTCTCCAATGCATGAAAGTGAAAAGTCAAAGTGAAGTCGCTCAATTGTCTCTGACTCTTAGCGACCCCATGGACTGTAGCCCACCAGGCTCCTCCATCCATGGGATTTTCCAGGCAAGAGTACTGGAGTGGGGTGCCATTGCAGTCCTCATCAAAGTGAAATAGTGAAGACTCTGTCTGCAATGCAGGAGACCAGGGGGTCGATCCCTGGGTTGGGATGATCCCCTGGAGTAGGAAATGGCAACCCACTCCAGTATGCTTACCTGGAGAGTCCATGGAAGAGGAGCCTGGTGGGCTACAGTCCATGGAGTCACAAAGAATCAGACATGAGTGAGGAACTAACGCTCAGAGTACTGAGTAGAGTTCCCTGTGTTATACAGTAGGTCCTCGGTAGTTATCCATTTTATTTACAGTAGTGTGTACATGTTAACCTCAATCTCCCAATCCCCATCCCAACTTTTTCCTCTGGTTTACCTATAAGTCTGTTTTCTGTGACTCTATTTCTGTTTTGTAAAAACAAATTTACAAAATTTACAAAGTTTGTAAAAAAAAAAAAGTTCATTTTTTAAAGATTTCACATATAAACAATATCATATGACATTTGTTTTTCTCTGATTTATTTCACTTAGTGTGACAATCTAAGTTCATTCATGTTGCTGCAAAAGGCTTTATTTTGTTCTTTTTTGTGGCTGAGTAATAATCCCTTGCATATATGTACCACATCCTCTTTATTCATTCCTCTGTAAATGGATGGACATGTAGTCACATATTAAATCTATGATTTCTTCTTGGCTATCCAAGGTGGGGGTCTCCAATTCTCTAATCAGAAGTTCTGCCAAGAAATTAGATGAAAGGAAACCTTAGACCAAGTGTCCCCTCTCATGATTCTCCTCAGTCAAAATATTTCAAATGGGGACTCTCCTGGCAGTCCACTGGTTAAGTCTCCATGCTTCCCCTACAAGGCATGCAAGTTCAATCCCTGGTTGGGGAACTAAGATCCCACATGCTGCACTATGCAGCCAAAAAAAGTGGGAAAGAAAAAATGTCATACTTTCCAGATGCCATTCTCCTTTGACAAGTGATCAGAGTCCATGCTGAGCAGGAGGACTGGCCCTTGGCAATGTTACAGACTGATGACTGATGACCTGTCATTATAACAACTTTGTAAATGTGTTTTGCCAGTGCTGAAGACAAAAAAAAAAAAAAAAAAAACCACAAAAGGAGAAGAAGAAGGAAAGGTCTTTAACATTTTGGCCACTGAAGTCTTGTCATCCATCAGAGCCTGGAACTCTGCCACCCACCCACTTGGCCACTGCTAGACCAGAAATGATGAACATAAGTCACTGTGGTTTTTCTAGTTTTTCAAAAATAGAAGAGAAGAGATTTGGCTAGAATGTGGCATGTCTGGGTTTCCAAATACATCTGCTTATACAGGGAAATGAAGGACCCAGGGCATGCTATTGTAGATATCACTGCAGGGGCCCCCTAGATCTCAAGGTCTCAAGGTTATTGGTTTCCATAGAGAAGAGAAGATAATTTAGCTCAGCCTCATCACCTTTTCTGGTTATCAGCATAGTGGATTCTTAATCTTTAAAAACAAATTTTATAGAAATGAATGGCTTAGAAAATAATAATTCTCCAAAATCTTACTCCACAGATATAAGTAAAGGCATTCTTTTTTTTATATGATTGCTTTTGCCTAAATGGGTTAATACAATAACACTGCAATTCTATTTTTTATAACAGTATAACTTAGACATCTTTCCCTGTTAGTACTTGAAATTCTCATTTTGTATTGGCTGTACAATTTTCCATTGTACAGATGTATCATAATATAATGTACTTACTCACTCCCCTATTTACAGCTATTCAGAGAATGAGGAAAATATTTAATATGCATATTTTTCCTCTCTCTCCTTGCTTCCCACACCTATAATATTTTATTGGGCAAAGGTGACTTTCAGATCAAAAGTCGGCTTCTGTCTGCTCTACTGGCTGGGTGATTGCTTTAAAATTAGTGTCCCTCTTGGTTATTCATTGTGAAGCTCAATTACATGGTTATTTATTCTCGACTTAAAGACATCACTCTTCATTTCTAAATTAAATGATAAGGAATGTTCACAACCCTGCAGAAATCTCAGAGGGGTCTCAGAGCTATAGGTCTAGGGAGAATCTGGCAACAGGGTCAGAGAGCTCTTTTGCAGGTTCTTCTGTTTTTCGAGTTTTCCACCTCATTTGGTTTCCTTGGGAACTGGGGATGTGCATGGCGTGTGTATGCAGGCACACACCATGTATATGAAGTGAAGCCACTCAGTCACGTCCAACTCTTTGAGATCCCATGCACTGTAGCCTACAAGGCTTCTCTGTCCATGGAATTTTCCAGGCAAGAATACTGGAGTGGGTTGCCATTTCCTTCTCCAGGGGATCTTCCCAAGCCAAGGATCAAACCCGGGTCTCCCGCATTGCAGGCAGATGCTTTACTGTCTGAGCCACCAGGTTAATTCCTAATTTGTGTATATTTGGTATACACAAATATATGTCTGGGTATATATTGGGCTTCCCTGGTGGCTCAGATGGAGTTTGCCTGCAATGCTGGAGGCCTAGTTTCAATCCCTGGGTCAGGAAGATCCCCTGGAGGAGATGGCAACCCACTCTGGTATTCTTGCCTGGAAAATTCCATGGATGGAGGAGCCTGGAGGGCTATAGTTCTTGGGGTCGCAAAGAGTTGGACATGACTGAGCAACTAACTTATGTCTGGGCAAAAAGGCCTCAATAAGGATAGAATCCCCAGAGCAAAGCCCAGGGAGGCAGCCAGGCTGAATTTGGGGGTTACCAGGTAATAGGTACAGTGACCCTAGTAAATTAGAGCAAATCTCAGGACAAAGCTTGGATGCCATTTCTATGGTTTTCATAAATTTGGAAAATTGATACCTTTCTTACTGTGATGATGCCTGGGGCATCTCTGATCAATCAAGTGTTTCTGAGCCCCTTTGCGATGAATATTGTGACTTCTGAGTAACATACCATTGAACAAACCAGGATCTTGGAGAAATCTTTGGCAGTCTTTTATTATTCAGACCTTGCTTGAACCACAAATGTTGGAAAAGAGCTTTGGTTTAAGATAGATGCTGGTTGCTGGTGGGGAGGTGAAGTTGGGAGGTGTGATTGGAGAGGGGTAGGTAAGGATTAAGGATGAACTTAAGGCATCTTGCTATTGCTTTCAAAATACTGTTGTCTATAGTTACAGAAATGTTAGTCTGTTACTTAAGAAGGGCAGCTTTAGAGAAGTGT
Source organism: Redunca redunca (assembly GCA_006410935.1). NCBI lineage: Eukaryota > Metazoa > Chordata > Mammalia > Artiodactyla > Bovidae > Redunca > Redunca redunca. The sequence continues at coordinate 335,917 of SJYQ01001402.1, read as the reverse complement.
CTATTCTTCAAGTGCTAATTTAAGCACAGCGTGGTTTTCCAAGTATAAACACAGATTTAGTGTGTACTCTAGCCTACTCAATATACAATCGTGTAGCTGCAAAAGCCACCTTGTCCTCAGCGCAGGCAAGAGCCGTCATCCTTAAAGTTCTGATTTTCTTTGGAGACAGGGATTGTTTTCTAAAGACCAAAGAGAATATTACACCCTTTGTGATAATAACTGTGGTTCTTTAAATAAACTGTCCTATTAGTGCATAAAGCCCCCTCAGTCCATGATTTTCTGTGTTCAAAGGGAGTAGGCTTTGATTAGCATCCCCTTTTTCACAGATAGAGAAAGTGAGGTCAGGAACAGAAAGCAGGAGCCAGGTATATGGTAATGAGAAACAGGGACTCTAGAGCCAGACAAAACTGGTTTTAAATTCAAGCTTCACCCTTTATAGTGATGTGTACTTGGGTACACACCACTGTCCTTTATAATGAGAAGACAGTAATTTTTGTTATGACATGAAGTAAAATAAAGCATATTAAGCATTCAGGAAGTGCCTGGCAAGATCTCCTGGAGGAGAAAATGGCAACTCACTCCAGTATTCTGACCTGAAGAATCCTATGGACAGGGGAGCCTGGTAGGCTACAGTCCATAGGGTTGCAAAGAGTCAGACACGACTGAAGTGACTTAGCACGCACACGTAGTGCTTTTCACCTAGGAAGCCCTTGGCAATTGTAGAAACTCTCAATAACATTTTCAAGGACACAAAGATGGTAGTCACAAAACAGGACTAGTGGGGAATGTCCCTGGTGTTCTAGTGGCTAAGACTGTGCTTCCAATGCTGGGGCTTAGTTTCCATCCCTGGTCTGGGAATTAGATCCCACATGCCACAGCTAAGACCTGGCACAGCCAAATGAATAAATATTAAAAAACAGGATTTAAAAAATAGGACTAGTGTTTGAGTTGAGTGTCTTTTTTACTACATCATATAGCAGGTTCAAAGGATCTCTTGGGGAAGTGAATTCTCTCCTGCTAGAACAATCTAGAATCACTCTGTGGTGGAAGTTGCACATTTAAAATGGACTGATCCTGCCAATGTGGGGCTATTTTTGGAAAGAAAGAATGCAAATTGAGTGAAGGCATTCTGAGCCCCTACTGTGTGGCAGGCAGGCTTACTTTGCCATCTCATTTTATCAGCAGACACTTATTCATTACAAGGACCAGGAACAGGATAATTAGGAAGTAGACCCAGGGTCAGGCAGCTGGTGGGAGGCAGAGGGAACAAGACCCAGAGCTGTCCAATATCAAAGCCATCTTCTCATTGCTCTAATCCAGGGCCACCCAAGAGGCCCCTTCACTTTTTTAGAGGAGGCAGATTTGGGGCTGAGAGGCGTGGGCTGTATTTGGTTTGCCTGCCTGCTCAAGACTCCTTCTTCAGTCTGATTCCCTGGACTATTTTGGGGTTGCCATATCATTTCAGTCCCCCTCGGAGAACCCTGAAGAATGTGCAAAAGCAAAAAAGAAACCCAAGAAATCTATTATTGGCACTCGCCCTCAATTTGCTATTATGACGTCCATCCTGCAAAGCGGTGTTTATAGCCTTATAAGGTTCCCAGCATCGATTTAACTGTGTTATCTCCCAGTAGATGATACAGAATGCGATCTCAGTAGCAGACGGCAGAGAGAAGTGGGAAGCGTTTCTTGGCTGGGGAATGAGAGAGAAATGAAAAAGGGCCTACTATGCTGAGTCACTAAGGCAAAGCCGCTTACTATGGACCACATTCAGGCCTGAGCCAAGACGCAGGAGCGAGTCACATACTGGTTGGTGGGGCTGAGATGTTCCTCTTTGGGAACGCATCTTCTGAGAAGCTGCAGCCAGAAAAAAGGGGGAAAAACGCCAACATCCTGAACATTTTAAGTTCATCAGTTATATTTTTACACAGTTAAATCAAGCACAAAAACAGAAAAAAGAAAGTCATGTTTCCACCAGCTTTCTTCCAGCCTCCCCCAACATAGCCGGGTGGTTTAGCTCTCCCCTCATCATCACAATAATCCAGCAAGCATTCCTGAGTGCTGTTCACAGGCCAGGCACAGGCTCAGAGCAGCAAGCCTTAGCTCACTGAATCCTTTCAAAAATTTCATAGGGTAGGTATGTTTATCATTCTCATTTCTGAAGTGAGGAAACTGATGCTTGGAGATGTTGAGTTACTTGGTCACGTTCTGGAGCTGGGAAGTTTCAGAGCCAAAGTCAGACCTCAGAGATGGAAGCTTTCTGTGTTTCTACCTCATCATGGCTTAGAGCTAAAGGGTATAAGAAATTTTTCCATTCCGGGGTCCCCAATCCAGCTTATTATCAGGATAAATTGGTACGCTTAAAAAGCAAAACCAAAAGAAAGAAGGAAAGGAAGGAAAGAAGAAAAGAAGGAAGAGAAACAAAACAATACGAACAAGTCCTTGTAGATTCCTGGATTCACTCTGGAAGATTCAGAGGGTTTGTGTTGGATCTTGGAAATTTATATTTGAGTTCCCACGCCTACCCCCACCACCTCCCTTTCCCAGGTGATTCTAATGAAGACCCAAGTTGGAAGCCATGATTTCATCTATTCTATTCTTTCCAAAGCAGCAGCTTAAGATAACAGTGACTTGCCCATGGAAGTGTATCAAGTTGGTGGTACTCAAGACTCTGATTCCTGATCCACTCTCTATATTACCATGTCCATCAATTGATTAACGAAGCAGTGATATATACGGTCAAGTCATTAATCCTGTGAATGAGACTGGATATGCTTCCAAGAGAGGGGGACAGTGAGATCTAGGATATAAACAAGGACTTTTTTCATTAGGGGAAGGTTCTTAGAAGATGATAGAACAATAGGCATCAGTGTTCAGTAAGCATGCCAGGCCCTTAGTCTTCAATAAGTAGGATTTGGAGAGTTAGGAAATCATGGGTCAAATCTGAGAGATTTTTCAGAAGAAGGGAGAAGAAAAGGAGCATGGACTTGGGAATGGGGATGCTCTGTCAAGACATGAGAACGTGAGGAACCCACCAATCTGAGGAGTTGTAGATGAGGAAGTCTCAGGAGATGCGAATCACAGGAAGATGGAAGTCAGATTAAGAAAACTATGATTTGGGACTTCCCTGGTGGTCCAGTGCCTAGGACTCCACACTCCCAATTCAGGGGGTCCCTGGTTTGATCTCTGATCATGGAACTAGATCCCACATGCTACAACTAAGACCTGGTTCAGCCAAATAAAAATAAATAAACAAATATTTAAAAAGCAAAGTGTTATTTAAGTACACCATCTGTAATGAACATTTGCCGTTTGTTTGAGGTCTAGAAACCGAAACTCTTTTCCATATTTAGGAAAGGGATTGCCTTTATAAGTGTACAGAAGTGAAAGAGGCTAGATATTTGCTCTCTTCATCTCTGGAAGCTGTTGCATAGAACATGGTGGGTGATGAGATACTGCAACCAGATTTACATCTAATCAACTGACTCGTTTTGAATTTACTTGGGTGATTGAAGTATGGTATCAAGGGTCCAGAGGTGGCAGCAGTCGTAGGGCAGAGGCTGTGTCCAGTGTCTAAGCAGACTGTCTCTGAGATGTGCCCATAGCTATGAGGGTGGCCACTCAGCCTCCCTACCTCTAGCCCCTTGCTCGAACCAGGCTCCCCAGACTTTCAGCTGGGCCTAGAAGTCACTCAAAGCCCAACCAGCAAATTTCATTGCTTTCGCTTAGCTAGTCAGTTTTAATCCTTTACAATCAAAATGCTTGACCCATGGGCCTCCCACACTGAAGCTGACTGCATCCCTACTGGAATTTCTCAACAGCTTTTTATTTGACCTGTTCCAACCTTTTCTCTAACTACAATCCATGGAAGAGGATGGTTTTAAATGTTTCATCTTATTTAATATACATTCACTCCCTTTCTTAAAGACATGGAAACCTGGGCTAGTAGAAATCAGTAAGAACAACTGGGTTCATCTCCATACTCTGATACTCAGCTCTGTGACTTGGGGAGAATTTTTTTATCTTTCTTCATGTGTTTATCTTTAAAAAGAAGGCAGTAACTACCTATCTTCTAGATGTAATAAAATGTATCTTAATTTGTTATCATCCCTCAAAAATTCTCTTGCATTTTAATTCACTTTAAAAGCTGTATTTCAAAGGGATAAAAAAATTAGAGCCTAACATTCCCCTTCAATCCTAAATGACATCCAAGCCAAAATGCAAAAATGGGATAATTTTGAACAAAATTGGTTTTCAACTACATTTTGATTGCAGTCTGTCAATGATGGTTTTGTTGTCCCTGGTGGAATATTTTGTCTGAGTTATGCGTGTTTTATAGGAACACTGGGTTGAAGACATCTTTCCTGATGAAGATGAGCCAGTATTGTCTCCAATGGATTGATTTTTTTCCCCTAAAATATATCTGGGAATGAAAATAAAACTTTCTCTTAACTGAAGACTCATGATACCTGAACCACAGGAAACAATAAATCCATTGTTTAGGACACATGTCAATGGTATTGGCTCTAAAAGCTCCCCATAGTTGAGTACCAAGGGCAGAGAAGGAGTGTTGTTCTCTACCCTTGAAGCTGGGTGTGAGGAAATACTTTATTGGGCATGGAGGCCTTTTCTGGAGAAAGGATTCAGCCATATGTCTCGCTGGTCCTATGGTGCCTGTTTTCATTAAAACTGGTGACTCAGATGGTAAAGAATATGCCTGCAATGTGGGAGACCTGGGTTCAATCCCTGGGTTGGGAAGATCCCCTGGAGGAGGGGATGGCAACACACTCCAATATTCTTGCCTGGAGAATCCCCATTAACAGAGGAGCCTGGTGGGCTACAGTCCATGGGGTTGCAAAGAATCAGACATAACTGAGTGACTAAGAACAAGGGGACTGATATTAAACCCTCCTGAGAAAGAGGGGTAAATATGTTCTTTTCCTTCTTTCCTCTCTGTCCACAGCTGGAAACAACCAGATTTTCTGAGGTTAACAGTTTATGGGAGGCTCTTTTTGGCTATACTCCCACCCCTCTTTGTTTCCCATGCGCTTAGTATTGCAGATCCCTGTGAGGACCTTGCTATGAACCCCAAACTCAATTTTTATCTCTGTCCATACTGGTCCTTACTTCCTTCTCCCTCCCCCCAACTCTCCACTCCCTCCTACCATGACATCTCAGAGGAAAAGATATCATTCTTCTTATCTAGGGTTGGCCTCTACACATGGCATTGACCTTGTCCTTTCCTACACAATCTTCATCCTCTTTCTTCCTCCCTTTCCTAAATATTTAATATACCCCTTTACTTTGGCTTTATCTCCCTAAATAAGTGCACTGCAAGATTCTCCTTAAAAAATTCAACCCTCCACCCCCCCCACCCCCCNNCCCCGCCCCGACCGTGTCTTCTCCTCTTCGTATTATCCCTGTCTTTGTCATTACAGCTAAACTACTAGAAAGAGTCATCTCCCTTCCCCGCTTCATTCCCTCACTTCATTTAGCTTCTTGTAGCTTTCCCTCTGGCTCCTACTCCCATCCGCCACTGAAATGCTTCTTGTCCAGTTTATAAATCACCAGGGCAGTGGACCCTTCAGTTCTTTTTTGACCCAAAGATGGAAACATTTGACTGTGATGGATCTCTCTCTCCTCTTTGAAGCTTCCTTACTTTTTCATTTCCTTGACACTCCCCTTCGTTTTCCTCCAAAGTATATGGCATTTCCTTTTCAATATCCTTCACTGACCTCTTTCCTTCTCCTAACCCTTTAAATATTGGTGCTGCCCAAATGTGACAAATGACAGCTACTCAGCAGTCATTACCCCCACATTTCGTTTAACTCTTAGGCAGAGATCTACTGATTTTTAGGGAAGGTAGGCTCCCACCTCGGAGAAGGCAATGGCACCCCACTCCAGTACTCTTGCCTGGAGAATCCCAGGGACGGGGGAACCTGGTGGGGGCTGCCGTCTCTGGGGTCCCACAGAGTCAGACACGACTGAAGTGACTTAGCAGCAGCAGCAGGCTCCCACCTCAGATCTGGAGCATACATTATGGTTGCTTGAACATGAAGATTTTAATCTCAGTCAATGGTGCATAAGGCCAAAACTGCCGGAGGACTTCTGAGAAGAACTGTTTTTCCATATGAAAGACAGAATTTCATGAAGTGAAATCTTTTGTCCCTCCTTCATATTTCTTCCTTGAATGTAGTTAAGTGAAGTCTTGGAATTTAGGCTTTGGAAGCCACCTTGAACCCATGAGGTCACAAGTGTGAATATGGAAAGTCAATATGTAGAAAATGGCAGGGCAGAGAAAAGAAACAGCCTGGGTCCTTGATAACATTACTGAACTCAGACTAATATCAGAACTGCCCGCCTCCATGATTCGTAGTACGTAAAATTATTAGTAAGTTAAGCCACTGTTATTTGGATTTTTGGCTATTTGCACTCTAACACTGCAATCCTGCAACTGCAGAGCTTTGGTTTGTTTGGTTCTCTTTTCTTTGTATATGTTCTCTTTTAGAAAACAGTCTTATAACACGCTTGACTTTAACTATTCCCCGTACCCTTGTGTCTTTCTGTCTTGGTATATTTGGGCTGCTGTAACAAAACTACCATAAACTGGGTGGCTTAAACAGCAGACATTCCTTTCTCATAGTTCTAGAGGCCGGGAAGGCCAAGACCAAGGCACCTGCGTATTTACTGTCTGATGAGGATTTGCTTTCTGTTTTAAAGATGGTTACCTTCTCACTGTGTTCTCACATGGCAGGAAAGAAGAGACAGAGAGCAAGCTCTCTATGACTCTCCTAGTGGCATTAATCCCATTCATGAGGGCTCCACCCTCATAACCTCATCTAATCCTAATCACCTCCCAAAGGTCTCCTAATACCGTCATCTAATACCACTAAAAGCCAGGGTTTTGACATGAATTCTGGGGGAACACAAACATTCAGTCCATAACACTCCTAAGTGTACACTTGCAGCCAGCTTCTGTATAAAGTAGTGTACTGAGTATTTACCATGTATCTAGGTGCTTTACATATTTTTGTTAGTCTTCATGGTAATCCTATGAGCACTATTTATTTATCACCATTTTAAAGATGAGGAAAGCAAGCCAAAGAGTTAACAAACTTGCTCCAAATTCACAAAACTATTACAAGTCAAAGCTATGATTTGAACTCCATGATTCTGATTCTAGAACCTGAGTTCTTAACCATTATATTCTGCTTCCCTCTGCCAGACAACTCAAAAAGTGTTTCTTTTTTTTATATATAGAGGTTTAATCTGCTTCTTGGGCTTCCCTGATAGCTCAGTTGGTAAAGAATCCACCTGCAATACAGGAGACCCTGGTTCGATTCCTGGGTCGGGAAGATCTACTGGAGAAGGGATAGGCTACCCACTCCAGTATTCTTGGACTTCCCTTGTGGCTCAGCTGGTAAAGAATCTGCCTGCAATGCAGGAGACCTGGGTTCAATCCCTAGGTTGTAAAGATCCCCTGGAGAAGAGAAAGGCTACCCACTCCAGTACTCTTGCGTGGATAATTCCAAGAACTGTATAGTTCATGGGGTCACAAAGAGTTGGACACGACTGGGTGACTTTCAGTCTGCTTCCTATTTACTTCCCTTGGTTGGTCCTCATCTGCTAATTCATTATCTTTGCTCTTTTTCTTCTCACATCCTCAGATATTGGAGGAATCTCCCTTGTCCTCTTTTCACTTCTGCAGGGTAAAGAGTCCCCGTGACTAGAACAATTTCTCATGTAATAGGATTTTGGACCTCTTACCAACTTGGCCACGAGGCCATCATTCTTTAATCTAGACACATTCTTGTTTGATTGCATCCCTCTTAAAAAGGGATAATCCTCACTGGACCTTATTATACACATATGTAGGGACTAATAGGATGATCTCATTCCAGAAATTTCAAATAACAACATTTAATAAGTATTGACCATTTACCATGTGCCAAAGTATTTCATGCACCCCAAAGCAAGTCAAATTTCCTGCCGAAGCACCCTGAAGACAGAGAAAGGGAGTGTGCATCCCTAAGGAGCTAAGGGTGTAGGCCACACGGCAGCTGTCTGTGTCTTGAAAATTCCTTCCCACTTCAAGCTTTAAACATGGCAGCAGATTTTTCTTTCTACTCAATAGCAGATCCCTCTTTGGCTTACTATAAAAATAGGTTGTAAACGATTTGCCATTGAGTAAAAGAGAAACACTGGGAACACGCCTTGTATTTATGCCATGGCCTCCCATACTCCCAAGCATACTGCCAAATACTCTTAGGAATTTGCCAGCCTAATCTGAGAAGTGTAACCATACATTATCTTTATTACTTACAACAACCAGTCAAGGGAAGCATATTTTGGGACAGCTAAAGAAACAGTGGCTCCACTATAACTTGCCCAAGTTCTCCAAGATGGTGAGCTGAATCTGGCTTTGAATCTAGACCTGCCTAAGTCCTTTGCATATACTCTGGGCTACCTTTGGATAGTAGGTATGAAGGCACATCTGAGTAATGGCATATGTGAATCTCCTGTATAGCAGTTGAAGACTCTACTCCAGAACACTTTTAAGCCACCATGATTCACAAACACAAGCATTCTTCTTTCATTAGCTCAGCCCAAGTTGATGTGTCGCCCCTGCTGGCTATTGTACCCACTGGAGCCTGTTCCCCAGGACCTGTTGCAAGGACTCTGGTTGGTGAGAAATTTAATTTTTTGACCCAAATGCTGGCCTTGACGTTTCTCTCTGCTACCTTTCATTCCTGCCATGTGTTCTAGCTAGTCTAGGTCATTTTGAATCCTCGTTTGGTGAGCAAACATGCCTCCATATCTGGATGATAGAAACTGCTATCTCAGTTTCTCCAGAGAGTTTTCTAGAGGCCATCTTAGACTATGGAGCTAGTAAGTATTATTCTAATTGAAAGCGAAAGTGTTAGTCACTCAGTCATGTCTGACTCTTTGTGACCCCTTGGACTGTAGCCCAGTAGGCTCCTCTGTCCATAGAATTCTCCAAGCAAGAATACTGGAGTGAGTAGCCATTCTCCTCTCCAGGAGATCTTCCCAAGAGACTGAACTTCCAGGAGACTGAACTGATGTCTCCTGCACTGCAGGCATATTCTTTACCATCTGAGCTACCGGGGAAGTCCATTATTCTTACTGAAGCACCATTAAAAACAAATCTGTTTCAAAATTCAAAACTGCCTATTTCTTTCTTTTTTTTTTTTTAAATTTTTATTTTAACTTTAGTTTACTTTACATTACTGTATTGGTTTTGCCAAACATTGACATGAATTCACCACGAGTGTACATGCGTTCCCAAACATGAATCCCCTCCCACCTCCCACCCCATACCATCTCTCTGGGTCCTCTCCTTGCACCAGTCCCAAGCATCCTGCATCCTGCATCGGACATCGACTGGCGATTCATTTCTTACTTGCTAGTATACATGTTGCAATGCCATTCTCCCATCTCATCCCACCCTCTCCCTCTCTCTCTCCCCCAGAGTCCAAGAGTTCTCTCTATAGATCTGAGTCTCTTTTGTTGTCTCGCATACAGGGTCATCATCCCCATCTTTCTAAATTCCATATATATGCGTTAGTATACTGTAAAACTGCCTATTTCTAAGGAGGCTTTGAAATTCACTGTTTATTTTTCTCAAGATTGTAGATGAAGAAGTGTTCTTCTTGGTGGTTCTGAGAATGGATCAGAATAAAACTGGGATGTAAGATGCTAGGCAATGGTGGAGCAAAAAAAGCTTCCAAGCCCTGAAAGCCTGTCTGTACCTTCCTTGAAGCTCTGTAAAGAGAGACCTTCTTATGACAAAGGTGTGAGGATGTTGCCCTTCTGTGTTCCTAGGAACCTCAGCGACCCTTCTCCTCTCGAACGTCTTTCCTGGGCTGCTCCTGCTGCCTTCTTCACTTCTCTCTCGCTGGTCCTTGCTTTACGACCAGCACAGTGCCTGGGTCCCTGCCTCTGTCTGGGGACTTCAGCTCCTATTCAACCATCAAAACCCAGGGCACGAGGGATGTAGAACATGCCAGCTAGACACATTTATCTTAGATGCAGCTTCACTAGAGTTCACACTTTCCTTTAAACAAATGTGAAAAGGGAGACCCAGAGACAAAAAAGTGATAATCCAGGAAAGGAGCAAATGACAGGACTGAAACTAGATAACAGGTTCCCTGCTGGTGACTAAACCAGCTAAATCAGCAAAACTGGGCTGTACTCTCCAGACCAGAGCAGGATTCCTACTCCCTGCACTGACCCAGAAGCAGTGATGGGGTCCATCAGCAGAGCGGGGAGAGGACAGGATGGATAAATACTTCTCTCCTTGGGGAGCATATATAGACATCATGACATGGATGCCTCCACTTCTTGGGCTATGCAGTTTCCATAGCCCTGGGCACAGCCATGGCAGCTACCCTTGACAACCGAGGAAGCTGGGAACTGACTGGACACTGCTGTTGGTAGTTAGCTGTCCGCTCTTGTAGATCAGATGACAGGACAAGTCCAGGGCAGTGCTAGAGGCCTGACCTTTCCTCGCTCCTGATGCCAGCTGCACAGAGCCTAGGTGGGCCCCTCACCACCCTGCCCCCCTCGGCAGTGCACCAGCTGCATGGGCTTCGCGCAGTTCCTGGCCTTGACCTCCGGCACTGGGCATCTTGCTTTCTGTTAGATATCTCATGGTCCTAAAGGGATCACTACCAGGAAGGGTCTCGGAGTAAGGAAACAGGATCAGGTAGTGGTTTAGCATTCATCCTCTGAGGTCAAAATTCCTGGGTTCAAATACTACTTCACTCATTGCTACAGAACCCTGGGAAAGTTATCGACCCTTTTCTAATCTTCAGCGCTCTCATTTATAAAATGAAGATATTAACTGAGCCACTTGGGGTTCCGGCGAGGACCAAATAAAATAATAGATATAAATCAGTTCATACCCAGCCAACGCTCAGTAAATGTTGGCCATTGGTAATTAACAAATCATTTCCCAAGTAGTGTAATCAGAAAATGGGAAATATGTTCAGGCCCATGTGATTTTGAATATGGTATAATAGAAAAGCAACGGACTAGAAAGTTGTTCTGCTGTTGCCTAGATGTCTCGCCTTGAGAAAATCTTTCTATTCTCAGGCCTCAGTTGTCCCATCTATAAAATGGGGGCACATCAGGGTCCTTCTGTGACTATATTTTATGCCCTTAGTTTTTTAGTAAACCAGCAACCTACTGGGAATGAGATTTGGAGAGCTAGTTACATATACACAGTACTCAGTGCTAAGAGCTTCCTAATCTCTTAGCTTCTTTCTTGACCAAACCACAGGTCGTGGGGGCTGGGAAGGGTTTATGTTTGAGGTATGAGAGACATAAGAACATTCAAATTCAAGAGCCCACATTTGGGGGGGAAGTGTGTGTGTATGTATTTAAATGGTAAGTCCAACAGAGAGATGAGAAATGGAAATAGCTTTATTCTTTGATCAGAAGATTAAGCGTCACGTTGTTATAATTAATTCACAGGTAACGTAAGCTCCAGAGGTGAGCTTTCAGGAAATGGATCAGCATAGGTGTTATTTTTACTGTCTTCTTTCTTTCCTCGCTGGCCAGAGCCTCAGGTGGGTCTTGCTTAAGGACAGGTGGGGCATTTTCTTGAGGTGTTGAATGTGGTGTGGCTTAATAGTCTGTTTGCTACATGAAAATGGAAGTGAAAGGGCCAAAACAAAGCCAAGACCGATGAGCTGGAAAGTGGCCTCAGAAAAACTTAATTCCTTATTGCCAGATCAGACTCAGGAAGTCTGGGCTCTGAATTGTCATTTGGGTTTATGTTGGGCATCCTTTCTATTAGGAAAGATTGTTTCCTTTCTCTGTCATCTGAAGCAGGGCAGGCATCTCCACATTAAGTGAGAGAGCCATCAATTGCCCATCTGTCCAATGAGACGGGAGGGACCTAGGAAAGACTAGGAGCCAGTAAGGCACTACACAAAATCTTCTTAGATTTTTCTATTTTTTCTCATTAATCATCCTATGAGATAGGTACTATAGGCCACGTCTCACAGTTAAGGAAACTAAGGTTCAGAGAGATGAAGGACCTTGCCAAAGTTTAAGCAGCTAAGAAGTAACAAAGCTAGTAATCAGACTGAGACTTATCTGATTCTAGACTCTTTCTAGAAAACCACACTTCCATGTTGGCATTATCTTCTCAGCCAAGAGTAGGGAATAGATTCAACTTTTAGTCAGTTCCCTACCACTTCTCATTCATCATTTGTTTTCCAGCTTCATTGTCTCCTTAATGGTCTATATTGGAAGGTCCTTCTAAAAAAGACTAAAAAGGTTGAATCAGAATATATTCAGTATGCATCATGTGACACACACTCTGTGTCTTAACTAGGTCTTAACAGACTAAACTTAAGTTTCTGACAATTCAAGAAAAAGGAAGAGTATGAATCAGTAAACATTATATAAAGCATGAAAAAACGTGCCCATGATAGAGTATTATATTTTACAATACTATGCATATGTATCTCACAACTCCTTCTCTATCTCTTTCTCTGATAGCCTGAATACTATCTCAGAATTCTTCTCAAATTCTCCTTAGAAAGTGATCACCAATTAAAGTAGAATCTCTTGTCATCTCTGTGTTACAGGGAAACTATTCATTTTGGCTTGAGGAAGCACTGAACTTGTCTTAAAAGAGACTGTATTGGAGAACAGGCTTGAGGAGTGAGCAGTGCTTTAGAGAGTAGGAAATACTCATCCTAGGGTAACAAAATGAGCAAATTCATGGAGGCCAGGAGGGTGGCAGAAATGGGAATGATGAGTAATCTGGCAGGTGTGTGTGTCTGTGTGTGTGTATGTTGGTAGGGGATGGGAATTAGACTGGAAAAGGCCTGGAAAGTTAGGTTGGATTAGACTGTAGAGAGACTTGAGAAATCACAGTAAGGTATCTATCTGTACTTTCTTTAATGAGCCATAAGGTGTCAAGTTCAGGTGTAGTTCTGAACAACACTTTTGGCAATAGGATATGGAAGAGATGAGAGGGATGGGAGGAGACTAGACTGGCGAGCCAAGGAAGAATCACTGTGGAGGGAACATCTGACCCGAAATCTGACTCACCTGAGGGAACCAGCCATATGCAAAGATGGGGAAGGAGAGACTTTAGAGGTGGGGTCTGCTTCCAGTGCTTCTGGCTCAGAAAGGAGCCAGTGTGGCTGGAACCTCAGACAGTGAAAGAGAGGTGATGCAGGTGAATCAGGATGAGTAAGAGAGCTCAAGAGTTTTAAGCAGGAAGGTGCTTTTATGGCTTTACATTTTGAAAAGATCCCTTTGTAACATGAGGATAGTTTAGAAAGCACTTGGGAAGCTATGTTAACAGTCCAGGCCCGAGTTGATGGTGGCTTAACCCAACACAGTGGCCAAAGGAATGAAGAGAAGCCTACAGGTTCCAGTTATATGTTGAAAGTAGAAGGGATTGGAGTTGATTCAAGATTAAAGATGGTGAATAGGGAGGAAAAGGGAAGAATCAAGAACGATTTAAAAGTTTTGGGGTTGAGAAAGTGGATGGAAAGAAAGGCAAAGAATAAAGTATGGGAGGATATAATTAGTATGTCTATATTTTGCTTTTTCCTGGCAGGGTTTAACACTTAGTACGGTGGGAGACCACTGTGTCAGCATCCTTACCCTATGATTGGACTCTCTGGTTTACTCAGAGCTCAATAGTTACTGCATCAAAACGGCACAGGAGGACAAGCTAAGAATTAAAGAACGACTTTATCCTCTACTCATATAATGCTAGGTGAGGTACCTGGTTTTAGTTTTTCTGAAGAGCTATTTGGCAAAGTCTATCAAGAGTCATAAAAATATTCACACCCCATTGGCTAAGAAATTCCAATTCTAGGAATCGATCCTAAGGCAACATTCAGAGAAGAATGTAACAGTTATGAACATATGTTAATGTCAACATTACTTATAACAAATGGAAACATCCTAAATGTCTGACAATAGATGATTGCTAGAAAAATGGATACATTCACATAATGTTCTATTAGATAACTGTTACAAAAATAAGATTTTTAGAGGAATAATGAATGACTTGAGAAAATATAAAAGCAAAGTATAAAACTATAAAATGAGCATTCTGTAAACAAGCATATAGTTGGTAAAAGGGAGAAAATACATCATCATCATAGCAGCTGGTATTAAAATTTCTCTGTGTTAAACATTTACAAACATTTGGAAGTTGTGCTTTAATAAATTGCTTGCATGGGTATAAGACCCCTCCAGGGTATATTCAAGTAATAAAGGATAATCCCTAAACTTTCCTGCATTCTAAAGAAATATATCCTATTGAGCCATAGATGTTTCACCTTGATTACCTAACAGTGTTGCTTTGCAAAAGTGAGAGAGGGCAGTTAGGAAGTCGGGGTATTGTGTGGGAAAGGGGGAAGGAGAAAGAGAAAGATCTGAGTTGGGGGTGGGGCAGCATGGTAGGGCGCTCTGGCAAGATGCCTTGTAAGTGGTATCATCAGCTTGTCTGCTGTAGGCTTTTTGTTGTACATCCGCTCTTCCTTGTCCCTTAAGGTATCTTCAGTAAATTAACAGTTTTTCACTAATTAGAGTGGACATCTGTTGTTTATATCTATCCAGAATCTATTTCATCTTCTGCTAACAACACCTTGGTTTTCCTCTGGGGAACCACCCATTCCTCCCGCCCAGTCTGCATGGTGTGGATGTTACTGACTCACTCACCCACTCCCCAAATCCAGGGGTGGGGACAGGACCCAGACCCGGCATGTGAGAGCACCCTCCATCCTTTCTTCCCCATGTAAGAGATTCAGGCTTGGACTGGGATCCTATCGAATGGAACTGGGGATTTCTCCTCTGGACTATTAGGAGAGTGGAATGCTCTCTCTCTCTCTCTCTCTCTTAATTTTGGAAGGGAAAGTGTGAGTTTCCAGCCATAACTGTGAGGATACCAACCTCAAGCTTTTGTTGCCCCTCTTGACATCACACGGGGAGAGCCTGTCCATGAATAGAGCTAATCTAGAGGAAGACAAAGCTGAGAGACAGACTGGAGCTGGGTACTGCTCTTCAGATGCCTGAGTTATCACTGGACTTGTTGTAGGGGTGTGCGTGTATATGTTTCTTAAAAATACCTACAAAATGTTTCAGATTTACCAACATGTATAGAATTTGTAAAATAAGAGCCCAGATACTTTATATAAAACAGGACCATTATAATGAAAGCATTCTTTTAACTCCTTGATCACAGCCATCTCTCACCCTCTTGAACTTAGGGTTGCTTTCTTCCAATCCCTCTTTTTCTCTTTTTAGATATACATGTATTCTTGAGCTATGTTTGTTTGTATCCCTAAACAATCATATAAACAAATGGTATCATAGTATATGCATTCTTTTTCAACTTGCTTTGTGTCATTCAGCTTATGTGTAGAAATTGTCTGTGTTCCAATGTATAGTTTCAGTTCACTCATTTTCTCTGCTGCATGTTATTTTATGGGATGGTTACACCATGGTTTATTCATCCCTTCCTCTTCAGAAGGACATTATGTGGCTACCCTGAAATGTTCTATGATCCAATAAATTCATTTTTCTGCCTAAGCCAGTCTGAGCTGAGTTTTCTGTTACTGGAAAGGGTTCTTACAAATGGATATAAAGCTTTTGTGTAACCTGTTGCTAGCTCGGTAAGAGGAAGAGGGAATAGCTGATGCCAGGGTTACAATTATGAATCTTGAAAAAAAAAAAAACCCTGTAACGAAATACACTGAAATGCTTTGTGGTGAAACTTTGGACAATCTTCTAAAGTTTGTTTTAAACCTTTCTTGGTTTTCATCACAAATATGTATTCTTATTATAATCAGAAAAAAAAAAACCTATTACAAATAAAGATTACCAGATAAGCATTGGAAAAGCACTTCTCCAGGGTAAAAAAGACACAAATTCATCAGTAGAGTACAAAGAAGAGAGGATTTACAACATGAACTCCATAGCAAACAACATGAAAACACCATTTGGATATTTCTCCAAACTTTTTTTTCCCCTGTGCGACTCAACAGGATGACAGTCCTTTTTTATCAGAAAGTTCTGGACCTCGGAATTGCATTCCGTTCACTTATAGGGTCTTTCTTTTCTTTTTGCCTGGTTGTGTGCTTCATTGAGGGGCTTTCCCAGTGGTGCTAGTGGTAAAGAACCCACTTGCCAATGCAGGAACCTTAAGAGATGCCAATTCAATCCCTGGATTTGGAAGATGTTTCATTGGAATCAATAGAGAAGGTGAAAAGTTGGGAGTGGTAAAGTGATGCCTCTTGTTTCTTTGTCTCCTTCAGTGTCTCAGAGCTCCCTGCTCAGAAATGAATAGCTTCTGAGCCCCCAGCTGGAACCCAGCCCTGTGAGTCACCCCACTTAATAGCCCCAAGGCAAGGAAAAAATAACAGTGGAATACTATCATTCTTTATATAGGATGCCTTGGAAGATGGTGCTAGAATTGAAGAAGCAATGAGAAATCGTTCCCCAAATTAGGGCTAAGGCAGTTCAGATTTAGAATCTGCTAGCAAGAAAGGACCTTAAAAGTCATCTAGTCCAACTCCCCTCACTCTACAGATTTGAGCAGTGACTCAAAAGAGAAACAAGATGATTTGCCCAAGATCACACCCCTTGTTCATGGCAAGGCTTGGATTTGACTATGTGTCTAGATCTTCTTGCTCCATTAGCTCAGCTGAAGAATAGCAGTGAGGCTATTGCTTTCATTATTAGCTATGCTAAATCCACTAGAATTCACATTAAATGATCCCAGGTCATCTTCCCTTTTTTGTAGCAGGGTACCCTTGTAGGCAGCATGCACATATACATGTCTCTGTAACAAGAACGACAGGTGCCAACCTGGACCTGCAGCATCACTGGATGGGGAAGAAGGTAGATGGTAAGAACACCAACTGTGATGTTTAGGACAAGAGTGGGTGAGATTCCATGGACTGATATGCAGCAACTATAACATAAAATTCCTTAAAACAAGAGTACAGTTATGCACATGAAAATAAAATAGATTCTAGAAATTTCAAGTTGTGGGAGCTTTTTTCGTCTGATCGGGAGCAAAGAGTTAGGCAGACATCAGGGAGTTAGTGAGAAACACTGCCGACTGACAATGGAAGACATTTACAAGCTGAGTCCCAGGACCAGCACATACTTAGCTCATCTCCTAAATTGCTGCCTTTTTGGGCCAGGGGCATTGACACTCTAAGTGATCACTTGGGGTCTGAAAAATGCTCCATCATTTGGGCTTCTAAGACTCCATTAGGGCAGCTATGTGTTATCATTAAGGTAGAAAGGTATATTTTCGTTAAAAGTTTAAACTTTTTAAAGGCAAAAATGTGTTTGGAATTTCCCCCAAGATAACCAGACTAACAAATTAACTAGACATTCTATCCTTTTCCTTATCCTTTGAGGTCATTTTTATGCTCCTCTACACAAAATGGTAGATGTCAAAATCATGTAAACAGCTGAAAAAAGGGGCAGTTTTAGATGTTATTGCCAATAGATTTAGAAAAATGGATCTGTATAGATAGAAAGTCTCTAATGAGCAAATACATATACTGTCCTACACCATTTTCTCAGAAGCATAAATGTTCATTTATCCATTTAGGCAAAATTTTAAATGAGTCACCGTGAACATAAACTGGAGAGAGAGAATGGATAGGACTGTAAAGCAGAAGCAGGAACAAATATTTAAACTACGAAATGGAGGGGATTTCTTCAGAAATGCATTCAAAAGGAATAGGAGGACATTCCAACAGGAAGCAGGTGACGGGATGCTTAATGAGTCCAGGGAGGCAATAGATCAGGGGTGATGCTGCCGTGAAGGACACAGTCAGGGAAAAAAAAAAAAGAATGGGTGATTTAGGACATACTTGACTCTTAGCAGTGTTTTGGTTGAAGTGATACCAAAAGGCTAATCTACACTTTAAAAAAAAAAAAGATATTTGCTGCTTGTCATAAATAGCTCTAAACTCAGCATCTGTTCAGCAAACATTTATTGAGGACTTGCCAAGTTCTAGGGTCTCAGAGAGATGGCAAAATCACTTTTAGTGCCAATTCTGAGCCATTAGAAGTAACTGCCTGGGACATTTTGCTAAAGAGGATTTTAAGGCCAGGAATAGGCTCAGGTGGAAAGAATGCCTTGATCAACTAGTGATGCCTGCCACAGGTATAAACGTAAGGAGTGGCAGCACGATCACCGAAACGTAATGTGGCTGTTCTAATTACACTGAGTAACCAAAGACGCAGTGATCATTCGGTTAGGAAACCTTTCTGGTTTGCCTGTTACTGGTAATAAGATGATTTGGACATAGTTCTTATTCACTGTATTAATTTAAAAAAAGGAAGGAGAGAGAGAATGGCATTGAAAGATGTAAAAAATAAATAAATAAATAAATAAATGAATNAAAAAAAAAAAAAAGGAAGGAGAGCATTCTTGAGACCAGCAACATGTATAAGACAGAGATACATATAAAAAGCCTGGTATACTGGAGACTGATAAGTAAATTAGTAGCTCTGGAGTATATGATGAGTAGGGGAAAATAGAGGAAATGAAACTGCAGAGATTATTTGGGCCCAGATTATGAAGAACCTTGCAATGCTCCCTGTTTAGACTTTTTCTTATAAGCTATGAGGATTCTTTGAAAGTGTTTGACCAGTTCTGCTTTTGAAAATTTGTGTTAGCAATGTGTAAAGTAAGCTGAAGCTAGAAAAGAAACCCATTAAACAAAAGCAAGTCAGAGAAAATAATATATCCTTTATACAAAGGACACATAAATCAGTGTGTCCTCATATAAAAAAAATCTGATGTAGCCGCATGTCAAAAGAATAGGCTTATGAATAATGAAATAAGAATTAAATGTGTTAAGTATTTACTGTATGTTCAGTTCAGTCGCTCAGTTGTGTCCGACTCTTTGAGACCCCATGGACTGCAGCACGCCAGGCTTCCAACTTCCGGTCCATCACCAACTCCTGGAGCTTACTCAAACTCATGTCCATCGAGTTGGTGATGCCATCCAGCTGTGTTATTCTCTTTTATCCCCTTCTCCTCCTGCCTTCCAGGCCAGAATACTGGAGTGGGTAGCTACTCTCTTTTCCAGGGGATCTTCCTAACCCAGGGATCTTACCCAGGTTTCCTGCATTGCGGGTGGAGTCTTTACCAGCTCAGCCGCCAGGGAAGCCCTGCTATATGTTAGAAATTGTGCAAAATGCATTTCATGGGTGAATTCATGTTAAGAACATTTACTGAGTAGTAACTATATATTTGGCCTTGTTCTAAGTGCTGATCAAAATGGAGAAAATCTCAGCTTTCACGGAACATATATCCCAGAAAAAAATAGAAAAAAAAACAAAAAAGCATGCTTGAATTAATAGGGAACAACACATGCTTTGAAGAAATAGGAAGCATATAGTGGGATACTACTTTAGAGGGCATCAGAGAAGACAAATTTCTTCAATAAGATGGACCTGAGAAAAACCATGTAGACATTCAAGAGAAGAATTATTCAAAGCAGAAGAAAGGGTAAGGCGATGGCTCTGAAACAGAAATATGGTTGGGGTCTTGGAGAATTAGAAGGCCCATGAGGCTGGACTAGGAGTGAGAGGGAGCAGGTCCAGTAGCTAGGATTTTGTGCTCCCGGTGCCGCAGACGCAAGTTTGATCCCTGGTCTGGAAACGAGATCCCACAAGCCATAACTAAAAACACCCCACGCACTACAACTAAGACCCAGCCCAGTCAAAACAAAATAAGTAAATAAGTATTTTAAAACATTTAGTGTACTTTAAAGAGTTTATGGCTGCAGTCATGAAATTAAAAGTAGCTTGCTCCTTAGAAGAAAAACTATGACCAACCTAGATAGCATATTAAAAGGCAGGGACATTACTTTGCCAACAAAGGTCCGCCTAGTCAAAGCTATAGATTTTCCAATAATCATGTATGGATGTGAGAGTTGGACTATAAAGAAAGCTGAAAGCCGAAGAATTAATGCTTTTGAGCTGTGGTGTTGGATAAGACTCTTGAGAGTCCCTTGGACTGCAAGGAGATCAAACCAACCCATCCTAAAGGAAATCTGTCCTGAATATCCATTGGAAGGACTGATGCTAAAGCTGAAACTCCAATACTTTGGCCACCTGATGGGAAGAACTGACTCATTGGAAAAGACCTTGATGCTGGGAAAGACTGAAGGTGGGAGGAGAAGGGGATGACAGAGGATGAGGTGGTTGGATGGCATCACCGATTTGATGGACATGAATTTGAGTAAGCTCCGGGAGTTGGTGATGGACTAGTGTGCTGCAGTCCATGGGGTCACAAAGAGTCGGACACGATTGAGTGACTGAAGTGAACTGAAAGAGTTTGCCAACAAAAAGTTTGTGTACATGCCAAATGTAGTGAGATTTTTAGGCTCAGATCTATGTATCTAGTTGTGTATGTACATGTATACACACACAAAGATTTGTCACCTATATGAATAATGGGTGGGACATTAGAAAGTCACATGGGACATGAAGGGCTTTTCATTGGTCAGGTCAGTCCCACACATTTCAGTGTATCTAGCATCTTTGATCCTCATCTAATAAACACCAGAATTGCGCTCTCTGCACAACTAAAATGATCCCCACGATTCCCTAAAACATTACCCTGGGGCCTGGACTGCTTTGAATAAAAACTATTTGTATAAACCATGATTTCTATATCATCCAAAAGTTTAGGTTTTTTACAAAATTTTGCATGTAGTAGGAGTGTTGGGCTGCATCCCACAGGTCTATAAGGTTTATAGGGTCTAGGCATCCCACTTGCCTGGTTTTAAGACCAAAGAAAAACTCTGGAGTTAGCAATAGAGATGTCAACAGTCTAATGGAAGGGGGGACTTTTGCTCACCTGTCTGCAGCAAAAGGTCTTGGAGTGACAGCCCTCTGTGTGCCTCACACGCTAATGGGGCATGGGGGGGGGCAGTCTTCACTCCGAAAGGGGAAGGGTGATTACCAATTATGGGGGAATTAGTATCTGGTGGGCCTTTTAGTTACCAGGAAACCAGTTGAGAGACCCACCCCTCACCCACCCCTTTGATAGGAAGATCACTAGCTGGGACCTGAGACAAGTATGTAGGAATGTTAGTCATGAGTAGGGTGTAAGTGAAGCAGGCACTGGTCAGGTAATGTACAGAGAGCAAGAGAGCAGCCATCCTGAGTGGTCTGACCATACAAGGAGTTTGAAACAATGTCATGAATTAATGGGGTCTGCAGGCAGTGGCACCCCACTCCAGTACTCTTGCCTGGAAAGTCCCATGGATGGAGGAGTCTGGTGGTCTGCAGTCCATGGGGATGCTGAGAGTTGGACACGACTCAGTGACTTCACTTTCGCTTTTCACTTTCATGCATTGGAGAAGGAAATGGCAACCCACTCCAGTGTTCTTGCCTGGAGAATCCCAGGGACTGGGGAGCCTGGTGGGCTGCCGTCTATGGGGTCACACAGAGTCGGACACGACTGAAGCGACTTAGCAGCAGCAGCAGCTCTCTGCACAGTAGCTCAGTCAAGGCAGACTCTTTGTGACCGTATGGACTATCGCCCACCAGGCTCCTCTGTCCATGGAATTTTCCAGGTAAGAATACTGGAGCAGGTTGCCATTTCCTACTCCAGGGGATCTTCCTGACCCAGGGATCAAACCCACGTCTACTGCGTCTCTTACATTGGCAGGCGGATTCTTTACCTGTACCACCTGGGAAGCCTGAATTAATAGGATATGAAAAGGGAGAGTTTTGCCAAGGCAGTTGATTTCCATGGTGCTGGCACAATGAATAATCTTTGCTAAGCCTGATTAGGTTAGGGCAGCTGTCGCCTTTACCAGGAGTAACATAGGTAAATATGTTTGTTTTCTCATGTTCTGCAAGCCTCCCCTAGCCGCTTGGACTACACTTAAGCTGTAGGGCCCAAAGGGAAATATAGCATAGTCCCTATAAGGCAGTCACCCCAGGAAGGCACAAAGTATTGAGAAAGAAAGGGGATGTTTTCAGCTGTCTGGCAGTTAGCAGAGCTCATAAAAAATGACTTTCCCTTAGAAACCATTTTGCAATATTGTGCTTTTATTAAAAAAAAAAATCTCAGTTTTTCTCCTGAGAGAATCATTCTGCTGGAGTAACAAGCAGAAACAACGTGGGGTGGGTGACATCCAAGAAAATGACGCTGAAGCCATAATGTACGTATCCTACACAATAAACACTGTCATTTCATGTAAACTGGCGAGAGCTGGGTAAGAAACTTGCTATTATGGAAATTGCTCTAACACTTCTCAGTGCTACAGATGTAGTCTCAAAAAAAGTAACAAAAGTCACAACCGCACTGAGATGGAAACAGATTGCTGGATTCAGCAGGAAGGCTGACAGGCAGCAAACGTTTCTGTTAAGAAAACATACCCACTAAACTCTTTTCACCTCTGGGTTTGATACTGTTTCCCCACTGGGGGGTGCTGCTAAGGGCCACTGTGCTTGAGCGAAAGGGTGACTCTGTCATAGCAGCTGGAGTTAAAAATCCAGTGACTGGAGACAAGACCCACATTCACCCGTTCGACCCACCGATATTAACTGAGCATCTACTTTGAACCAGCTGCTATGCTCCACGCATTCTACCTGCTGACTGTAACAGTAAGCAGGAAGACAGAGTGAGCTCTGCCTACAGGCATTTCCACAGAGAGCTGTTAGTCATCCTGCCGATCCTGGCGGCCCCATGGACTCTAGTCCACCAGGCTCCTCCGTCCATGGGGTTTCCAGGAGAGAGTACTGGAGTGGGTTACCATTTTCTTCTCCAGGGGATCTTCCCAACCCAGGGATTGAACCTGGGTCTCCTGCATCGCAGCCATGACACAGAATAAGTACATAAATTGGTCATTGTCTATGTCAATATCCACAGGGATAAGTATTAAAAGAATAAGGTGAAGTGATGTACAATGAGTAGGGAGGAGGAGCAATTTGTCCAGGGCGGTCAGAGAAGGTGTCCACTGAATTGTCAGGGACCATTTCTATCTAAGGTGGTGACCTAGGAACAATAGTATTTACTTAACCAGCATCCTCATCTCAAAATGTTCAGACCCAGGGAGGCTGATTTTTTTTAATGCTGTATATTTTGATTTCTAATAGAATTGGAGAGGATACAGGAGATCCCTCTGTTTCTTCCTTAAATCAACTGGAGCATCCTAGACTCCTAGGACATAACATGATGTAGTGGGAAAAACTGAAGACTACAAAGCCAAAACCCTGGGTACTAGTTCTGATATCCCCTAAAAATGGGCTGAGGGAGCAAACCCTCCATCCTGCTGGATTTGCTCATCTGTGAAATGAAATCAGGCTGTCAGTTCCATGAGGGAAGGCAGAACGGTGGAGTTGTTCCTGGCTGTGTCTTCAGCTCCCTGAATGCAGTGCCTGGGAGAGGGTTCACTAAAAGCTAATACTGTTGCATTTATTATTAGCTGATAGGCAAGGTTCCTTCCCATCCCAGTGGTATAGTGCTTTAGCCTGATTTCTTTATAACAACAACAGTGACAACAGCAAATCAATTTCTGACTTTGCTGCAACTGGAGCTGCGCCATAGAGTCTGGTCACTTCTTTCTGAGTCTCATTTCCCCTCATCCATAAAGTGAAGAACTTTATCTCAGCAATTTATCCTGGCTCTAGAATCATCGACTTTTAATTAACTTTTACAAATAAAATTGTATTTCAAATACACTAGGGGGACCCTGTGGTGAATTTTAAAATAATCATGTAGTGGAATTCTTTCCCAAGCAAACTGTATCATGTGTGGATACTATTCCTCCAGGTTGGGTCTTATTGCAGGAGCATGGGCTCTCTTAGTGGGACACCTATCAGAGTTTTAAAACCTAGCTATCCCTAGCTTCCATGGACTTGCCAGGGTCACTCCTGGGCTGGAGCATAAAATTCCAGGTTCTAAAGGAAAGGTGTGAACGTGGGAACTTGACATTCTCCTGGAAGCTACACTCTGTCCTGAGAATAGACATTTTCTTTCTCTCTTTTTTTCTTGCTCCCTCTTTCCCTCCCTCTTTTCTTCTCTCTCTCTCCATTTCTCTCTTCCTTCCTTCTTTCTTTCCTCCCTTTCTTTTGGAAATCTTGGCTCCATTACTAGTAAATCATTTTCATGTAGGTAAGACCCAGAAAGTACATACCCTTTTCCAGGAGTGGAACCAGGGACAGATAGCAGTAATTTAAAAAGATCTCTTTCTCAAAAAAAAAAAAAAAAAAAAAAAAAGATAACGTGAGAGAAGAAAAGGAAATGAAATAATAAAGGAGGAAAAGTCAATGTTTACTGAAGGCAAACCATGTTCTAGGTACAACTGTATGAGGCAGTGGTTACTATTATGCCCACTTCATGGATGAGAGAACTGTGGCAACTCAAATTAAAATCCATGCAGGGAATTTCCTGGCAGTCCAGTGGTTAGGACTAAAATCATGCCAGCTGTGTGGTGTGGCCAAAACAAAATCAGGGAGATGAACTGCTTCACACAGGTTTAAAGGAGATCAAATGAGGGGTGGAGGGGGAGAGACGGAAGCAAAGATGGGAAGGGTTTAATCTGGAGATGGATTGTTGGGTCCATGGTATGAATTAGAAAAGGATTAAACCAAAAGTCAGGAGACCTGAGCTCCAGTCCTACTTCTCTACTGACACATTTGTCAGATGGAGAGGTCAGACTCACCTGGAGGGAGGTGTGAAGATTAAAGTGAGGTCATGTATATGAGGGACCAGTGCAGCAGCTCCAGAGTTCAGTAAGAGCCTTCCACTCCCCCAAACAAATATTTGTCTGTTTGTTTTTTTCCCTTTTTTGTCCTCTTCTGCCATACCCCATGCTCTATCCCAAACCTTCTCCAACTGGGGACCATAGAACCACAAGGAAGGCCTCCATTCATTCAAGTCAGAGATTTCAAAACGGTGTCCCACAGATTGGATCTGGTCTACAGATGTGTTCTGTCTGGCCAATATGATTTTTTTTTTTTAGTTTGAGTTAGTTGCCAGCACCTCACGTTGGCAGGGGAGGGGGCTTCACAGAAAACTTTAGAGTTTTGACTTTTCTTCAAAAATCAGAAGACTGGGCCACACTGGGCCTCCTCCCATCCATCCATCATTGGCTGGTTTGGGCATGAGGGATTTCCATTTAACTAGTTTCCTTCACTCCTCATTGCCTTATACTTGTTGGCATTTCAGGTCTGGCCTCTCTAGACATTTAAACTCGAGATCCTCTACTCTGAGTTACTACTGTCCTTTTTCTTAGGTTTCTTTGAAAATGGAAATACATTTGGGAGGGGAATCACATGAGTAAAAGGTTGATAGAACAGATTCAACATTGAAGTCAAAAACAGCAATTTTTCTCCAGGGATAGTGTGGGAGGTCTAAAATTGGGAAGGGAAGGGATGGACCTGGAATATAGTAGATACTCAGAAAATTGTTGAATAGATGAAAGCAGAATGGGGTTTTATGAGCGGGGCCTAGAGTCAAGCTTTTTCTTGAAGCACAGGCTCCAGCCATCACCAAGATGTACTCTTTGGGCATCAGCACAGACTTACATGATGAGCCCAGCATAGTCCATCCCTGGGCCCCTTAACTTTGAGGGGATCATGTTTCCTAAATTAAAAGTGGGGACAAAATCCAACCAAAGATTAATTTATCACTTTAATTCAAACTAGTTTTAAAGTATTTGTTACATAGCAAGGACTTGGCTAGGTTTTGAGAATATAGGATAAAATCAGAAATGTTTCTTGTCCTCAAGAAACTCAGTCTTTCAGGGAATTAAAAAAAAAAGGAATTAGAAATTAGTGTAAGATAGGTGCTATGATGAGAAATGCAGGGTGGTGTTATAAGGAAGAAAGGGAAGAAAGCCTACTATATCTCCATATATGGTCTCTTTATGAGAATAAGAAAAAAGACCACCTCTTCCAGGCAGATGTAATCCAACTCAGGGCATGTGGCCTGATGTTTTGACCTGGTTCTTTGGCCACAAATGAGGCAATGCTATCATGTAGGTGGCTGTATCAGTTAGGTTATGTTCTGCTGCAAGGAATAGAAAGCCAATTAAATGTGGCTTAAAGCACAGGACATTTACTGTTTATTCAGGAGGATGTGTGAAAGTAGGTGAATCCCAGATGGACGCAGAGTCCTGTGGTCTCTGGGTCTCTGGGTCTGTGTCTCAGCTCTTGTTTAGGGCTTCTCTCCATGGTCAAAAATGACTGCTGCAGGCCCAGGTATCCTCACACAATCATTTTCAAAGTCAGGATATGGGGTGGCAAGAGTAGAAGAAGATAGTTCTCCTTGCAATGCTTTCTGCTTTGATAAGAGAGGTAAAGTCTTCTATTATGTATCCTGAGCAGATTTTCCTGTATAGTTCATATGCCAGAGTTAGGTCACACGATCACTCCAGCTGACAGAAAGGCCAGGGAAGCAAGAAGCTGCCTTTCTCGTCTTTACCAATGGGAAGAGAGGCAGGTTGGGAATGTTGGTTGGAGGCAGGCGGGCAGTGGGCCAGCTCAGTGTCAGCCACCTTGACTCAGGTTTGAAGAGAAAAGACTTCCTAAAAGTGCTGCTTGAGCTGACTCCTGAAGGATGACTTCACTCCAGAAAAGTGGTGAGGGAGGGGCTGGAAGGCAGCCCCTTCTTCAGAGCCCGAAGAAGTCAATCAAAGAACAGTGTGAGGGAGCACGGCAGCAAATTCTGCCTGGTCTGGTAGCATTTTTTTTTTTTAACTTTCTGGCTGCGCCATGTGGCATGCAGGATTTTAATTCCTGACCAGGGATCCAACCTGCGCCCCCTGCCATGGAAGCATGGAGTCTAAACCACCACCAGGGAAGTCCCAGGTAGCATCTGTAGAGAAATAGGAAAGGCACAATATATGAACAGGCAGAAGAAATAAAACTTATCTTGACAGTTAAAGGACTTGTAAGTTGGATGGAAGAGGACATTTGTAAATTGTAGTCTGAAATAAAAATATTGGGAGTTTTGAAATTTTGGTAAGATATATAAGATTTTTAAAATGGGTACAATCCTGCATCATTCCAAGGATCTGGGCATTTAATACACAGTATTTCAATTGTGAGCTTATAAGTAAAGGAGGATGAGCACCTACAGGGAAAGGCTCTTTGAAAGTGATCTGTTTTTTGCTGAAAAAAGAAAACTCAATAGACTTCATGATGATGGTGGTGTTGACCACAATGGCAGCTAATGCTTATTGAGCACTTATTATACACAGACACTGTTCTATGTGGTTCACACATATTAACCCATTAGACCTTAACAACTCTGTGCTGCTGCTGCTAAGTTGCTTCAGTCGTGTCCAGCTCTGTGCGACCCCACAGATGACAGCCCACCAGGCTCCCCCGTCCCTGGGACTCTCCAGGCAAGAACACTGGAGTGGGTTGCCATTTCCTTCTCCAGTGCATGAAAGTGAAAAGTGAAAGTGAAGTCACTCAGTCCTGTCCAACTCCTAGCGACCCCATGGACTGCAGCCCACCAGGCTCCTCCGTCCATGGGATTTTCCAGGCAAGAGCACTGGAGTGGGGTGCCATCGCCTTCTCTGAACAACTCGATGAGGCAAATGCCATTAAGCTCCCATTCAACAGATGAACCAGAGTCCAGTGGAGTAAGTACTTTGACCAAGATCAGTGTGAAATGGCTCAGCCAAGAGACAGCAAAGCATGTTGAAGATGGCAAAGTTTCTTTTTCGTCCCTGTCAGTGGGCCACACTGTCTGTATATAACGTGTTTGACCCAGCAGAGATTAACCTTCATCTTGGGCTCTATGGCTAATATTCCATCTAGTCACTAAGAGATAAAAGTGAGAGAGAGACTGTGCCTGCTCTGGATTGCCTTGCCTGAGAGAACAGCCTGAAAGCAAGGGGCCTGGTCAAGAGAAATCAATATGTCAATGTGGACATTTTATTAAAACCCAGCCTTGGTTTCTTGCCCAATAAAATATATTGCTTAGAGCCTCATCAGAGCTATTGCTGCCACCTGTGTGCTGTGGTAGACAATAGACTCAAGCCCATTTGGATCATTGATTTCAGCTTTTAAACCTTTTTTTTTTCCTTCCAAGAATAATGTTTTAAATGCATGGTATATGCCATGTCCTATATGAGGCCTTGGGGATGGCCAGACAAATAAAATGCAAGCCTTGCCCTTGAGGGATCAGGCAGTGATCTTTATCTTTCTAATTTCTTTCCAATCTGTTGGTTGCCTTTTTGTGTGGTTCTTGGAGAAGTTAGAAGGAGATCCTATATTCTCAGATTTGGCCCAGATGCATGGAAGCAGACTGTATGATGGAAAGAGTGTGGGACTGGAAATCAGGAAACCAAGTCTCGGATCAGGCTGAGTCACTCATAAGTCCTTTGGACTAATGACTGTACATGAGGCTGGCAATGTGGGGAAAGCACTGGATTTGCAGGTATGGTTTCTGTTATATCATCAGTTGGCTGGTTGTTTGCCTCTGCCTCTAACCAGCATGAAGGAAGGCCAAGCATGGCTTAATCTCCAGGGGAAGTTTTACTCATAGTGCCCAGTTAATCCGTATTTCTCTCACTACCAAACTCCTAGAGTTCCCAGAAGTTGTAGAATAGACTAGAGAATTTGAGAAGTCTGGAATCACATCTAGGTTGGGTCATATGGCTCTATGATATGCCAGCTGTGGCATCTCAGGCTTGTGATTTAGCAAAGAACCCAAGTAAACATGGCTTCAATAAATGCATTTATCTTTTATGTAAAGATAACCACCCAGCTCTGACACAGTAAGTCCGTCCTCATCAGTGACATTGATTCTATCTTGTTGCTCTACCATCTTCAATACAGGGCTTCCATCTCATGGCTCAAAGTGCCTGGTCTAGCTCCAGCCATCACAACTGACATCCCAAACAATGAAGGAGAGAAACTGGTCTACTGTCATTTTAAGAACGTCTTTCAACAGTTGAACACACCAATTCTGTTTATATTCCATTGGTTAGAGTTTAGTCATGTACATACATACCTGTAAGGGGTGGGGGGAGCTCAGAAATGTAGTCTTAGTTCTGGGCAACCACTTGCCCAGTTCACATGTGGCAGTTCTTCCACTAAGAGAGAAGAGGAAGACAGATAATGGGGAACAGGGAGCAATCTTAGCCAAAATTAGTAATTAACCTCTTTGATCCTTCATTTTTAAAAAAATGAATAAATGGGGCTAATATGATCTGCTTCATTAGTGTCTGTGAGGGTTAAGGGGTAGAAATTTGTGAAAGTACCCAGCACATAACAGATGCCCAATCAATGGGAATAAGTATAATTATTCAGGGAAAATGTCTGGCGTAGCGTAGGTGTCAGTTCTCCCTTTCACTCCCTTCCTCCTGGTTTCATTTACCCTCAGTGATGTCTTTGAAAATAAGCTAAGAGTAGCCAGGGTCTGGACCAGTGCAGTCTGATCCATGTAATCTTACTGCTTGTACCTCTTCCCCCTTGGCTATTGCATCTGAGACAGGTCTGACGCTAAACATAGTTAGGACCTGAAAACAGAAAGTGAACCCTTGGCAAACTGCCTTTCAATTAAGTCCATCTTGTAGCAATTTTCAGAGTAATTGCTATCAGGAATCTGTATTGGGGAAAGTAAAGGTCAATGAGGGCTCCTTCAATGATTAGAAACTCTTCATTCTAGGGATGAGTTTGGGTAAATAAAGCTAAGCTCTTAAAACAATCAGGGTGACCTCATCATTTCTGGGAGCAAAGCTCAAGCAGGGACTCCCTGGGTGGGCCTCAGGGTGGGCTCTCATTGCCAACATTCAGGCTAGACCCTCCCAGGTTCTCCAGAGCAGAAAGCTGATGGGGATGAGTGCATCCCACTCAGTAGAATTTCATCTCAGTATCACCAATGCCTCTCCACGGTGGTTGGATGAGTGATTACCATCTGGGGCAAGTGCTAGACAGCAACCAATGGAGGTCATTTGAGGGAAATCACACTTGGGACCCCAGAAAACCAAACTTTCTTCCAAAAGCTTTCTTCCAGTCTACTCTGGAAAGAGTTAGCTATGGGAAGGTACAAGATATGGAGTCCTGGGTCCAAGATTCTCAAGCAGGGATATTCTCAACTGTTCACTTTGTACCTTGTGGAAATTAATTTTATTTATGAATTAATTAACACATTCACTCACTCTTTCAATGATAACTCATTAAATGCCTTCTAAGTTGCTTCAGTCATGTCTGACTCTGTGTGACCCAATAGATGGCAGCACACCAGGCTCCCCTATCCCTGGGATTCTCCAAGCAAGAACACTGGAGTGGGTTGCCATTTCTTTCTCCAATGCATAAAAGTGAAAAGTGAAAGTGAAGTCGCTCAGTCATGTCTGACTCCTAGCGACCGCATGGACTGCAGCCCACCAGGCCCCTCTGTCCATGGGATTTTCCAGGCAAGAATACTGGAGTGGGTTGCCTACTATGTGTTAAATGCTGGAAAGATTAGAGCCAGCCTTAAAAAGAAAATAACTTGAAAGCAACAAAAAAGTAATAGGCGTAATGAGGGAGGTCAGGATGGAAAAGGTGTGAGATAAAAATAGGAAATGGAGTACAGTTCCATTCGAGGTGCTACCAATTATATATATGGCCACCAATTTTTTTCTAAGTGACATATTTTTCTATTTCAAACCTATGAAAGTGAAAGTCGCTCAGTTGTGTCCAACTCTTTGTGACCCCATGGACTGTAGCCCGGCAGGTTCCTCTGTCCATAGAATTCTCCAGGCAAGAACACTGAAGTGGGTTGCTATTTCCCCGACCTAGGGATCGAACTCTGCCTGTATTTCTTTACTGTCTGAGCCACCAGGGAAGCTCATCTCAAACCTATAGTAATATATATTTATCACAGCAAATGTGGAAGCTAAAGAAAAGTGGAGGAAAGAAAAGAAGAGTCTCATGTAACCTCACAGGAGTGATAAATGCTTTAAGTTTTTAGTTTATAGTCCTCACAAAGAGTTGGACTTTGCGACTGAACCACAAGAACAACAAGAACAGCATCAGCTTCCACCCCACTCCCTTCCTTTCCAGACTCCTCTGCAGCAAATGGGGAATCAAGCAAAGGTATAATTTCAGGTAAAGTTTCAAAGGTAGCTTCAGTTCAGTTCCCTGGGAAAATTCTGGATTATGCTTCATTTTAAAATTCTGCTGGGCTCCAACAGCCTGAGGGTAGTACACCTCAGAAGTCACTGAGTGAGCTTCCACACCAAAGTCAGGAGCAAGAACAAAGAGAAATGGGAAAAAGAACTTGAGGAAATCCAGCAAGACACTGACTACTTGCTCAGTTGGGACACTCAAAATGTTTTCCTGCTTTTTAGAACTGTTACCTGTTCTAAGATTGTTACAGGTCTGCAGTGGGATAAGTAAGATATTGAAATAATGCATTTAGAAAAATTTATAGCCATCTGACAGAATAATTTTATCTTTTGAATCTAATAATTTTTTTTAATTGGCTTTAAAATTTTATTTTTCTAGTAACTCACTTTATTTGCACTTTACAAAAGAATTGGTCTATGATGTATAAGAAAAAAAATAACCTGGTTCTTCGTCATAGGTGTACCATTGGGTTGCGGTATACATTAAAAATGTAACTATTGCTAAAATGGAAACACACTCACTTAAAAATATTTGTTAACTTTTTGTTATGGACCAGAAATCTTTTGGAGGAAGTTTCGAATTCAGTTGTGAATCTTTTTTGATCTTACATTTTAGTAAGTAAAATAAAATCACAAGTTTTAAAAGATAAATGTCAGATAGTGGTAAGTATATAGAGAAAAATGCAGAAAGAATAGGGATGGCAGAGAGGTTTTATAAGGTGATGTATTTGTTATCTATTGCTGCATAACTGATTAGCACAGATTCAGTGCCTTGAAAAGTAAACATTTATCATGTCACAGATTCTAGGGTAAGGGTCTGGTCATTACTTAGCGGAGTCCTTTGCCCAGGATCTTATAAAACTGCAATCAAGGTGTTGGCTGAGCTGTGTTCTCATTTGGAGGCTCAACTGGGGATTAATTCATCTTTAAATTCACACTGGTTGTTGTTGGTAGAATTAATTTCCTTGCTGTTCTAGAACTGAGGGTACTAGTTTCTTTTTGGATATTGATTGGAGGTCAACTCATAGAAGGTGCTCTCTGTTACTTGACACTGGGCCTCCTAACATAGATGCTCATGTCTTCAAAGACTGCAAGGGAGTAAGTCTCCAGAGTGAGTCTGACAGCAAGATGGCATCTTATAAAATGTAGCATAATCCCGGGAATGACATCTCATTAGTCTGTCATATTCTATGTAGTTGGACATAGAATATGTCCTGCCCACATTCAAGGAGAGGGATTGCACAGAGACACGAACATCAGAGGGTGGGCATCATGAAGGCCACCTCTAGAGTCCATCCATCACAGTGGTCAAAGAAGTCCTGATATAATGTCAAAGAAGGCTCAAATACGGGAATATTTGAACAATGCTCTGAATGAAGCAAGAGGCCAAACCATACAGACATCTGATGGAAGACTGAGCTGGGCAGAGAGAGTGGGAAGATTCAAAGGTCATGAGCCAAACTTGAGGTTGAGATTAAAAACAAGTGTAGGGGCTTTCCTGGCGGTGGTAAAGAATCCACCTGCCAACTCAGGAGACACAGGTTGATACCTGGTCTGGGAAGATCCCACATGCCAAGGAGAAACTAAGCCTGAGTGAGTTGGTGCTCTAGACCCCAGAAGTCGCAACTACTGAGCCCACAAATCATGACTAGTGAAGCTGAGAGCGCTAGAGCCCGTGCTCTGCAACAAGAGAAGTCACAGTCCACGCACCACAACTAAAAGCAGCCCCGCCACCCCGCAACTAGAGGAAAGCCCAAGCATAGCAGTGAAAACCCAGTACAGCCGAGACAAATAAACGAATACAATTATTTTTAAAAAACTGTGTATAAAGTGTAAGTAAGTGGCCACACCTAGTGCGAAGAGAATATGGGTCAGAAATTGGGATCACTGAAGCAGCCCGAGTTCTTCAGCTGGGGAAGCAGGAAAGCCACTGTGTCAAATACTTGGGTGTGGTCTCTCTCCATCAGTGACTGGCTGCATAATCAAGTCTCTGTGCAAAAGTCGCTCAGTTGTGTCTGACTCTTCATGACCCCATGGACTGTAGCCTGCCAGGTTCCCTGTCCCTGGAATTCTCCAGGCCAGAATACTGGAGTGGGTAGCAGTTCCCTTCTCCAGGGGATCTTCCCAACCCAGGGATCGAACCCAGGTCTCCCACAATGTGGGTGGATTCTTTACCATCTGAGCCTCCAGGGAAGCCCAACCAAGTCCCTGGAGGATTTTATTCATCTCACTTTCTCTTCTGTCAGAGGAGGCTAGTAATGCCCATTGTTAGGACTTGAAAGCTGATTCCTAAGGAGCCAGCAAAGAGAAGCAGGAGAAAGTAGCGTGAAATAGCACTTTGCAAATAAGAGTTGCTTTCCAGAAGATATGGGCATTCCAAGACTCCCTGGGATAAGAAGAACCAAACACTGTACCGAACACAATAGTTCCTAGGGCAGAGGGAGGGAAGAGAGAGAGAAGGCAGAGTGGTATGGCAGGGATCAGGAGTCAAACAGCAATTAAGGGAACAAAGGTCAGCTGGATGATAATTACAGGCAGTTAGGGAGGGAATTAGAGCTGGTGAGGTGCTAATTACAAGGGCCTTTTAGACAAGGGCGGGGCTTCCCTGAGAAGAAGAAAATGAAGGCTGATTACCTGCTAAAAATAAAGCCTGCCCCTCTCAGCCTAGGCTCCAGTTCTGGCAGGGGCCCAGGCAGCAGTGAAGCTGAGCACTGTCTCTGAGTGTTGCTGGGGCTTCTAGTGTGGGCGGGGCTTGCCTCCAGTTCTGATCCTAGGCCTGGGGGCTCTCTCCTTGAGGAGCGGGGATGGGGGTTGACAATAGAATCATCTGGGTATCCATCAATCAGCGGGATCACTCTAGAGCTTGGCCCTGCCCTGTAGAAAGGTGCCAACCAAGAGGGCCAAAGGGGAGAACTCAGTCCAGGCTTTGTTCCTCATGCTAGTGCCCTGGAATGGGGCTGCAGCTGAGGGAAGAAGGGGTGCCTCTTCTTGATTTGCATCAGGTCCTTATATGGATGATCTCAGTGCTGTAGCCAATGCAAAAAGGTTGGGGCAGGTTTCCCAGAGGCTGGTCCTGTGGCTTTTATTTCCCTTATCACCTCATGGGATCACTGTTCCCCACTAAGGGCATGCTGGAGCAGCGAGAAGAGGTGGGAGAGGGGGCAGGGAGAAAGCACATGCTCAGAGTGGATTCTTCCAGCTCAGGCAGGCTCCTCTGCATCCTGCTGTGCTTGTCCCCACCCCGCAGTCGGGTGGTAGTGTACTAAAAAGCGGAGACATCACTTTGATGACAAAGGTCTGTATAGTCAAAGCTATGGTTTTTCCAGTAGTCGTGTATGAATATGAGTGTCAAACCATAAAGAAGGCTGAATGCTGAAGAATTGATGCTTTCCAATTGTGGTGCTGGAGGACTCTTGAGAGTCCCTTGGACTACAAAGAAATCAAACCAATCCATCCTGAAGGAAATCAACCCTGAACTTTCATTGGAAGGACTGATGCAGAAGCAGATGCTCTAATACTTTGGCTGCCTGATGCAAAGAGCTGACTCATTGGAAAAGACCCTGATGCTGGGAAAGATTGAAGGCAAAAGGAGAAGCGGGCAGCAGAGGATGAGATGGTTAGATAGCATCACCAGTTAGCTTGTCTTCACCTTTTCCAACTGGGGCACATCTGCAGCTGGAAGCCAGGATAGGATGTCAGCAGGCCTTACAGAGAGTGGAAACACAGTCCCATATTTTGGGAAGGAAAGAGAGTAGATGTTTTTTCATTGAGATATAATTTGCATACAGTCAAATGCCCAAGTCTCATGTGTACAACACAAGCCTATATATAAAGTCATATGTGCTCCTGCTGAAATATTTGAAACAAGTCTGGGTGTGAATATAGTTTGTATTGAAATTTGGAACAGATGCGTCTAGAGACAACGTTTAGTATGAAAAGAAATCTCAGTCAACCTCAGAGCATTTTTAGGGCTGAGAGGGAAGAGAACTAACACATATTGAAGAGCTGTTTTAGGCCAGACCTTTTTATGTGATTTTTGATATAAGACCTGCCACAGCACTGTGAGTTCCTTGTTAAGAAGCGCATTTCACAGATAAGGAAATTGATCCTCAGTTTATGTAATTTTCCAAAGTCACAGAATAGTTTCTGCTTTTGAATTGAACCCAGAACCGTCTTGCTTCAAATTACTATCCTCTTTCCTTCCTACTTTAATTACAATTTATTTAAATTCATCAGGTCCCTTATCTTAGAGACACCCAATCCAGTAGTATTTTTTTTTTTTTTCCACAACATATTAAGACAAAACTGTACTGGGTGCTAGGGAAGAAGACAGATCAAAGCTACGTGCCATATTTTAATTGCTGTCAGCAGTCTGGAATGAGTCCAAATAGAATGAAGCAGAAAGGCAAGTCATGTATGATTTGTCTCATCATTTTGGAGCTAGGGAGGAAGTATTTATAGAAAAAAATGTCATGAAGATATATAGTAGAAACTAGTGACTGTTGGCCTAGACATAGAAGATGAGAGAATGAGAGAGAGAGAATTGCTTCTCCGTGCTAGCCCTACACGTTGGCAGAGTAGGTGTGGTGCAGGTGAGTGGAACCAACATTTCCTCCCCTCTCTCCACCCCGACCCTGGCCCTGGTTCTTCTGGACTGTCATCAACCTGTCCTATCAAACTTTCAGTACACCTAGCAAAGGTCACACTGAAGAAGTCATTAATTAGCAACATCAGATCAGGGCCCTGTAAGAACAGATCACAGAAGAGGGAGGAGGCCAAGGAGATGGGAGGGTCAGGGAAGGGAGAGGGAGGTGGTCAAGACTTCACTTCTCCAGAACGCACGCTACTGCCCTGTAGGAGTCCATGCTAACATTAGGATTTCTGTCTTCTGAGGCCTAAACTTCCAGTTTGATTTTCTAGGAAATGCATCGTCTCTTCTGTGGCCTCCCAGTTTTGATGGTATACAGGAACATAACCTACTTACATACACCAGCACATCCTTAATTACACGTTTATTTCTTTTCATAATTAAAAAAAAATTTGCCTATGCTGCGTCTTTGTTGCTGCTAGAGGGCTGTTTCTCTAGTTGCAGTGAGCAGGGTATACTCTTGGTTGCAGTGCACGGGCTTCCACTTGTGGCAGCTTCTCTTGTGGAGCCCGGGCTCTGGGGCACAAGGGCTTCAGTAGTCACAGCACCTGGGCTCAGTGCTTGTGACACATGGGCTTGGTCGTTTGTGGCATGTGGATCTTCCTGGGCAAGCATCAAACTCATGACTCTTGCTTTGGCGGGTGGATTCTTTACTACTGAGCCACCGGGGAAGCCCCATAAGTTTATTTCTGTTAGAAGTTTTACAAAGGCACTTTCTGTTGGATTCTCTCATTTGTATCTATTTTGGGGAGGCCAAGCCTTCATCAGCTGGCAGCCTTTTTGACTTGGCCTCATTTAAATCTGTGCTTTCTGGATGGCATCCTTAGGAAAAAACTGAAGGAAAAGTCAAGACAGACTGGGGCTTTAACCAGTTCTTTGGGGAGTGCCTACACCCTGAGGATCTGGAAGTCCCAGGGAGAGGGAGTGTGGGTGGGCAGACAAGACCCCAGTGAGAGCCAGCTCTCAGATATATGGCTCGGTGTGCTGAAGATTTCCCTTTCTTTTACTCATTCATTCTCTCATTAACAAATATTCCTTCTCCATATTCATCTGAGTTAGGGATACAATAGTGAATAAACTGGTCTCTATCCACTCAGACCTTGGTCTCATGAAGAGTACAGACAGATAAATGATAGGAAAAGTACAAAGAAGGGTCACCCAATCCAGTCTGTTGACTCTACTTTCTCAGCTCCTCATTTCCATGCCCCCAGAGCAGACCAGGAATGGTGTCAGAAGACCTGGGTGAAATGCATGGTGATTCCTTCTCGGTCTTACCCAGAAAACTGCTCAGACCTCATCAACGAACTAAGAAGGTACTACCTAGCAGTCAAGCCCCAGAGAAATGCAACTGTTTTCAAAGCTCGTGTGACTGAAGAATAAATAGTATACTTGCTATATAGGAAATAAGGGAGTGTTGTGGGCTGAACAGTGGTTGCCCTCACAAAGATAGGTCCAAATTCTAAGACCTGGAACCTGTGAGGATGATGCTTGAAAAAAGCAGCTTTGAAATTGCATTGTATGGCTCAAAAAGGAATTATACAAAGAAAGTTATAAGTTATTATTTAAAACTCTAGACTGTAACAGCAACTTCCACTGGCTGTTAAAAATTGAAGTATATATTTATAACTATTTAATATGTAATGTCAACCACTAAATAGAAAAAAATATTAAGCAGAGAACATTCAACCCTAGAGCAGACACTTTAACACTGCATGCCCAGATAGGATTTAAGTATCAATAAACTAGTTCTCAAGGTGAGAAATTGGAAAAAAGAGAAAAGCAACTTGACAGATATAATTAATCAAAGGATCTTCAGATGAGATCATCTTGGCTGTAGGGTGGAACCTATGTCCAATGACTGGTGTCTTTATAAGAGAAAAGAGAGGGGGAGTTGAGACAGACATGCGAGGGACATACGTACAATGGCAGAGACTGGAGTAATACAACACACAAGCCAAGGGATGCCTAGGGTTGCCGGCAGAAGCTAGGAAAGAGGCATGGGATGGATTCTCCCTTGGAGCCTTGGAAAGGAATCAACCCCCTGACACCTTGATTTCAGACTCCGGAACTTCAGAACTCTGAGAGAATGCATTTCTGTTGTAAGCCATCAAATGTTTGATAATTTTTTACTGCTACCCCTGGAAACTAATCAGAGGGTTAATGAGACTTTGCTAGAATCTCACTCCCTGAGTAGACAGGAGGCCAGGAATCAGGATGAAGGGGTCCTAATCCCTAGAGAGAATGATTGAATTTTGATACGGCCTCTTCTCCAGCCTTGAAAGGGACAATTCTATGTGGCTGAACTTGTACCTCGTGATGATATCCCTCCTAGCTTTTAGCTATTGGATAATATTTGGACCATAGACCCAAGGAGCCAATAAGCAGACTACCCACATACACAGACCAAATCAGAGACAAACGTGCCCCCAAAAGCTTTTGAAATATTTTGTTTTTGATATTTCAAAAAAGAATTAAAATAACCATAATGCCAAAAATCAGAACTTTTTTTGAATTACTTATATTTATCATATTTGCATGCAGGTCTCACAAATGGGGTTATTCTCTGTTCTTCCTGCAAGAAAATCAACAAGAAAATCTTGCTTGCAGCACAAACATAAGCTTCTAGGTATGTAAATGGAATAATCCAAATATATACTCATTGTATCTAATCTATTAATTTAATTACATTTAAATATTGTGAATCACATATAAAATACTACATCGATTTAGAAGTATGCTTCTTTTTCGTATTTATCACAAAGCAAACTTACTCAAAAAATATCTTTGAAGTCAATATTTTTATCACTGGAGACACTTTTGAGCCACTGAATCACTTAAGACTTACAAAAGTTCATTTGCAGAAAACATCATTTATATTTCTGTATGAGTTGTTGAGAATGGGCTACTTATTGAATCCTTACATGATATGGTCACTGAATATTTTATCTCAAGCACACAAGAAGCCATTTCTTAAACACCATCACTGAGTTTTTCATATGTATGTATTTCTAGTTTCCACAACATTAACATTTACTCTGTTGCAAGCTAAAACAACCCTCCAAGAACTTATTTACAGCCACATCTAACATCTGAATTATGGTTTCTATCACTTTTAATTTTTTAAAATGCTACTTGATACGCACATTGACAAGGGCCTTTGAGGAGAATGATATTCTAATCTGAAGAGATGGTTCTGAAGGTACAGATCTTTGAACTGCCAAAGAGGAGAATAGATTGGGCAGTATCCTCAAATCAGTGAGTTATGTTGCTGCTCTTTCACTCATCTGAAGGACAAGACCTGGACCAGATGAGTAACACGAGGCCCTCTCGTTGCTCTAAGAATGGCCCCTAGCAGGAAGTTGGCAGCTCGCCCAGGCTGAGCAGATAAAGAAGGGGCTGGAGCAGCCGTGCGGAGGTGGATAGACAGATGGCATCTACTTATACTTATTAAGGTTACGACTCATGGCCAGGAAGCTCCAGCTAGATTAGGGATGATTACAATTTTCCCAGTGAGTTTGCATTTGTCAACATTCCCGAAAAAGTCATAGCCCTGGTTATAGAGAAAGGGAGCCCTCAAGAATACAATCGAAAGGAACACGGAGAAAGCTGCAAATGTCTTAATCCTGAGGAAAGGATGCTGTGGGTCCCTTGCTAGCACGGATCATAATTTGTTGGCCCACATCCATTCTCTACATTGATCAAAGGCTTTACATGCTGTGGGGCCTGCAACATGATACAAATCCACCTAAATAATCACCAAGATCTCTAAATCCCTTCCAAATGTCACAGACCACTGTCCAAATTCCATGTATGTGGGTGGAAAATGATGGCTGTTAATGACCTCATTGGAAAGACCAAGGCTGATAGAGGAGAAGACAATGGATTATGCTCCCAGTTTTGTTTCTTAATGAAATGTCTGCCTTCTTAATATCTGGAGTTGAGAACTCTTTCATGTTAAAACAAAACAAAAAACCTGAACACCTACTATGTGCCATATACTTCTTGTAATGAAAATAGAGCAATGAAAAAGATAGACAAGGTCTCTACCCTCATTGATAAGACAGTAAGTACAGGACACTCTGTATATTGGATGGTATCTAGCCTATCCTTTGGGGTGGTGACCAACGAAGACTTCCTGGAAGAAATGAGCTAGAGAAAAAGAAGTTGCGAGGGCAAAGGGCTGGCAGACAGATAATTAAAACCCAAGAACCGAGAGAGAAGTTCAAGTTTGAAGAACTACAAGTATTTCACCAAGGTGAAACCAGATCCTACAAGAGAAGGGGTGATGTGAGATATTTGGATCAAGTCAAGAAGGATTTTATGTTGTTTAGACACTTAGGTTTTATTTTGAGGGCAATAGGATGTTTAAATAGAAAGGTGATTCTCACGTAATTCAGAGTTCTTGTCTTCGGTGTCAGAGAAGAAACCAGATACTTTTAAGATTTGCAGACTCTTTCTTCTTTCATTATATGAATCAGGAATCATTTACAGTAGAGTGAGGGTTAAAGTGACAGATCAGACAATGAAGCAGTAAATATGCAATGGTATTCCTGCCAATCGTATTTTGTTCTGTGGGCTACCCCTTTCCTCTGCTGTGTCTTCCAGAAGTGAGCATTGCCCATCCTTTCTGATGTCTATGTCAATGTTGAGAATTCCCCAAAGCAATGAGATCTTGAAAAATGCAGTGTCGACAACCGGGAAAGGAGGTGGGAGCTTCCCAGAGATACTGAATTTGAGCTCAAAGTAAAACATCTTTAACTACCTATTTTCATGCATTCATTGGCGAATCAACAGAAAAGACTTCTGGGGAAGCTCTATGGGCAGTTACACTATTTTTACCTTAAATCTCATATGGAGTAATCCACTAAGCACCTCTATTATCTCATTGAATCTTCTCCAAAACTGATGTCAGAATTATTTTCCCATTTGACTCATGAGGAGACTGTCTCAGTGTAGTTTGCCTAGAGTCATAGAGCTTATTCATTGTAGGGGTTGGGTTGGAAGCCATGTGTCCTGATCTAGAGTTTGCTTGTAATCTCTGGTGATGCTGAAAACTTTTGATTTGAAGAAAAGTCCAAGAACAGGACAGGCAGTTCTTTAGTCTGAAGAAGAGAAAACACAAGAAACAATCATTCATTCATTCAATAAATTATTTGAGTGTCCACCATGAGCTATATTCCCTGACTAGTGATGAAGAAAACAGAGAGGAGCTCTTACTAAGATAGTACATGCAATTAAGGGAGAAGTTGGGTATCAACACAAAAAGTCTGTATTTAATGCTTACCCAGGGTCTCTTCTTTTGAGACATGATCCATTACCCTTTTCATAATGGAGCATAACACTTCCTGAAGTGCTGGCCTTGTACATCCATTGAACCCAGAGTGGGCACCTGGCCTCGCACTGGCTGATGAGTGACTCCTGTCTTCAGCAGTTGGTTTGAGCCTGGCTGTGATCATGTGCAGAGTTGTGGAAGCCTCTGGCAAGGATATTTGTGTTCTTTTCTCAGGGATCTTGGTCTGTAAAGGGGTATAATACCAGAAGAGACAGT
Organism: Redunca redunca; assembly: GCA_006410935.1. NCBI lineage: Eukaryota > Metazoa > Chordata > Mammalia > Artiodactyla > Bovidae > Redunca > Redunca redunca. Next base: position 294,597 of record SJYQ01001402.1, on the reverse strand, counting down.
GACAGTTGTTGCCATCCCATGGGGAAAAAACAGTCTGCTTGCAAAGAGGTGAAAGGAACAAAGAATAAGGTAGAAAAGTTAGGAGACAGAGAGAAAGAGCCCTAAAATCTCACCGGATCTAGAGATGCCTTTTGGATTAGGTGGGGCAATAGATCCTCTTTCACAGGTTAAGTTAGTACTGGATTTCTGTCCCAGCTGGTACCTAAAGAATTACATAACTGCAAATTGTGACAAGTACTACTAAGAATGAAAGGAAGATGAGGCTCTGAAAGAGCTTGACCTTGAGGATGTCCTTCACATGAGGTTGTTAAGTAGAACAGAATGCAATTTATTTGGCTACATCAGATGTCGGTACCAATGGTTAGAAGCTGCAGTAGGTTGGCTATAGATTAAACCAAAAGAAAAACTTTCTGGCAATAAGAAAACCACAATTTTCCTGACCCTGGAGGATCCCATAAGGGGGCATGGTCAGCTATCAAGGGTGTTTTACAGGGAAATTTCAGTTACTAAATGAGGGGTAACTGTTGTTTAGTTGCTAAGTCATGTCTGACTCTCTGCAAACCCATGAACAGCAGTACTCCAGGCTGCCCTGTCATTCATTATCTCCCAGACCTTGCTCAAACTCATGTCCATTGAGTCGATGATACCATCCAACCATCTCATCCTCTATCATCCCCTTCTCCTCCCACCTACAATCTTTCCCAGGATCAGGGTCTTTTCAAATGAGTAAGTTCTTCCCATCAGGTGGCCAAAGTATTGGAGTTTCAGATTCAGCATCAGTCCTTCCAATGAATATTCAGGACTGATTTCCTTTAGGATGGACTGGTTGGATATCCTTGAAGTCCAAGAGACTCTCAAGGGTCTTCAGCATTGCAGTTCGAAAGCACCAATTCTTCAGCACTCAGCTTTCTTCATGGTCCAGCTCACATCCATCCATACACTGGAAAAACCATAGCTTAGACTAGATGGGCCTTTGTCAGCAAAGTAATGTCTCTGCTTTTTAATACACAGTCTAGGTTTGTCATAGCTTTCCTTCTAAGGAGCAAGTGTCTTATAATTTCATGGCTGCAGTCACCATCTACAGTGATATTGGAGCCCAAGAAAATAAAGTCTGTCACTGTTTCCCCCTTTTTCCCCCAAGTGTTTGCCGTGAAGTGCTGGGACCAGATGCCATGATTTTAGGGAATTACTTCTCAGTTCAGTTCAGTTCAGTTGCTCAGTCGTGTCCGACTCTTTGCGACCCCATGAATCGCAGCACACCAGGCCTCCCTGTCCATCACTAACTCCCGGAGTTCACTCAGACTCATGTCCATCGAGTTGGTGATGCCATCCAGCCATCTCATCCTCTGTTGTCCCCTTGTCCTCCTGCCCCCAATCCCTCCCAGCATCAGAGTCTTTTCCAATGAGTCAACTCTTCGCATGAGGTGGCCAAGGTACTGGAGTTTCAGCTTTAGCATCATTCCTTCCAAAGAAATCCCAGGGCTGATCTCCTTCAGAATGGACTGGTTGGATCTCCTTGCAGTCCAAGGGACTCTCAAGAGTCTTCTCCAACACCACAGTTCAAAAGCATCAATTCTTCGGCTCTCAGCTTTCTTCACAGTCCAACTCTCACGCCCATACAAGATGACTTCTCAGGTGGACTCCAATTCTACAAAAGTCTGAATCTCAACCACAAGTAAAAGTTCTTGTGACACCTCAGGCTGGAATCTGAAAGCAACCTTCTATCATGGTTGGAAGACTCAATTCCCAGAATAATGTCAGATGAATGAGCTCTAGTGCTTTTAGAAGAGTTAGACTAGTAACCTGCTTTACATGGTGGCACTTTAACAAATACAATAAAGAAAAAATAGTACTGTTTGAAGAGCATAGAATTCTTCTTAAGGAGGGACCTGTCTCTGGGAATATATCTTGAAAAGCTTTTGGATGGGGGCTGTAAAGTGCTAGTATTGTAAGGGATAACAGGAGGCCTCGTAGAATGAGATGTTTAGGGTTTTCTGTGGGAACAATAAGAAAAATTTGTGTTTGGTTTGGTTTGGGTTCTGTTTTCTCAAAGGTTGAGAGGGGGCAGGAAGACTGGAGCTTCAGATAGAAGAGAGGAGATGGAAAAATGGGTCATGGGAATATCCCTGGTCATTGGCATTTTAAGACTAGAAGAGGCCTGGTGGTCCCTATGAAAAGCCTGTGTTGTTTCTCCATCTCCCTCAGATCCCTGACTCTTTGAGTTTAGTCTACCACCTTCAGGAATGCCTCCAGGAAGGGTGTGAGAGTGTTTACATCTGGGTGGACATCAGGAAGAGAACCAGATTTGTCACTAGGGCCATGTTATATAAATGGAGACACTGTGCCTGGACACAGGAACCCAGGGGTGACAGTGATACATAAGTCTGCAGCTATCTGCAGAAAGCCAGGGAAGACCTTGGAATCCTATCCTACAGGGAAACAGAATGGGAAGATTTGGACCAATTTTATCTGCATCAGGGACAAGGACTCAACATGATTGCTCTAGATTATGCCAGTCTCGAGCCTTTAAAATGAGTGGCATTGGTCCAAGTGCTCTTTGTATTAACTTCTGCAATCCTGGAAACTCCCGTGGATGGAGGAGCCTGGTGGGCTGCAGTCCATGGAGTTGCTGAGAGTTGTACACGACTGAGTGACTTCACTTTCACTTTTCACTTTCATGCATTGGAGAAGGAAATGGCAACCCACTCCAGAGTTCTTGCCTGGAGAATCCCAGGTATGGCGGAGCCTGGTGGGCTGCCTGCCATCTATGGGGTCGCACAGAGTCGGACAAGACTGAAGCGACTTAGCAGCAGCAGCAGCAGCTGCAGTCCTCACATGCCCTTGAGGTAGGTGCTGTCTTGCTTTATAGATAAGCAAACAAGGCATGGGCTTCCGTGGTGGCTCAGTGGTAAAGAATCTGCCTGCCAATGCAGGAGATGTAGGAGATGCGGGTTTGATCCCTGGGTCAGGAAGATCCCCTAGAGGAGGAAATGGCAACCCAGTCTAATATTCTTGCCTGGAGAATAAATACCATGGGCAGAGGAGCCGGTTGGGCTACAGTGCATAGAATTGCAGAGAGTCGGTTATGACTTAGCAGCTAAACAATAACAACATATCTTATTCTAGACTGAGTGTACTAATGGTTGCACTTCCAGTAGAGCATGAATTATATCATGGCTGGAGGTATACGTACATCTAAGGACAGGGAAGCCTGGCATGCTGCAGTAGGGTTGCAAATGTTCGGATACTACTTTGCAACTGAACAACAGCAGCCACCCATCCCAAGTATGAGACCCTTGCAAACAAATCCTTTGTCGCTTCTCTGCTGCTAAAGAAACGCTTGTTTGGGGGCCATTCCCCTATAGGCAAAGGAGAAATGACTCAGCCTCAAGCCACTAACAAGTTACAAGCTCCTAGACAAAGGCCTGCCTCGGTTCTGGGAATTGTGATAATGAGGCTGCGGAGGGCCTCTGGGCTGAGGCAGCTGCTAAGGACACAGGCCCTGCCCAGCTCCAACCTCATGTGGACTCTGACTGGAAACAGGGATGTGGCAGCTCATTAGGGAGGAATGGTTTTAAAAAATAGTCTCATCATCTCTAATCAGGCAGTGGGCTGGGGGTCAGATCCTTCTTACCAGGATGTGGGCTGGGAGGGCCAGGCTGGGGCAGATGTGATAGGATGCAGAGGGGCAGGTGCAGTCAGCTGCTGGGAGTGACCCTTCTGGTCACCCGTGCCCACCTCCGAGGGCACTGTGTTTTAAGGTCTTAATTAGGTTCCTCTGGGGTGCAGCTGGGTCCTTGGGGAGCACTGCCAACCAGTCCCCCCAGCCTGACAGGAAAGAGTAGACGTGCTCGGGCCTGGGCCTCAGTAGGGGAAGGTGAGGCTGGCCTGGCACGAAACGAGCAGCAGAGAAAGGCCATCTCACCCACACAAGCCCGGCCCTGCCAGCAGCTCTGGGCCTGTGCTTCCGGGACTTCTGATGGGAATGCTGAGAATGGATGAGGGGAAGGCCCAGGCTTCCTCCCCACACAGACACTGCTTATTGGAAGGATGTTGGCGCAAACCACACTGCTGGCTGTCCCCCGCTTCCCCTCAGCTCAATTAAGGCAGTAATCGGTATTTCTTAATTGCTGCTCCATCTCCTGCCCCTCCTCCTCTCCTGGTCCACTGCAGTGTAGCACCGGGAGACCAGTCTGTCCTCTGGGGCTGGCCTGGGGACAGAAGGCAAGTGGCTTGAGGAGGCTGAAAGGCCTCAAGGCCTGGTAGGGAAAAGCCTCGTAGAAACAGTTCTGTAGTTGGAACCTGCCCTCCAGGGCTCAGATCCAAATCTAAGGCCTCCCTCCAGCACCCAGGGTGACACTCCATTCAGCATTTGGGTTTATCTCTACCTGGCCTTGCTTTTCCATTGCTGCTGCTGCTGCTGCTAAGTCGCTTCAGTCGTGTCCGACCCCATAGCCTGGCAGCCCACCAGGCTCCCCCATCCCTGGTTCCTCTAAATTTGATTCTCCTTTCATAGGTCTGTTATTATAGGTAACATTGTCTGTGGTATACTTACTCAGATCTTTGTGGAATGAGCTAAAGTATAAATATAAAAGGGCTTCCCTGATGGCTCAAAAAACTTAATTCCAGTTATTTGCGCAACAACAGAAACAATAAGTGGGTAATGTAATGGGGAGGAACTGGAGAGGGTATGTAGTGGAGCTGTAATAAAGGGATTTTTGATGCCATGAAACCCAATTTAGACATCTCTGAGGAGACCCCGGGTTACTTACTATAGGATTAAGTCCTGAAGAAGAAGTGAAGTGAAGTGAAGCCGCTCAGTCGTGTCCGACTCTTTGCGACCCCATGGATTATAGCCTACAAGGCTCCTCTGTCCATGGAATTTTTCAGGCAAGAGTACTGGAGTGGGTTGCCATTTCCTTCTCCAGGGGATCTTCCCAAGCCAGGGATTCAACCGGGGTCTCCCACATTGTAGGCAGATGCTTTCCTGTCTGAGCCACCAGCTTAATTCCTATTGAAGAGCGCAGGGAGCCTGGGGCACTGTGAGAGCTCTCAGATAAAGGCTTTTCTAACTGGCTGTGCTTCTTGACCCCCTTCCTTTCCTCTCTCTTTTTGCTTCCCTCCTTCCTTCTTGCCTGCCTTCCCTCTTTCTGTCGCTTCCTTACGCATGTAATTGAGCATTCAAGTTCAAGGTTCTGTACCAGATGGTAACACAAAGAAAAATCACATGTGTATCCTTATTGGAAACATGGAGCTATATTTTAATGTACCTGAAGGGAAGTCAGGTATGTTCACATAGAATCATCATGTCTGTGTAAAGACGTGACTTTGAACAGACATAGAAGCACCAGGGTCTCTTCCCATATCACCCACTATGTTCACTGCCCAGGGAAGATATTCAGGTATTCATTATACCTTTAAGGCTGCCCCTCTTGGATAGGTTGACATTATTGGATCCTGAGACTCTTTGTCTCAAGGCAAATACCTATTTGAAGCCTTTGAGGCCAAAGATCTGTTTAACTCACCCCTGGAATGGGCCTGAAAAAGTGCCCAGTTGAGGCAGACACTCTTAATTGGTGATTAAGTTGGCAGCACGAGTTTGTCTGTGAGAGGCTGACAGAGTGTGGGGTTGTTATGAAATCAAAGCCCAGACTAAAATAATGGACTCCAGACCGAATAATGCTTTTTCCCAACCCCACTTTGAAATCTGTCTCTATTAGGCATAATGTCTTCATCTTCTTAAGCTAATTCATTAACTCTTTCCAAGTCCACATCCTGGAAATTCTGCCTGGTTGCCAGGCCCTCAAAGAATTGCTCAGGCAGCCTGGAAGTGATCAGAGGCTCTGCATGGTGTCAGTAATGAGGGCAGCGGCACAAACAAGGTTAGGGAGTGGAAGGATTCTGAGATTCCTTCAACCACTGGACCGTAAGAACTATGATATGAACTGCAAGCATGAGCCACTATGTGATTTAAAATTGCAGTGTAGTGGACTCATTTTAAAAAGAAAAAGGATTTTTAAAAGTAAAATGAAACAGGTAAAATTAAATTTAATAATAGATTTTATTTAATTCATTAGATATAAATATCCCTTCAACATGTAATTAATGGAAAAGTGGAAATATTTTATCTTTTTTGGTGCTGGATCTTAAGAATTTGGCACAGATTTTCCTTTACAGATTAGTGACATTTCAGGTGCTTAATAGCCACATGTAGTGGTTAGTCTTAGTTCAGTTCAGTCGCGCAGTAGTATCTGACTCTTTGCGACCCCATGAATCGCAGCACGCCAGGCCTCCCTGTCCATCACCAGCTCCTAGAGTTCACTCAGACTCACGTCGATCGAGTCGGTGATGCCATCCAGCCATCTCATCCTCTGTCGTCCCCTTCTCCTCCTGCCTTCAATCGTTCCCAACATCAGGGTCTTTTCAAATGAGTTAGCTCTTCTCATCAGGTGACCAAAATATTGGAGTTTCAGCTTCAACATCCGTCCCTTCGATGAACACCCAGGACTGATTTCCTTAGGATGGACTGGTTGGATCTCCTTGCAATCCAAGGGACTCTCAAGAGTCTTCTCCAACACCACAGTTCAAAAGCATCAATTCTTCGGCGCTCAGCTTTCTTTACAGTCCAACTCTCACATCCATTCATGACCATTGAAAAAACCATAGCCTTGACTAGATGGACCTTTGTTGACAAAGTAATGTCTCTGATTTTGAATATGCTGTCTAGATTGGTCATAACTTTCCCTCCAAAGAGTAAGCGTCTTTTAATTTCATGGCTGCAGTCACCATCTGCGGTGAGTTTGGAGCCCAAAGAAATAAAGTCTGACACTGTTTCCCGTTTCCCCATCTACTTCCCATGAAGTGAGGGGACCGGATGCCATGATCTTCGTTTTCTGAATGTTGAGCTTTAAGCCAACTTTTTCACTCTCCTCTTTCACTTTCACCAAGAGGCTTTTTAGTTCCTCTTCACTTTCTGCCATAAGGGTGGTGTCATCTGCATATCTGAGGTGATTGATATTTCTCCCAGCAATCTTGATTCTAGCTTGTGCTTCTTCCAGCCCAGCGTTTCTCATGATGTGCTCTGCATAGAAGTTAAATAAGCAGGGTGACAATATACAGCCTTGACATACTCCTTTTCCTATTTGGAACCAGTCTGTTGTTCCATGGCCAGTTCTAACTATTGCTTCCTGACCTGTGTATAGGTTTCTTAAGAGGCAGGTCAGGTGGTCTGGTATTCCCATCTCTTTCAAAATTTTCCACAGTTTATTGCGATCCATACAGTCAAAGGCTTTGACATAGTCAATAAAGCAGAAGTAGATGTTCTTTTGGAACTCTCTTGCTTTTTTGATGATCAAGCAAATGTTGGCAATTTGATCTCTGGTTCCTCTGCCTTTTCTGAAACCAACTTGAACATCTGTAAGTTCACAGTTCACGTATTGCTAAAGCCTGGCTTGGAGAATTTTGAGCATTACTTTACTAGCCTAGCACAGCACAGATGTGTACAGTTGGGAGAATCTTGTGACCATCAGAGCGCACTGGCTAGAAATACCAACTTTAATTTTTATCTTCATCCCATATGTATACCACTTAAACATGTCACTTTTCTTTCCCAAATACAGTTTAGCTATGTAACAAATCAGGAGGTATGTATATGATCCTCATTTTATAGATGAGAGAACAGAAGCTCAGAGAAATGTAGTAATTTGCCTTACAAATTACTACGATAGGTAACAAGACATGGTGCTGGAACTTGACTCTTCCATGTCTGTTTGATTCTAAATCCTACCAAGTTAGTGTTTCTGGAGGTCCCATAAACTCCACAAGACAGGTTTGGGATCAAGGATGTTTGAAGCATGTTCTTGGGGCTTTACAACATAAATTAGCATGCGGAAGGTGCTGTGAAGTCCTCGGGTTAATGGAACCTGCTTATTTTTGTTTAATACAAAATTTCCCAGACATGGAACATAAGATTGTTTTTCATGCAACATCTATTAAAATTCTAAAGAACCAGTGTTTTAAGTAACGTGCTTTGGGGAATGCACTGTGCTAATATAATTGTGCTTATTGAAACAAGGCTCCCAGCTACATAAGAGGTCACTTAGCAAGTAATGACAGGATTTTTGAATGTCAGCCTCAGGCATTCAAAGGAGGCACTGCCTGGTGACTTGAGTTCAGCAATAATTGTGTTCCTAGTTGTTCCTTCTACTTCAGATTAAAATTACGGAGTGTGATCCATCAGGTTCATCTTAGGCAGCCAGAATCCAAGTAATATGAGAGCTCAACCAACCAACTCACTTCCCACTTCACACAGTAGATGATTTATACTCATCATATTAATTGGGACCCTTTAAGATCTTAGACAGAGAAGGCAATGGCAACCCACTCCAGTACTCTTGCCTGGAGAATCCCTTGGACAGAGGAGCCTGGTAGGCTGCAGTCCATGGGGTCGCTAGGAGTCGGATGACTGAGCGACTTCACTTTCACTTTTCACTTTCATGCACTGGAGAAGGAAATGGCAACCCAAGACTTAGAGAGCTTCCCTGATGGCTTAGATGGTAAAGAATCTGCCTGCAATGCAGGAGACCTGGGTTTGATAGCTGGGTTGGAAGATCCCCTGGAGAAGGGAATGACTACCTACCCAGTATTCTAGCCTGGAGAATTCCATGGACAGAGGAGCCTGGGGGGCTATAGTCCATGGAGTCGCAAAGAGTCAGACATGACTGAATGACTAATGTTTTCACTTTCAAGACCTTAGAACAACTTCAGAACCAAAGCAGAACAACTCAGACTTATTCAGTGTAGTTTCAGCATAAAGCAAAAGTGATCACAACTTCCCTGGTGGATCTGTGGTTAAAAAGAACCCACCTGCCCATGCAGGAGAGGCAGGAGATGTGAGTTCAGTTCCTGGGTTGGAAAGATCACCTGGAGGAGAACATGACTCCACTATTCTTGTCTTTAGAATCCCATGGACAGAGGAGCCTGGTGGGCTTCAGTCCATAGTAGTCGCACAGAGCTGGACATGACTGAAAGCAGCTGAGCACACACGCACAAAAGTCACATTTCCATTGCTTTGGAAAAATCGCTAATTTGTAAATAGGAAAACTGGCACTTAAGTGCACTACACATGGTTTGAAGACTTCACAACAACTCTGTGGAGGTAGGAGCTAGTATCATCATCATCGCCTTTTTAAGCTGAGGAAACAGGCACAGAGAGGTTAAGTAACCTCCCAGAGGTTGCCCAGCTAGAAAGCAAAACTCCAAAGCAGAACTGTGCTTTCAGGGTGTCTGGCACCTCACTATATGTTTAACCATGTAATCCTGAATTGATGAATTCTCCTGAATAACCCATTTTAGAACTCAACTGGGCAAATGGGATAGTTAAGCATGTGTGCATATGTGCAGAGAGATGGAGAAAGAAAGAGATACAATACAGCAGGCAAATTAGAATATATTCCAGACAGTGCTCTTGCCTGGAAAATCCCACGGACGGAGGAGCCTAGTGGGCTGCCGTCTATGGGGTCGCACAGAGTCAGACACGACTGAAACGACTTAGCAGCAGCAACAGAGACAGGAGAGAAGTCCTGATGGATCCTTGCAGTGACACTGTACTTTATAAAGAGCTTTTATATACATGATCTCATTTGATCCTCATGATTGTTTATTTGCATTAGACCCTAGTGCTGCTAACAAAGTGGCTGAGTGGGAGGGGAGCTCTGGGCGCCTGAGGTCAGTTCACACCCCTTTCTACCAGTGCTCGAGGAAATTAGCCACACGTTCCCTCCAGTCTCCTCTCATTGCCTGAAATCTAGACACATTTTACAAACAACGACTTTGCGTCCACACTCCTAGGATCGACCACAGCCCCTCCTTCAAATGCTGAGTCCAGACACCACCCAGGCTTCAATCCACATTTCTAAGGCCCAAATGAGACTGACCAACACAGGGTGGCGAGGAGCCAGCATTCTTCTTTCCTGAGGTTGGATGGCTGGGAGGCCTCTGGGTGCCTGGGCCCATTTCCCGGCACACAGCTGCTGCGGCCGAGCCTGTATAAATGTTTTAGCATTAGACTGGGAAGCTGCGCGAGGCACCGTGCGGAGGATGGAAACACTCTCCTGGTGTCAGTGTCAGGAAGGGAGAGGCAAACCAAGCCTGCAGGGAAGCCCGGGTGGATACCTGTCTGGCGGGCGCCCTGGAAACTCCAAACCCCTCTGGGTTCTCAGCTGCCCCAGAGACCCTGAAAGACTGGCTGGGGGTCAGGTAGGAAATTCATGCTGGGGGTAGAGTGGTATCGCAGACGGGGGTTGTTAGTATTCCTCAACTCAGCCTAGTCCCCCTGCCGGAGGGTCACACGGGGAAGTTGTTCCTTTGAGGGGACCTGGGCGTCATCCTGGCAAACTTTGGGCCTCTCTTTGTTTCTCCTGCTGGTTCCTTCCAGATGTAAGAAGGGGCCTGTTTTATATTTCTGTTGAACAAATTAGTTACACCTTTTGGGTTTCCTTGCACAGTCCAGCACATTAAAACATGCCTTAGAGCTCTGGAGAATGTCCCAATGGTCTCAGACCCTCTGGAAAAACACTCATGTGGACAGCTGCAGGAGGTGGGACCAAGCACTTGCCTTTGAAGCCCCTCTGTTAGAGAAAACTTGCTAAAATGGTCCCCCACATGGGATATGGGGTGGGGAAGGAATCTATGGTGAACTTAGTTGTGTGATCAAAATAGATTCTTTTATTAGATGTCTCTGTTGCTGATGATGTTAATAGCTACCACTTACTGAATATTACTTGTGAAGCACTTAACACATTCATTCATTCAATAAAGACGGCTTCTCATTATCTTATTTAATTCTCACAATAATCCTTTATGAGCTAAGTATTATATTCTCAAGATGATAGAAATTAAGCACTTATGAAATGTGTCCAGTTTCCCTCAGCTGGTTTTGATAGTGGAGGTGGGACTTGATGTACAGACTTTTTTTTTTTCTGATTCCAAAGCTCATATTCTTAACCATTCATTCATCCATTCACTCATTATTGAGTGCCTGCTTTGGGCACCTGATGTGAAGAGTCACTCATTGGAAAAGACCCTGATGCTGGGAAAGATTGAGGGCAGGAGGAGAAGGGGGTGACAGAGAATGAGATGATTGAATGGCATCACTGACTCAACGGACATGAATTTGAGCAAACTCCAGGAGACAGTGAAGGACAGGGAAGCCTGGCATGCTGTTATCCATGGGGTTGCAAAGAGTCTGATACAACTTAGCAATTGAACAACAACAACACTATGAGCTAGGCATTCTTCTAGGGATGAAATAGGGATGTCAGTTCAGTTCAGTTCAGTCGCTTAGTCGTGTCTGACTCTTTGCGACCCCATGAATCGCAGCACACCAGGCCTCCCTGTCCATCACCAACTCCTGGAGTTCACTCAGACTTATATCCATCGAGTCAGTGATGCCATCCAGCCATCTCATCCTCTGTCTTCCTCTTCTCCTCCTGCCCCCAATCCCTCCCAGCATCAAAGTCTTTTCCAATGAGTCAACTCTTCGCATGAGGTGGCCAAAGTACTGGAGTTTCAGCTTTAGCATCATTCCTTCCAAAGAACACCCAAGGCTGATCTCCTTCAGAATGGACTGGTTGGATCTCCTTGCAGTCCAAGGGACTCTCAAGAGTCTTCTCCAACACCACAGTTCAAGAGATGTAGGAGTGAACAAAACAGCCTAGCTTTCATTTTAACAGACAGACAAACACAAACCACAGGAAACTAGTGAAATTATAATATGTTAGATGTTGACTTGTAGGAGGAAATGATGCAAATGTTATATGCTAAGTTTAGGAAAAAAATTTAAGCAAGGTAAGGAGTATAGGGAATATTGCTGTAGAGAGAGGAGAATTTATTCTTTTATATGGGGTGGTAGGGAATATGATCTACATAAGGAGACACCTTAACAAAAGTCTAATTTACAGAAGGGAGTCATTTGGGTGAGGAGAGTTCTAGTTGGTGGAACCTGGGCAAAAGGCCTTGTGGTGAGAACATGCTTTGCTCTGGAGGAACAGCAAAGAAACTGGTATGACTAGAGTGAGACAAAATAGAAGGAAATCAGGTCAAAGAAAAAGTGGGAGCATAGACTGGATAGTTTTGCAAGCCATTGTGTGGGGTGAGTAAAATGAGAAGTCAAGGAAAGTTTTGAGCAGAGGAATGACTTGAGCGGACATATTCTGAAGCCTACTATGTGCGGGTTAATGTCCATACATATGAGCAGTTCTGTCTGTGGAGGGCTCCCCAGGAGAAATACACCCCCATACCAGCAGATACACCTAGCACCCAGATCTTGGCTTCTAAAGGCTATTTTCCCAGTAAAAGACATCAGAACTCCTTACAGAGGTTGTTATTTCAAGGATTAGGGCAGGAAAAATGCAAGATGGGATGTTTTCTGGTGCCAGAAATGAAGGAAGTATCTGAAGAAAATTAGGCGCTATTGAAAGGGGACAGGTCTCAACTTGAAGGGCAACTCTAAGGCAATTTGAACAGCAAAATAAATAATATAATTTGATTTAATCCATAGGATAAATAAAACTAATATAAACACATAATTGAACAAATTAATAAATGGGGGAGAAGGGATAGAAATAGTCAAACTAAGAAGTGTAGACGGAGAAGGCAATGGCACCTCACTCCAGTACTTTTGCCTGGAAAATCCCATGGACGGAGGAGCCTGGTGGGCTGCAGTCCATGGGGTCACTAAGAGTCGGACATGACTGAGTGACTTCACTTTCACTTTTCACTTTCATGCATTGGAGAAGGAAATGGCAACCCACTCCAGTGTCCTTGCCTGGAGAATCTCAGGGATGGGGGAGCCTGGTGGGCTGCAGTCTATGGGGTTGCATAGAGTCGGACACGACTGAAGCGATTTAGCAGCAGCAGTAGCAGTAGCAGCAGCAAGAAGTGTAGAATGAATGAAGGAAATACAAAATCAACATGAGAAGACCAAAATAATAGTTTTTGCACGCAAGTTCCACCAATGAATGCTAAAATTGGAGGGTGAAAATTTGAACAGAATAGAATATTAATGCAGTTTTAAAGTACCTCCTCCAAAATATCAACCAATTACAAAGGAAACCAAAGTAACTTTGTCGTGGAGAAACCCAGCATGGGGCACTTTGAAATTAAGCAGTTAAGGCTAGCATCACTAACAAGGTGTTGATATTATGGAGCCCCAGGATGGTGCATGAAGAACATACCATCACTTCTGTAATGTGCTTGCTACAAATGCATAATCCCAGCTTTGTCATGAGAACACACCAGATAAACTCAAGTCGATAGACCTACAAAATGATGGACCAATACACATTCAAAGACGATTGAAGTCAGGGAAGAAAGAGAAATTGTCACCAATAGGAGGAGACTGAGAAACAACAACTTCAAGCAATGTGGTTCCCGGACCACAGCTAGAAAGAGGAAAAAAAATTTAAAAATGGGGGAAAATGATGAAATTTGAATGCAAACTGTACCTAAGAGTTAATTGCAGTTAATAGTTTACTTAATAAAAAGTGGTGAAATTTTAATGCAAACTCTAGTTAATAGTGTTAATGTCCTAGTTTTGTTATTGTATTAATATGTAAGTCATTAACATTAGGGGATGTTAGGTAAAAGATAAACATGAATTCTCTGGACTAGGTTTGGAATTTTTCTGAAAGTCAGCATTTCAAAATAAAAAAACATTTTAAAACTAGAGAAGTTAACCAGACCTATTGTGCTGATCATTTTACACCAGGTACACATATAGAATCATTATGGTGTAGGCCTAAAATTAATATATGTTGTATGTCAATTATATCTCAATTTAAAAAACTAATTAAAAATTTTAAACCAGATGTTGCTGGATTGAGACTATACTGTATGGGGACCAGGACACAAGTCAAAAAACTAGTTAGAGGGCTTCAGTGGAAATCATCCTGGTGAGAATAATGGTGGCTTGGACTTGGATATAATAGGGAAGAAGGTGAGGAGTGGCTGGAGTTTGGACATTTTTGACAGCAGAGCTGGTAGAGTGATTTTAGGAGGAGGAAAAAGGAGCTCAGGATGACTTTAAGGTATTTGATGCAAGCAACTGAACTTCCAACAGCATACATTTTTAAAAGTAATTAACTACTCTGCTGCTAAGTCACTTCAGTCGTGTCCGACTGTGTGACCGCATAGATGGCAGCCCACCTGGATCCCCGGTCCCTGGGATTCTCCAGGCTAGAACACTGGAGTGGGTTGCCATTTCCTTCTCCAATGCATGAAAGTGAAAAATGAAAGGGCAGTCGCTCAGTCATGTCCGACTCTTCGCAACCCCATGGACCACAGCCTACCAGGCTCCTGTGTCCATGGGATAATCACCCCATTATAAGAGTAACAAATAATTAATATTTTCCTGGGCTTTTCCCATGTAGTATCTCATTTCATCCTCACCCATGTCATTTTCCCTATTTAGTTTATAAGAAAACGGAGACCTGGAGAGGCTACATAGCTCTCCCACCATCACCCAGCTGGTAAGTAATGGAATCAGGCTTTGGCATGTCGAGCGTGATTCTGTTGCCCACGTGCCACACTGTCACAGAATTCTACCGCCCAATTTTATAATTGAGGAAATGGAAATTTAGTAGGTGGCAGAATCCGCCAGGATTCATGCAGTTAGAATGTGGCAAAGCCAGAATTTGACCCCAGCTCTGATTTCAAAGCTCAGGTTCTTCAGCCTCAGGCTCTGCTGTTGGATTCTGTCTGAGTGTGTGCACTATTAAGAGATGGAGCTCTCTGGCACAGTCTGCAAAAGGCTGGCTGGGGGTTGTTTGTGGCTACTAAGGATAAATGGCAGATTTGCCATTGGGGGTACCATCTCCAGGCCTGGGATTCAGGCGACTTCCTTGCCCCTGATTCTCACACCGACCAGCACTGTTCCATGCCCTGAGCAATGATGGGGAGACGTCATTACAGGCCAGGGCAGCACTGCAGTTCCATATGCTGGAACCACATGTGCCCGAGATGCCTGCTATGCCCATCAGCCTCTTTGGTCAGCTGCCAGTTGGAAAGGACAGATAAATCATGCACTCATTTTAATGGGCCAAAAGGTCCCTGCTTTCCCTTTCTACTTGTTCAACAGACTGCCCTTCCCAGCCCTGCCCCTAAAGCATGGGGAATTATTCTCTGTCCCTGAAAAACAGCAATGAAATCTCATAAGAAGAGAATATGCCCAAATAATCAGTCCTGAGTGTCTTGAGTAATAAATTAACCCTAGGTACTAAGAGAAAGTGTTAGTGATTTTTTTCTATTCTTTTATGTATTTTTCTTTTTTCCCCATTTTTACAATGATCATGCATATTTAGAGGATTGATAGTTTGATAATTATTTAAAAGAAAAATCTAAGTATGGACTCTGACTTAAGGGTCCTTACATTTGTATACTAGGCCTACTGCTGCTGCTGCTAAGTCGCTTTAGTTGTATCTGATTCTATGTGACCCCATAGACGGCAGCCCACCAGGCCCCGCGGACCCTGGGGTTCTCCAGGCAATAACACTGCAGTGGGTTGCCATTTCCTTCTCCAATGCATGAAAGTGAAAACTGAAAGTGAAGTCACTCAGTCGTGTCCGACTCTTAGCGATCCCATGGACTGCTTCTTCACCCATGGGATTTTCCAGGCAAGAGTACTGGAGTGGGGTGCCATTGCCTGCTCCGAGGCCCACTACTTATTAGCTATGGAATTGTGAGCAAGTTAACTAGTTATAGGCTTTCCCTGGTGGCTCAATGGCAAAGGATCTGCCTTCAATGCAAGCGACTGCCTGCAATGCAGGAAATGCAGGTTGGATCCCCGGGTCAGGAAGATCCCCTGGAGGAGGAAATGGCAACCCAGTCCAGTATCCTTGCCTGGGAAATCCTATGGACAGAGGAGCCTTGTGGACTACAGTCCACGAGGCCCCAAAAGTTCAACGTGACTTAGTGACTAAACCACCACCATAATTAGTTAAATCATAGTTTTCCTGTCTGTGAAAAGGGATTAATATGAGGTCCTACTTTATGGAATTTTTACTAGGATTAAATGAGATAATATATGTAAATAATTTAGTAATGACTTCTAGCTATATTGTTTTTATGATTATTAACTTTTCAATTCTACTGCGTTTTCTTTCCTCCATGCTATCCTATGTCCCCCATCCCCATCTGAATGCTAAACTCATCTTGTTGGCCAACAGAAGGATCCTGGGAATATGTGGGGCCCCTTCATGGATGGTCTGAGTGAGTGTTGACTGGAGGGAGATTTATCTGGAAAAAGTAGCCATTTTGTTATTATGATTCTTAGCAAGGCAGTCAAACAAAGGCTGATGTTTTTTGTTATTCCCATTCTCCAGGGAGCACATCCGCACTGTCTCCAGTAAATTGGACTTTCAAAGGTAAATGTAAATTCCAGTGTTAATTTATTTAAAGTAAATTATTCAGAGAGTCATATGTCAGCAAACCTCATTTTGTGGCACTATATTAATGTCTTCCTTAAATACAGCTCGCCCTTTCTAAAAGCTGTTTTATGGGTCCAGGAAATCTGTCTATTACAAAGAAGTGCTTATTGTAAAGGATGTTTTAGTCTTCGGGTTCAATTAGGGAGAGAGCCAGGGTCAATGGGAGTCCAATGTGTGAAGCAGCCTTAATAGCTGAGATGTAGGAGGGAAGTGGGAAGCTCACTAAGGCACCTGGGTTTTCACCCGGCAGTAAGGGATGTGAAGAAAGAGAAATGAAGGGTTTGGTTCAAATTCCACCAGCCTTCAGGGAGCCCAGTGATAGCATTTGACAAATCCATTGTAGTAGAAAGAAGGTAGGTTCAGTATGGGAGTTTCTGGGTCCTAGAGTCTTCTCAGGTACAATCTCTCCAGGTCTTGATTTTCTTCTCTTTACCTTGGGGAGAGGAATGTCTCCCCTGGAGCTGCTTGTTATCAAGATCAAATAAAAGAGCTGTGAAACAGTTTGAAAGATTCAAAGAGTCATAGAAATACAAAGCATTATATGTGTGGTAATGATTTACAACTTTTATTATCATCAGATCTCAGTTGCACAGGATCAAAATACCATTACTCTTCAATTCTTGACATATTATCATCACTATTTTCTTTATTCTTTTTGATCCTGGTTCTTCACCCTTATTCCCTGCCATCCTGCACCCCATAAAACCACTCTTATATGTTTAATATGTTCTTTAGAAAATACACACACATTCACTCACACACCTATGGGTGTTTTCTGAGTGTGTGGATTTGTCGCAGAAAGTGAAGAGGAACTAAAAACCTCTTGATGAAAGTGAAAGAGGAGAGTGAAAAGGTTGGCTTAAAGCTCAACATTCAGAAAACGAAGATCATGGCATCTGGTCTCATCACTTCATGGGAAATAGATGGGGAAACAGAGGAAGCAGTGTCAGACTTTAATTTTTGGACTCCAAAATCACTGCAGATGGTGATTGCAGCCATGAAATTAAAAGACGCTTACTCCTTGGAAGGACAGTTGTGACCAACCTAGACAGCATATTGAAAAGCAGAGACATTACTTTGTCAACAAAGATCCATCTAGTCAAGGCTATGGTTTTTCCAGAGGTCATGTATGGATGTGAGAGTTGGACTGTGAAGAAGGCTGAGCACCAAAGAATTGATGCTTTTGACTATGGCATTGGAGAAGACTCTTGACAGTCCCTTGGACTACAAGGAGATCCAACCAGTCCATCCTAAAGGAGATCAGTCCTGGGTGTTCATTGGAAGGACTGATACTGAAGCTGAAACTCCAGTACTTTGGCCACCTCATGCGAAGAGTTGACTCATTGGAAAAGACCCTGATGCTGGGAGGGATTAGGGGCAGGAGGAGAAGGGGACGACAGAGGATGAGATGGCTGGATGGCATCACCGACTCGATGGACATGAGTTTGAGTGAACTCCGGGAGTTGGTGATGGACAGGGAGGCCTGGTGTGCTGTGATTCATGGGGACGCAGAGAGTCGGACACAACTCAGTGACTGAACTGAACTGAACAAATGGCACTGTTCAGTAGATATCATTTCGTTTTATTTTATCATGCAACTCTATGTACTTAAGAATTGTCTGTGCTGCAACTGATGAACCTAGTTATTCCCTTAGAGTTGCTATGGAGTACTTCAGTATAAGCTTTTCCCACCTTCAACAATGAACTCTCCCAGTGAAGTGTGAGTTCACACTGCCTCTGATTCCTAGCCACTGCAAAAAACAGCAATGACTGTTCTTGTGTACCGCTCTTCACATTTCAGAGTCTATTTGGAATAGATACCCAGGAGCAGAACTGGGCAAAGGACAAGAATAGGCAATTTCCAGGAGAGAAAACCCAAAGGAATAATAAGCATTTGAAGTTTTGCTTGAATGTATTGGTAACTGGAAAAATCAGAATAAAAAAAATGGGCTATCACTTTATACATTTCAAACTGACAATAGTTGGAAAACTGGATAGTGCCAAGTGTGAGTGGAGATGAGGGACACAGGCCCTAATTCATGGCTGGTGGGGAGGGGTGGGAAGTGGTGCCTGGCACTGCCAGGTTTGAGAGAACCATCATGCAGTGCATGGTTTCTGATAGGTATTATTTTTATTATTGCATTTAAATCATTATTAAACACATGCTTTTCTCAGTAAAAAATAATTATTCAGTATCTACTAACCTAACTCTGCCTAGCTCTATCTGGTGCTAGATCTCAGACATGGTCCTTGTTCTCATGAAAATTAAGATACAGCTGGAAATGCTTGGTCATCTCTGTACCACCAGGACCCAGAAGGTTGTCTGGCTCACTCTAGCTCAGTAAGTGTCTCCTAAAAATTGAACAAGGAGCAGCAGATACT
Source organism: Redunca redunca (assembly GCA_006410935.1). NCBI lineage: Eukaryota > Metazoa > Chordata > Mammalia > Artiodactyla > Bovidae > Redunca > Redunca redunca. The sequence goes on along the minus strand of SJYQ01001402.1, from coordinate 275,731 downwards.
AACCCCACCCACTGCTTTCCAATCTTACCATAAGTGGACCAACTCTCAGCCTCTAAGATGGTCCTCCAGGCAAGGCTGGTTCTTTTTGTTGTGCAACCTACTCTTGTCCTCCAGGACAAGCCTTAAACTCCTGTCTCCCAACCCCCACCTTGCCTCCTGCCAAAGTTCTTTGTAATTAACATTAATTATTTTCCAAGCACTTGGCTAAATCCCCTCACCACCTAATGCACAGTGATGTAGGTACTATGGATACTATTGTTCAGTTGCTCATGTCCAACTCTTTGCAACCCCACGGACTGCAGCATGCCAGGCTCCCCAGTCCTTCACCATCTCCCAGAGCTTGCTCAAACTCATGTCCATTGAGTCAGTGATGCCATCCAACCATCTCATCCTCTGTGGCCCCCTTCTCCTCCTGCCTTCAGTCTTTCCTAACATCAGGGTCTTTTCTAATGTCAGCTCTTTAATTCAGGTGGCCAAAGTATTGGAGCTTCAGCTACAGCATCAGTCCTTCCAATGAATATTCAAGATTGATTTCCTTTAGGATTGACTGGTTTGATCTTGCAGTCCAAGGGACTCTCAAGAGTCTTTTCCAACCCCACAATTCAAAAGCATCAATTCTTCGGCATTCAGCCTTCTTTTAGGTCCAACTCTTACATATATTCTATTATTATCTAATAGTGAAGTCACTCAGTTGTGTCCGACTCTTTTCGACCCCATGGACTGTATGTAGCCTACCAGGCTCTTCCGTCCATGGGATTTTCCAGGCAAGAATACTGGAGTGGGTTGACATTAGTAGGTACTATTATTGTCCTCATTTTACAGATGACGAAACTGAAGCTCAGAGCAGTGATGGGGCTTGCCTGAGATCACACAGCTTTTGAGGTGCAGGCTAAGCTTCACCAGAGATCATTTTTGCTCCATGGTCTGAGTGCTCTCTACGACATCAGCAAGGTAGGGTATAAGGTTGGTTTGGGCTGCTGTAACAAAACAACAAAGGAAAGATATAAGCATCTGAATGCAGAGTTCCAAAGATTAGCAAGGAGAGATAAGAAAGCCTTCCTCAGCGATCAATGCAAAGAAATAGAGGAAAACAACAGAAAGGGAAAGACTAGAGATCTCTTCAAGAAAATTAGAGGTACCAAGGGAACATTTCATGCAAAGATGGGCTCAGTAAAGGACAGAATGGTATGGACCTAACAGAAGCAGAAGATATTAAGGAGAGGTGGCAAGAATACACAGAAGAACTGTACAAAAAGGATCTTCAGGGCCCAGATAATCACGATGGTGTGATCACTCACCTAGAGCCAGACATCCTGGAAT